>JAHFWJ010000349.1:600000-1178588 GCA_028555115.1 Himalopsyche japonica | reverse complement strand
GATAGATTAGTAATACATTTTAGACGTTTTTTGTTTGTTATTATAATATAATGAAATGCTTTACCACCCAATGAATTCAGATTTTCTGGATAAAATTTAAAAATGTAACAAGACCAGGAGAGCTAATATCGTACGCAATATAAAAATATATTGTATAACTAGTTTGGTCATCGCTGTTATTAAAAAAATATTTTGAATAATTCTTGCAGTATAATATATGTTAATGTGTTCGCCCTTTAAAGACTTTTTCAATTTAAGAAGTTTTAGTATAGTTATTGCAAGTTTTGGCAACAAGCGTTCATTCCTTACTATTTTGCAGACACACAAGCCAAAACTCGTGTTGGATTAAATATAAGTTACGTGCAACGGAACAAATATTTTAATGTATACAAAAAATGTTATAAGAAATGATTTCCAGTATTTAACATAATATTTCTATGGATAATTTGAGATTGTATTGCCGGGTTGCGGTCAAAGAACTCACATCAAACAAAATAATAATAATTCTTTTACCCACAAAACTCGATTCGATTCACACAAAAACAATATCCTGTTTTGGGACGTCCACGAGCGATGTCGAATGAAATTGCGTTCTTCACCGATTATTTGTTTTTCCCTCTCTTCTCCTCACTTCTTACGAAACAATACCAACCTTTTTCTGTTCAAGGAGGGGACCTGATGCATACCTACTCTCGCTCCCTTTGTAAGGGAAATAACTCTAAGAAAACCGTGTTGTCATCTTAGGATATGTAGGAATAGTTTTTACTGAAAAAATGTTGTTTCACTAGGAATGCCTGTCAAATGTGTATTTAATTTGTTTATTTAATACGATGACTAACCATTATAAAGCGAAGAGGTTCAGTCGGAAAAAAAAACTCTAAAATGTAATAGAAATTATATTACTTTTTTTTACATATTGGTACTCTAGTTTCTTTAAATTATACATAAATTTAGATACAATTCGCCAAGTATTAGGAAAGGATTAAAGAAAGCATTCAAAATGAACAACTAAATTTAGGCAAAAATTCCTGATAAAATTTTTTGGTATAAAAGAATTTGAAAATAATGGTGAGGGTTTTATGTTAATCAAGATATTTTTCGATACTAAATTTACGTAAAAACATAATTAAGTAGTTAAAATGGCTCAATTATGTTTTTTTAGATAACAGATTTAGAAGTGGGAAAAAAATTCTAAAGAAATCGAAAGTTTTTAACCGCTGAAATTTTCATTATTAACCAGATGAAGATAAATACACAAAATGTAAATTTAGGAAAAAAAGACGAATTTATTTAATCCTGCTTTTTAGTTATTTTTATAATCTAATATATACATAATATTCGTTAAGGGGGTATCTAGGATGATATTATTCCGGTGATATTTGAGAAAATATATTAAATTGATAACATAAATAAAATGGCTCCCTTTAATACGTTACAATGCAAAGCATGTACTCTCAAAAACAGATATTCTCAAAATAAGAACCAAAAGATTTACGGGAATTGTCGAGAGAGTTTTCTTGCACAGAAATAAGCCAAGAAACTCGATAGGGGCGGTCAAATGTGCAGCCTGAAGCTGTTGCAAGATAACTGCAGAAAAGGTTTGAAGCATTTTGTTTATTAAAAACAACACTTCAGCTGGAAAAAGAAATAATATTGGTATTTATACTTGTAAATGCATAAATTTTTAGTATTTATTCGGTATTATTATTTACATACTAAAACCATTTAAGGTTTGCGATACAGCTTTATAAATTAATATATATTATTAAGTGAGTATAGATACAAATTACGCCTAAATATTATTTTTCAAAGAGTATTCTGTCCAAAAATGATTTTGTTACTAGAAGGCGGTAATGAGAAATTAATAAGTAAAACAAATACAAATTTGAGAGTTTTCTATAAACAGCCAGTGTCAATTAAGAATGAATTCTTTTACGACTTTTTGATATCACGTATTTTAAAAAATTTAAAAAAAATAACTGAAAACATTTTTCCCTGTACTGTATGTTAAGGCTATAATTTGTTGTGAATAAAGCAACACTTATGCCACCCTAACAAAATGTGAGTGATGTGAGAAACAGATTGTGTCGACTAAAACCTGTATTATCTATCTATGGATGTAAATTCATTTCAATTACATACTGCTAATAATTACTTATTGTAAATGTTCTTTATAAATTGTTTAAATTTATGTCTTTTGTTGCAATATTCAAGTATTATATCAGTTTTAGTTAAATTGTAAATTGGTCCAAAGCTTTCATGGCAGAACGACGACATACTGGGAGCTGCATACTAATAGGCTTTTTCCTAACAGCTTAAAACTGTCGTACAAGAAGTTATTTGCGACAGTTAAACATAATTTATCGTGCATTGTAACGGCACAGCTTTGGAATATTATAATGCACTCTGGATTTTATTACCTACAATTTTTAATACTATAATGTATTACATAAAACCATTTTAATGTTACTCATTCAACAGCTAAGAAGTATTTCAGTTAAAATGATGAATATATTTATAGTTGCTATGTAAAACTTTTTTAATATAACTTCACCATTTTAGTATGACAATATAGAGTCATAAAGTCACGGCTGAAGTTTTTTATTCGCATGGGATTAATAAAATTAAAGTCCACAGTGGGTCATTTCACAAAATAGTCGTAAGCACATACATATATCTTGTAAACTCGACAGAAATATGCGAGTGCAAATGTTTAACCTCTTTTACATATGTCTAAAATCAGCAGAGACTGATAAAAGAATTGTCAAAATATCAGTTTGTCAATCCTTTGTATTTATAGTCAATAATGATTGATTGGTTACTTATACTTACACTACTGAACAAAAACATATTATGTAAGTTTAAAAAACTTCAACGACATTCACTTCACTCACTACAAATTGGATATATCGATTTTAGCTTTTAGACACCTAATACGCATACAAGTATTTTTATGTTCCGTTTAAAAGCAAAGCTAGCAAATCCATCAATAGCAAAAGCAATACATCAGCAGTAGATAAAAATTATGTTGTTTCTGCATGCTTTTTAAAAAATTATTTCATACAGTCAATTATAGTTCAAATGAATAGCTTATTTTAAGGAAAATCTAAGCAAAAATGTATCAAACAATTTTCCTAGTGAACTTCTTATATTTTGAGGAAAATCGGAAGTTTTTTTTATTTGTTTTATTAAAGTTTTGGTAAAATTAAAGAGACAACTAAAAAGCCTATTTTTTTATTAAAGAATTTTAGATGATGACGTGTTTAAAATACGCAGATAAGTAATTCGGAACTGTTTATTTTGGTTATGAGCATGACTACTGAAAATGACCTTAAAATTTGAGCTGAAATCCAGGTGAGTTGTATCATGGATTAACGTGGCTTAAAATATTAAAGTAATATATATAATTTTTGTTTATTAATTATTTTTATGTAACATTGTAAATATAATAAATCAAAAAAGTTGCGCCACATAAAATATTTTTTTGCTAAAGAAAAAGCTAATTATTAAAACATGAATAGGTCACGTGCACTCAGAATTTAATTATAGAAGTTCTTAATTCGGTATAGCTTCTCAAAAATTGCTTCGCTATAAATAACATATTTCGCAAAGTACGCCCTCTACGAAAACAAAACAAATTCTTCGAATACAGTTGAAATACCTTGCATATTTTCCTCGCCTCAGTCTTTTGTTTTATGAAATACATTATATTTAAAACGAAATAAATTGATGGTGGTTATATAATAATAGGTGCAATTTATAATTGGTAAATGCGATTAGAAATTTGATTTGTTACCTAATGGTATTTTAAATGTTTACAATATTGTATATCGGGATTATCTATGGCATATATACCCAAAATAAGGCGATCAAGATATATATCTTATTTTAGAATTCATATTATTACATATATAAAGCATTTTTAAACTGAAAAACTTTGACGGGGAAAAATACATTTTTAGCCACCGTTGGTTTCAAATTGAAAAAACGACACTGATAGGTTTTTTTATTACGTTAAAAAAATCCGTTTGGTCATATTTTAATATTTTTTTAATAAAAAACATGGTTTCTGTCACTCATTTAGGTTAAATGAAAAATGGAATGTATTAATCGAAATAAGCTTTTCAGTACGTGAATTGGGCTTATTGAAAATAAAAATTCAGTGTAGCTTTGACATTGGAAATGATTTAATCTTCTGAAATGATGCACTTAGGAAACATTTGGAATGTTATACATCTAAATAATATTTGATTTTTATGAATAATATGTTGTTGATATGTACAGCTGGTTAAAATGTTATTCAATATTGATACTTTAAAACACTTGTATAATAGTAAATCTTTGTTCTATCTCAATACGTTATAATTTATGAATACAAATTTAAAAATACATGCAATATTGAGAGGAAGAAACAAAAGCATAAAAATAAATTTGGTTGATTAATTTACATAATTTCAATTACTCAATAGACTGTATATACTTTATCCCCGTCCTTAGTGAAAAGTATTTAAGCAAAATCAATATAAAACAAAGAATAAATAAATAGGATTTCGCTGAGAACGAAAAATGGTGTTAGGAAAATAAATAAACTTTTTTAGTGTCTACCTATCTATGTAGGTTATCAAGTTTTCGATCGGATTGTCACTAAGGGTGAATTCAAAGAACTTGAGTTCGGTTTTATTGTTATTTTCATTTGTTTTATATCTAATTCCAACAGGTTTGGATTTTAAAAAAAGAAAAATGAGCTCTAATCGATCATGTGCTTTTTACTGCATTCTCTAAAATATTTATTTCAAAAAGACGCAATAAATTTTGATAATATAAAAATATATTGGTTATGAAAAAAATATTGTACGCCGTCAATTATATTCATGTAGGTACTAGTCACGACGCTCTACTCTAAATATAAATAATTCTCAAAAAAGAATTTATTTCTGTTTTGAGTGTAGGTAGAACTGCTGTCACTTGAAATCATCGGGGTAAAACATTTCCTCATTTCGACTGGGCATTAAACACTACGTAGCAAGCAGCGTAGCACCGTAGACGATCTACTCCTGGTGTATAGTACAATTCCAGCGTGCGGGGAGTTACGGGCGGCGGCCGTCGGAGCGTCGATCGATAGCATCCGTACATAGGCGTCGTTTTTGAACGTGTTTCTCAACAGTTGAATTATATCCATACATTCAAAACTCAGAACGAATTGTAATTCGGGTAATATTACAAACTATTAAACTGTTTTATGGATTCAATAATAATTAATTTGTTGATTGATTGATTGAATTGGCATTCACTTGGTAGAACTCCATTATAACACGATGAAAAAAATAGCAATGTATTTTAGTTCTACAATTTTTTTAAAAACACAGTTGATAGCTATTTCAGCTCACGCCATCATGAAGAACTTAAATACATTGCTATTTTTTTCCCCGTGTTATAATTGATTTGTATTTTTGGTTCTGTTCACTTATGAGAGTTTTTATTCGATAATATTTTGTATTGACACTTTTATTGTAATTTAACATATCGCTTGTGTTTATTTGTAGAAATGCGTTATATATAAATTAATAATCCACACGTTATCATATAATATAATATAATGATCAGAAGCGGCTTCGTAAGAATTATCAATTGGTCCATTATTTAATAATCCTTGCAATGATCAGTATCCACAATTTGATATGTTTTATGAACAGTTCTATTTACCCATAATAAATTATTTAAAACTTATATTTATGTTTATACATTATAGGCAATTCAAAACAGCGTCTCACCTGTTGGGGATTGTTGATATATAAAGTTCTAACAGTAAGCCGACGAAGAAGAGTACGGCACCTACAACATTTTTACTATTAACGTTCGCGTTCACTTAGGTGGATTGTACGTTGGGTCTTCGACTAATGCCAATATAATCGGCATTATTTATGAGATTTAGCTAAGTCTTCTCTATCTAGAAGCGGTTCTTAGTTAAACTAAGGTGACTTGGTGTAACATAATCAAATTTGGATATAAGTTCTAGAGTATCTACTTACATATTCAATATTTTCGTGATGTTTAGAGAGGTCGAAGGAAGTGACAAGTGTTACTAGCACTTTCCTTAAAATACACAGCTTATGAACTGCAAACAAAACATTACAGGCTCTACATATGTGAAAATAGCTGGAAACAAATATATATATATATACATGTTGATAATATAATTTTTAGCCATTGCCTAATCCACATTGTAATTCATTTAATATTTTACGTTGAACATTATTGTAAAAGGTTTTTCTGATTAATTCGTATGTTGACAATCAATCGGTAAAACATGACATAAGTTTTGTTCGTAAACACAACAATTTCTTAGTAAAAATATTGTTGATTCAAAATACATATTCATAATTTGATCGATGAACACCGTTATACAAAGTTGAATATATTATAACGTTATTAAAAAGGGTCTCTAAATATTGAAACATAAATAAATGTAGTAGTGAATACTATCGACTAACGATTCTCGTGAAATATTATTTGCAAAATGGAATTGTGTTAATTAAATGCCAACTAAATAGCGATTTGTTATATATTGTATTTTAGAATGCGTTCATTGTGTAAGATGGAAATATATTTTGACATTTTGAATATTATTGAAAATACCCATTTCAAAGACAAATTTGCTGTTACTGAAATATATGAAATTGTTGTATTTGAATTGAAAATCTAAAGTCAAAGAGACTCGAAGTAATAATAGTTAAATCTGTAATAGAAAAATCGTTTTGTTAATTTATTTGACCGCAAAATTTGCTACACGTGTATAATTGTGTCTGGCCTTATACGTTCATTCAAAAATTAATGGTTATCAAATACCGCAGACAATTTTGGTTGTTTGTCATTGATTTTTTTAAAGGTTAATTCAAACACCCTTATAAACATGACGCAGTGTAAACTTAAGCTCACCCTAGACGAAGCCAATGCTCGTTTTCTCACTTTATTCTATTTTTATAGTCTGTATTGTAATGGTAATACACTTGCCTTTGAAGAGGCGAAAACATTTTTAGTAAGCATTTTATGTTATGATAAAATTTCTTAAAGCTCATGCAAATAAAACTATCATTTGAAGGCTTAATTTAATAATGATCAAAAAAAAATAATTCACATTCATTTTTATTAAATGTTATTTTAGATTCATCATATATTTCGTATCATCGGGATTTTTCATACAAAATAAAGATAGTTAAAATTATGAAAATATAGCTTTTAGGGTTCAGAATAGAGTATTTAACAATGATTTTTAATGTTATTAAACGAGAAAAAAGCACCCTTATGTCTCATAAATAATATTAACAGTAACACAAATGGTTGATTAAATTAAGCTGCTGTGTTTCTCTGAATTTATTTGATGATGCATTGGATAAATAATAGAAGTGCTGAAGATATAATACAATCGAAAAATGTGTCATTTGTTTTAATTGTGAGATTTAACTTGAAGACAAAAAATCTTTTTGTTTTAAATAATAAAAACCATTTTTTAAGTACTATTGATGCAAAATGTTTTTAAAAAAATAATGTTTACAAGTTTTGTAGACCACGCAACCTAGTTGAAATACTAAATGCACCGACGACTCATTTACGTGATAGTAAAATGAGAATGTATGCAAGTTGTGGGCAGTTGTTTGGAAAAGAAAATAATTGATTTGAAAATGGTAAGTGATACGTAAAACTGGTAAATGAACCTTCGCTTTTTTGCTGTTGAGAGTCACTGTAAAAGGTCAAGCATATCTATGTTTATATCAACATTATGTCTACATACTAAAGCACACGTGTTCTTTGAAGAAAGGTTTCCAATCTTTACACGATTTAAAGATACTTTTTTTTTCAATTTACCTTGACTTTGATTCCAATAAACTTGGTCCGTATTTTATAGCGGCATGTAATGTGTACTTTATCACAAATTGCCAAATCTACATGAAACCCTTTCCTTTAAAAAACATATGCTTTTTTCGGCCGCTGTTCATGAGGAAATAGTCGATTACGAATCAGGAGATAGGGTCTATTTACACTGAGCAATATTCATACATTTGAAATAGTAGTTTCAATATAGTTTTTTCGTGGAAAAAATCTTGACATAAAAATAATATTGCTTCGTCGTAAATATAAATATTGTATATATACATAGACAAATTTTATTTTATTAAAAAGTTATTTGATGTTTCTATAAATCTATAGCTATGTATCAAAATGATTGGTAAAAGTATTGAAAAAAATTATAATAATAGAACAGTAGAAATCAGTGAGATAAAATAATTATTTCTTTTACAATTATCGTCGTTTATAATTTGATTTCGGAAGGTATTTTATTTTCAAGCATGCTTTTAAAATAATACCATTTAGTGAATTACTCACAATGATACAAAATTTACCACTCAAAAAGTCAAATTAAATCATAATTCAATGAACGTATACAATATTTAAAATGGATGACTTTCTGTATAACGTAATCACAAGGTAAAATGACTCCAATTATTCCTCCATTCAACCCCAATCTTCATATCTGATCTGCCAGGTACGAAAAATGAAAAGTCACGACCAATAATGAAAATTAATACACTCATTGCGATCCATTTAATTATGCGATCGCGTGTTTTGATCCACCCTTTACATTATGTTACAAAGCTGAAAATAATTTGGACAAAAAAAAGAAATTAATGAATTATTCATGATTTTAATATAAAATACCAAATGGTGCGACCGATTAAATTTACATAATCTCATTCATTTATCCTCTTGATTTTGAGATAAATATTTGAAGTTAAAAAAAGCCTTTTTACACGTAATAGATAATATATTTTATTTGAGGCGCAAAGAAAACGTATTTAGAACCGAAACCGTATGAAATTTCATTGCATCTTATGGACATTGTGTTGTTCTACTGAATAATGGTAAATTTCAAGTTTTAATCTTATTAAAAATGTGGGATTTATTTATTAATTTAAATATGCACGTTACAAAAATAAAAAATTACAAATTCATTGCTTTTGCAACGTCAAAATATTTAAATATTTACTGTTGGAAAATAAAGAAATACACAACAAAACAAAAATAAGAATAGCAAGAAAGTGAACCATGCAAGCTCATGAAAAATCTACTTTGACACATTAAAAATAGTATTCGCCTGAACTCACTTTTGTCCACATAAAATAAGGTGAGACTTTATTTATTTATTATAATTTTTAACTTGTTTTTGGATCCCCATGGATTTCAAACAAATGATTGAAATCTTTTTAATATTGTATTATTCTGTATGAATCTTAGTTTGATTCGTATCGATCCTTATTTAAAAAATTAAGTGCAGAAAATATGTCACAACCATAGCGAAAAAGCCTGTTTTCAAATTATTTTGCTTTATTAAAGATGCCGATTATATCAATGTGTTGAATAAAACTCATCATAATTGAATTACCAAAGTTTTTGATCACTATATATAATATTGTTTTTATCTATATCTTTTTATTATGTACAGTATGTAAGGTATCATAACTCAAAATTTTTCTATTGAAAATTTTTGCTACTCAATTGCTTAACCACTTATTTACAAAGATAGTATATATACAATAGAAAGGATATGCTTTCGCCAAGACTGTAATGGTAAGCTTATTACTCTTGCTACACCATGTGTTTTGAAATGAGATGATTAGGATATAATTTTTAGATATCACAAAAACTCGTGCTTAAAAATATTTCTTTTTTGATCAAAACACTACTTATACTGGTTATATGAGATATGACAAGGAAGCTTTTGTCGTTGACTACGTCACCACATACCTGACAACTTATTACAATGCTTAAAATGCTTAAAAAGCTTTAACTATCATCTTTTTTTCAACATAGTAATTGAGTTTTTTTTTCAATTACACATTGATACTTTCTACCAGTCTGACCTCACAATGACAAAAGAAGTTATTCCGATTTGAATTATAAATTAAAGAAAAAAAAAATTATAAAAACATGTATATATATAGTCACTACCAATAAAAGCTACGAAAGATGAATTTGAGAATGGTGTGTTTCAATAATTGATGTTATATTAGTCATATCTGTTGATGTACTGTTTTGAAATTGGAATCCATGAAAAAGATTTGAAAACACTACCGAATAGAAATTCTCATAAATAAATGAATGTCTTATGACTCCATGAAATCACTTCACAACCAAAATAAGTGTTATTTAAAGTTCAGTTCTACTTTTAATCTTGTAGACATTATTACTCCGAGACAATTTGACTGAAATAATTGTTGTAGCTACAAAATAATATAATACATTGTTTTGTAAAGAAAACAAGAAAATATGAGTCCATTTTATCAGACATGCGATATACGTACACATTTTCACTGGTTAATCAAACAATGAATATGTTTTCATTTTTCCAAGGACAACATAGTAACAATGTTAATTTAATATATTACGAAAAATACAAATATACTGTAGACTTTTCATAAGGCCACATAGATGTCTCGGCTACGTTATTGATTTCCCTTGGAAAACATTTGGCTTTTCCGTCTACTGCTTGACATTTATTGAAGACACAAGTCAAGTGTTATACATTTTGGTAAATGTATGCGTATTTATCTGTGTACGAAGGTTTAAGGTGTCTTGTTGGTTAAGCGTATGCGATAACTTACAAATAATAACATCTCGAATGCTTTGTCTGTATTGAATAGACCTTGTGACAAACTTGGATTAGACTTTGAACGCGTATTCTCGCTTATATATTTTATAGAAATATATACACGCGGTAATAATTGTTTTCTCAATAATTGAATTGCTAAAGCAGTCAACAAGAGATAGGAGAGCAAATGAGATGAGATGAATTTGTAGAGTGAAAGTCAATTGTTTGCTTTATTGAACTGAGCAGTTAAAAATTATCAGTCGAAATTGTTTACTAATTGAGGAAACCAGATCACTTTCTGAATTGAAAATTCTTCAATGTTTGTTATATAAATTGGATAAATTTTCAAAATTAAATCATAGCATTTAACGGAAAGAATTTTAGTGAATTAATATTACCAGACTGTTTAAAATAAACAAGTATTATTTTTATAAACAGAATCAATCTTTACAATAAAACACATAATTATTATTCGAGTCCCTATGAAATAGTCATATATATACCCTGGCACTAATTTGATTCCTGCTAATGTTTGTAATTGGAAACATTACTGTGGGCCGTAATTCATATAACGCCCACAAAATGAATTCAGTAATTATTGAAAATGGTAAAGTTTAAAATAATACAATTGCCACAAAGAACACGTCGTTACTGTTCACAGTTTGCAAGAACGCTTTGTGAGTGACAAACACTGATTGTCGAATTTATGTATAATGTTTTTTCATTACATAGATATCTTACATTGAAACCTTTTCTATATTTTTTTGTAAGAAATGCTATGGTGAAAAAATGATTCGATAGGATTCAAAAACTTAATAATTTATTGTAAAAACATATGCCAAGTTAAGAAAGAATATTGCAATGCATTCTCGATTTTGAAAAATTGAATTACTAAATGAAAAACTCAAAATTTTGAATAAACAAATGTAAATATTGACTGTCAAATTATTTATTTAATAACCTAACAGTTGACAATAATAATTATCTACTTGTTTTACCTCAAAACAATAATATGGTAATCTTTAATCATATTAATTAATAAGTGATTAATAATTTATTATTATTATTAAATAATTTTCAGGAGACAAAAGCCAGCTACTAAATGAATGATTAACTAAGTAAAGCCACTTTCTATTGCGTAAAATATACCTTTTTGTAAGAATAAATGATACCAAATGGTTTTTATAAAGCTAAAGCTGCAAACTATGTGCATTAATTTATCGATTCATTAATACATACTGTAAACTATTTTTATATTATATATTTCATAAAATCGTGTATTTCAACAGATGTTCCAAATTTACAAAGCTTATAATAATTCCCCACGTAATTAATAATGAAAGCAATGGCTTTAAATCAGTGATGAAAACTTTTGGCAAGCGGTAAATATGTATAATATCCTGGCCTGAGTTAATGAATGATCAATTAAAATTCATATGATACGTATTTGAAGTGGAAATCCATATAAATACACATCGAGAATATCTTGAGAAAGGTGGTTCGTACACATTGAAAGTCGGTGTCATTCAATGATCCAGCCAACGTGTTCTAATATAAGTTATCAAAAATATGTAACAAAAGCCCATGTTCTGAATGAACCAGCATTTTATAAAAAAAAACATGATGAATTTATCTCAATCAATTAATTTAACATTCGTAATAATAATTAATTTTTCATTCATTTAAGTTTTTAACTATTCAACTTTTATTTACAAACGATAAGCCATCGTAGTTTTGAAAGACAATTAACATTATGTCAGCTGTTTTACACACCAGTTTACGTACGAGTACGTAAGAGTACGTCTTAATAATTTTACGACAAGAAGATGAAAAAAAAAAATCGAACAAGGCAAAATTAGTTCACTCATACGATTCCAAAACTTTGTTTCATTTAAGAAAAGCAAAGATACTGTTCATTATTTTTTTCCATATCGCTGTTTCTTACAGTAAAATGCTTTGCTAGAACAACTATTTTACACAGAAATGATTTATAGAATCTTATTAAATTTAATGCATTCGTTCAAAAAAAAGTTTTATTCGTATCATTATCAGCGTGCAGTTATTAAAAAACGTCGTTAGTCTAGTCACTCGTTGTTGTTTACTTAAAATTATATTCATTCAATCGATTAAAATAGATTTCATTTATCAAGGGTATACATTTTATTCTTTTCTGAAAACTGACAAAATCTTTTTACAATCTACACAATAGAATAAAAATAAACATCATATCAGATATGGTCTATGAAAAAGGTTGTTTATATCTGAGTTAGGGTATAAGACCATTAGATTTCATAATGCTTTGAAACGGTACTTTAATAATAATAACAGCCAAAATCAATAAAAGCAGTATTGAACTTATTTCAGCGTGACCTCTGATAAAATTACGACTTTGAACAACACACAAAATGTGTGTTTGTTGGAAATTGGGCCTGTAGATATATTTTTTTGAAACAGTTTATTGTGTATTTGAGGTTATCATAATATTTATCTAAACTCATTACGTTAGGCCATCTGATTTCGTAAATTTAATGGGTAGAAAATAGTAATGCACCAAGTTCTATAAGGATTGTTAACGGGTTGTAGGTATCCCATTATTGTTATAACTACGCTGCTAACAATTTTCGTGGCAATAAGTTCAGTTTTTTTTTACAACAATGGAGCTTTTGTGACACTACCTTACAAGAAAAATTAGGTCGCAGGCTTTTTTATTATCAATACACGAACAGTATTCGTCTCTCACAGTATTTATTTTAATACAACAAAACCGTGTTTTGAAATTCTTTTTTTATATTTTAATATTTAGCTGTTAATTGATAGAAATGTACTGTGAATTTAAAATTTTACTGTGAATATCGGGGTTGATAAAAATACATTTTAAATATGACAACACACAGCACTCTAGAGCGAGTCATTTCCACATTATCTGAATTTTCTCCAAACAAAAAAGGCTTTATTAAAAAGAGTATGTAACACAATTTGTTTTAAGAAACATATTATTAACAAATAACATGAATATGTACATATTATGAAACTATTGAAATACAGTCAAAGCACGAATTCGTTTAAAATAATCAGACTTTTTGTAGAAAACAGCTGTTGTCTAAGTTTGCTGATATTTAACAATGGTGTAGCAAAAATACTGGTATAGTATTACTGATGTACCAAGATTGAAATAGGTGAAGTAACTTTAAAAAAACAACAATGTAACATTTTTAATCATTATTTGTATTTATAAATTATATATTTTTTTTACAAATGAAGCATAATCAGCCAGATAATCTAATCTTAGACACCAATTGATCCTAGTGAGTAATGCTCACAATTTTACGACGAACTTAAAGGTTTTTGTATGGACTCTGTGTCTTTGTGTAAAATGAAGCTTAATTTTTTCTCTTAACTCTATAAATAAATTCAAATAAAAAAATACAACAAAAAAAAACGTGACGTTCGTCGTAAGAGTATTGATTATTACTCGCTGAGATTTTTTTATTTGGACGCTAATAAATTGAAAATTGGGCTGCTGATTTTTCGTATGATTCTTAGAACTGAATTCTATTGTATAATGTAAGTATACATAATTCCTAGAAACATCTACTCATTTATGTTTTTTTTTGTGAACGTATAATTTAGATATGAAGTGCTGTAGTCTTTTAAGACTTCAAGTGCAATTTATTGATTTAGTTGATTAATTTGTAAATTAAAAAAAAACGTTTATATAACAGTTTGGAGTTAACAAATATTCAAAATAATTGGAAGCTTTTGAATCACGGAACAAGTAAGCTCCTTCGTTCACTTTGCATTGTTTTTAAACAATTACAATTATAATTGTTACTTTCAAAACAATCCTATTTATCTTGGCGATTTCAAAGGTTACACAAATAATATATAATGATGTAAACAACTTAAATATTTCATTAAAAATGTTTTGTACAATTCGTTAGATTTCAATACAATTGTTAGATTGATGCCTTTTTTTATTATTAAATAAAAGCGTGTTGTTAATGATTAACCCAGTTTAATATATTATATTTAAATAACAATAAAATATCCTTTTTTTTATTTTACTTTTTATGCCAGAAGCTTGGAGGAAACAGTACAAAAAACCGTCTTGAAAATTGTTTTTTGATTAACACGGTGAAAAAATGGCAATGGTAAATCAATATAGCTATTTTTTCTCACGCCTTCGTCAGAACTATAATATATGTATGTTATAATGGAGTTCTACCAAGTAGTTGCCAATTCAATCAATATAGTGTTTTATGATTATTATGAAGTATAAATATTATTTAAAATTACATAAATTTGTAAGATTTTATTTTCTTAAAATAAAACCAATCGTTATTTGCGGCACGCTTCAAAACGTTAGTTCGTAAAATTTTATGACACCGTTTTAAAACTACCGGAGTGTTAACAAATATTCGATTTCATTTCGGCACAGAGGTTTTAAACAGTAAACTAATAAATAAGAACCCGTTTTATATTTGGCTCTGTGAGTAGATGTAGAAAAGAATCATATTTTTTTATTTATTTAAAAATAGTTGTTTTAGTGTAATATTTTCATAAGTTTCTTTCTTATTCAGCCTTAAAAATGAGGCGCAGAGAAAATAAAAATGAGCTTATTACTAGTCTATTTCAAATGAAAATATTCTATTGAAACCCTTTCTCGAAAATATGGTGGCACATTTGACAGATCTCCAAACGCTTCCCACTGAGAAAAGATATAACTTGAAAAATATGAATTGATATTTTCTGAGAATTCCGCGAGCATCGTTTTGATTTTTATAAAAAGACAACAAGAATCTTTGATATTTAAGTGGTATGAAAATTTAATATTTATAATGCTTTCGAATGGTTTCCTAAATTCTAAAAATTTATCAATAATGAAGTAAGATTTTTCTTTCAGTCAGGGCCGTTGGAATATATAAAAAAAAAGACAAAGCTAAAGTGGAATTCCGAGGCCGCCTTGCCATTTTTCAGAGAGAAAGTATTTTGGACATTTAAAAAAACCAAACTCTCCCACTGATACTTAAACAGTTTGCGCAAAAAAAGTATACAGAATAATTGAGATTAATCTATTCCCCCAATAGCTTTTGTAAGAAAAGTCATTTGTTTTCATTTATTTAGTAATTTTTACTATAGAATAAACCAGTTTACAGCTGAAATATTCATACTTTTGAATATTTATAGAGAAGCTTGATATCGAATTGAAAAGAATTATTTTTACTGCCTATATTTATATATATATATAAATATTTTATTATACTTAATGGGACTATTTTACTATATCGATGTGTGATCAAAACCGTGCTTAAGGATCAATCATTACTGGTTCAATTCTTGGTATTCAAAATTTTTAATCTGATACCTGTTAAGGTTTATCGATGTGTCTAATATATTTCATCCAGTATTGACTGAAAATTGCTTTTTGAATACTCTTTGAATTTATCTTTTATGAAATGAGAATCTTACTTTATTATTCTGGAAAAATCTGCATGATAAAGTCATTTAATTTTGAAACATCTGTATTATTATAATTGATAAAAGTATCTTAATAGTTTTACGTAAAAAAAGTAAAACGGTAGTATATGTTTCTGTCCATGTCATTCGTAGATGAAAAGCTTGACAACAATAAAAAGGTTAGCTTGAAGGATATATTGAAGGATTATAAATCGGTATCTATAATCATTTTTATATTATATATGTAACAAAGTTGTATTTTGGATTCCAATATCAAGTTATATCTTAAACGATCTAACATGAACCACGTTTAACTCAATTATTTAAACACTGTTACAATGCCATTAAATTAAATGAAATATTATCACTATAACTCAATTTATTTCCTTGTTATGCGATACAACGCTGATATTAGAGGTAACAGGTGAATTACCATTAACAGCTGAAATTGGAATATGTTTTAAATAGATTTCTTTCTTTCTAAAAAATTAGCCGATTTGTAAATTAAGTATCATGGTTCGGGATTTTTAAAAATAGAATATTTTTTTTCATATACGAACATAATACCACAATATATGTTTATATTGCATAGAGAAGTTTTAGAAAGACTCTTATCATTCTTCTTCAGTTGAAAATTTCAGGGGAGTTGAGTGCTTGTCATACAACTTTTTCTTGAGTAAATAGTAAGTGATTTTTTCTTGAATCTTGATTGATTTAAAACAATGCTCGAATACCTGTATTTGTTTCTTATAGTTTGATTAATAAGCAGTATTGTGCTCTTTTTTATATATCCTAAAAATAAATGTCTTGCATGTACTTGTAAATTACTTTCAATTTCACTCAATAATAACAAATATCTATTTATTTGCTTTGTTAGAATGTTTGCAAATATAAACCAGCTGAATATGATCTTAAATTTAACATTTTAGGGTACAAAATGCGTCACTGTTATTGTAGAATAGTTCATAGATTAAGAGATGAGTCTACACAATTATCTGTTAACAAGGAGTGTAACATACTGCGGGTTCCTACAGGCAAATAGCTGACTGAGGCGTATTATATTATATTGTATAAGTAAGACTTGTTGATTAACAACACTGCCTACCTTAACATAGTAGGCCTAAATTTCTCAGCCAAATTTTGTTGACGAACATAAAATATTCCTTAAAATTAATTGTGTTCTTAAAATTTTGATATTATAAAGCAAATTTTGTATGTACGTATATATCTTGAGGTGTTTATTTCATGTGGTATGTAAAATTTTAAACTTCGCTTGAGTTTTTTCAGTATAAAATCTTAACACATTTAGAAGTAGGTACCTATTTCTGATACAGTGTTTGATAAAATTCACAATGAGTATAAAAAAAAATTGACTGTTTTTTTTTCATTTAAAGATTTTGTAGTTTACCATAAACCTTTAAATATGAGAACAATTATACACGGTTTCATATGAAATGTTCAAGTGTATCACTTTGCCTATAAGCAATATGGATTCGTTCAAATAAGTCGTCTGTGTTCTAAAAGCTGGGATTTATTATGTTATCAAAGTGAATTTTATACTGACATGATAAATTGTAGGTATGTCGGATTATTTTGTTGTAATTTTAATTCATCTTTATTGAAATTATCGTCGATTATTTATCTAACACTTACAATTTCTATTTCTTCAACATTTCAAGATTGTTTAACCTAATTTTATCAACATAAAGAGTAAAGTTACAAAAACAAAATATTAATTTTATTTGAGTATGTTTAATTAATAAATTATTTTCTCTGAGAAAATTGAGAAGTTGTGTGTTTATAAGTAAGTGTGTGGAAAACAATTGTTTGCCCTTTCGCTGGAAATTGACGGTAATTTGGAATTCAAAGTAAATATTTTTTGTTTTCTCTTGTCTATTCATATTGCTGGCAGGTGAGTTGTTGTACATACTTCAAACGGAAACAAAAGAAAATAGTCTACACCAGTGCTTCAGAACCGTGAGAGATTTTTTTATTTACTTTGATTAATTGTAAAATTTTATCAATGAAAAAATATATTTGACTCCCAATATTTTGCAGAAGTTTATTTAGTTGGAAATTGTAAACAAAACAGCTGAATGATATTTTTTTCTTTTAGTAAACTTCGAAAATCGTTTCGCTCAATTTCTATACAACTATTTGTTTTCAAATAATTTAATAAGTATTCATGTTTACCAAGAATGAGGTTTATTTTTTATCGTCTGTGGTAACTAACAAAAAGCGAGAATATGTTACTGGTTATTGAAGAACAATATACACTGTAAATTATGCGAATGTATCAATTTTTCAATAAAAATAATATCTTAGGATATGTTTTGAAATTTTTCACGTATAGTCTTTGTATTGTTATTTTGTTTTAATTTGTCTCATTATTTGGACATCATTTCAAAACATTGAATATAATATTTTTGTAAATTATCATTGACGAATGGAAGATTAAGAAGCGTTGAAAAATAGCATGATGTCAAAAAATAACTAGAATTTCACAACGTATTTATATGAATTTTTATTAGACAAATTAAGAGAAAGTTATTATAGTACTGAATAAAAGAATACTATGACAATTTTAAAACAGATACTCTTTATGAAAAGTTTGATATCTTGAAAAACTTTAGTCCGTTAGAATGATCATTTTTTTATTATATTTTATAAGGAATAGAGGTAAGTAAGAACCATTTATATTTAACAACATACTATAGCATTTAGTAGAGATATTCTACGGGAAATTGCCATATGTGATATTTTAATTATTTTGTGCGCACATTTATACAGCGAAATTTCATCCTTACTCTGAGAGTATGTTACTACACTACATTTAATCTGTTTTTGGAAAAGTAATATAATTTAAAGTTGTATTCTTTGCTAAAGTGTTTTTAAAATATCTAAGTAAATTAATACTTTGTTATTCAGTTGATGATTGTATGTTTGAGATCGTTGAAAACAAAAAAGGTAAATATGAGACGATACAATTTTTTTAAATAATCTGGATAAAGGTTTTATGTTCTTGTAGCAGCCGGATTTAATTCTCAACTGGGTCAAATGTTATCTCTAGGGATCTCTACTACTAAATTCAGTAGTTTCAGTAAGTCATATCAATGATATTGCTCACTTTATAAGTCCTGGAAAATAAATCGAGTATTTATCAAAAACTCTTTTTGAATTACTTTTTCTTCTTATTCTTGAATGTGCTTTTATGACTTTTTAAAAATTCAAAAGTCGTATTAAATAAACGTATAAATAATAACATAGACTGATTCTGCTTATAACAAATCTCGTCCGTTATTATTGTTAAAATAGTTCATTTTATAATTTCTTAGTATTTAGCCAAATCAGGCCTAATTTGTTTTAGAATTTGAGTAAACTATTGACAATATATGGTTTACGACTGATTTTTGAGCGTATGACAAAATTGTGAATAAATGGAAACAATATTTTTTTTAAATTATTTATATAATGTTAAGTCTATCTTTATCACTTTCAAACATAATTAAACACATTCATTTAACTAAATAAGCAAGAAAAAGAATAATTAATAAAAACGTATTTTAATGAATAAAATGCCTGAAAATACCGAAAGGTGAAACCCGGGTCGTTAGTGAAAAAACATGTGGAATCGTAAAAAGTTGTAAATTACCAACTTCTCGATAGATAGAGAACTATCGATCTTAAAAAATATGAATTTTCACACCTGAGTTCCATATATACAATAAATATCTTGTGAATCCATCAAACTTGCTTTGAACAAATCGTTAAGATTTTGTTAAGAGAGGTTAAGATCTTCGTATTGTGTATTTTTATTTTTTGAAATAGCAACGCTATAGCCCTAATATACGTTTGTACGAACAAGTTAAGTGATATTATTGTGTACACCAAAATAGAACTATCGTACATATTATGTGTCAAGAGTTTCATTTATTCTTAACACCCATGTGATATTTCGTAGCAAAAGTAACGTTTGAACATTAGCCGTACAGTTTTCTAAGAACTTACGTCGCACGTGAATGCTTTGATACTTTTTCCCAGAATTATTATGAGTAGATACAAATGGATTTCATTTCAAAAAACTCATTACATTAGTTATAAAAGAAATAGCGCGAGTGCCTTAGTCAGAATTTTATGAGCAAAATAATTTCATTAGCATATATTATTTACTTTCATAGAGTTTCGCAGTATTACAACTCAAGCGGAATTTTAATTGTAATTTTACGGAAGAGAAATTTTAGCATTTGAGGGAAAGTCATTTTATATGAATGATATTTAAAAAGTTTTTTTAATCAATTAACCCAAGAAAAGTGCTGCAGTTTTAACAGCTCTATTAAAATACAATTGTGTTGAGTACATAATATGAATGAATAAAATCACATGACTATCTGAAAAATCAACTTGTGAATACAGAGAGGAGTTATATTGTTTTATTCTCTGATGTAGTATTAAATGCTTATTTTCTATCAAGCTTTCAATTTCTGTCGTAATTGATTATTTCTTTTGTTTCTGTTTAATTATATGCTTTGAATTCACTTGACATATCAAGAGTTTTTGAAACAATACAGGCAATGTGAAATAAGAAAATGTATCCATATATATGGCTCTACGATATATATATGTTTACAGACAGATTAAATTATAAGTTGACGATAATATTGTAATTAAAAAATTCAAGTCAATATACAGAAGGCATTGTCCATCTATACAAAACTAATTCTTTGCCATTTTGGATATGGAGACACAGAGCCACTGACAATTACTAAGCAATGAATTCCTTATTGTATTTAAACGATAGTTCATCATTGTTTGCTGTAGAACTATTTTATCAAAGACTTATTCGCAGTATTCAGTGAGGTAATCTACTGTCATTATTATTAAATTATAATGAATGTTCTTTCAGTTGTATTTTTGGATCCTATTCATAAAGTATATGTTTGTCCTTTGTAATAAGCTCCTCTTGTACATAACCGATACTAATTGTTTAATTTGTGTCAGATCTGTTGCACCCGTGTGATAGAATGTACAAAAGATGATGCAAGGCGACGAAGGAATCGTACAAAATTTCAAAAATTCAAATTTGGTATTAAGATTTCATAAGGCACCTACAGTGGATATCATAAATTATATTAAATAATGAGTTGCTTCATAAAAGTTTCATAAGATAAGCAGATATATTTACTAAATCTGATTTCGAAAGCGTTGGGTTGATCAACTAATTTAATAGTTTTGCCATGTTTTTTTATTATATCATAAAAAAAAAAATCATAAACAAATATTCTAAATGAAATATATCAAATTTAATCTAAAAATTATTGCTGATAAATTTTTCTGTAAGCCACAGTTTTTTTTTAATCTAATTAATTAATAAAACATATACTTTCTATTGTTGGCTTAGGAAATGTTGTAGGTTTCCTTACGGTAAAAATTAAAACGATATAAACATTTTTAATTTACATCTTCTCCTGTTATGAATGATATAAACTGCTAATAGTAGTATCTCTAGAATCCTTTTTAAGAGCTGCTTTCAACTAAACGGCTCAACCTCTCTCATTTTTTGAAGGCAAGGAAAGAGAAAGGGTTGGGCTCAGAAATTATTTATGGTTGGCTAATCGTACATGCTATGCTTCTAAATTAAAGAACAGGCAAGAAGAGAAGAAATTTCAGATATGACAAATGAAAAAGAATATGAAAATATGTTTGTATCAATAATAATTTAATCTATTTAATTTTTTTGATGTAATTGCAATTTTAATATTATGAAATCAGTTTTTTGGAAAGAATTACTTTATGACAATATTATGAAAGATTAATTAATTCACAATGATAATTAAATTTTTAAAAATATTTCAGTAAGGTTATAAGATTGAATTTAAGATTCATATTTTTGCCAAGTTATCCAACATTTTGTTTTTATTTCATGAAGACTTTTTGTTAAAAAAGTAGATAGAAAAAATTCCTATGTAAATATATTTATTCAACGCTCTGAATTATAACGTAGAAAAATGTACATTTATGTATTTGAATGAATAATATTATTCATAGTTCAATTGATATCAAACAAATTCCGTCATTTGTATGACTTAGCATTCCATGGAAACAAATTTGTTTCCGGATCATATGATGTAAGGTCTGAATAAAAAAGTTTCAAGTGAGTACGCATTTTTTTTTTATCATGATTGTATTATTGTATTCATCATCATTGCATACAAATTCCTACATCATCAGGTGGGGAATATCAACTATTGAGATTATTCACCTGGCACCAAATCAATAGAAAAACTAATTTCATTTAGGCATTATTTGTGAATTTTTTTTTGACAAATTGACATATCATATTTTTTAGTAGATTTGACTAAAATTTATAGTTTTTCATTAATTTAAATATTTATTATATTGCCGTTGCATTGGTTGAGTGCTGCATTGGACTAAAAATTTGAATGTATGAATGAAACCTTCAACACGTTCAACAAATATCAATATGAAAAATACGCTCTGTCCATTTTTTAATTGAAATATTGTTGACATTTGTGCGTCGATGAAACAGTGCGTTGTTTGAACACTCTCTGCTGAGCAATGTTCACTTGTAATGATTTTTGAATGAGGTGATTTCAAAAACAAAAATTAAATGTTTTTTTTTTTTGTTTTACAGAGGTAAGAAGAATGAAAATTTTGAATATATATAAACCGAACTTTTTCCGACATTTTAGGAAAATCGAGATTGCAGTTTACTATGGATTTAATCATTTCAAAGTGAATGTATAAAAATCTATCCGTATTCTTTAATAAGTTACCATGCTTCATGTATATTTGAATTTATAATTCCATTAAAAACTTAAATTTTCAGATGCATCTTAATGCTTCATGTAACTTCATAAACATCCAAAAATGCCCATAAGCATAAAAATATTCTAATGAAAATGATAAATTATTTCTTCATTAAAATTTAAATGAATTACATGGCAAACAAAATGTAAATTTGAACCTGATTTTATTTTTTTTCATACCGTTTCGATATTTTATATCTATAATAATCTGAATATAGAATATAGATGTCACCTTGTTTTATGTATTAAAATAAAAATGAACTTTTTCACCAAAATAAAATTTGAATTTCAGCCCGAGCATGCGAAACTCAAGGGTTCTCAAAATGTCATAAATTTAATTTAGAACTGGAAATGTCTTGTTATGCCGGCCTGCTTGGCTTAACGGCATTGTTTGCGACCAAACTTGCGGCAGCCATGACTTATGATTTTCATAAAAGCATAAAGCGAATGTCCAATATATCAGATAAACCAGGATGGGATACAAGGGTTGCAACAATACACGTAAATGGACTGGAAACAAATGTCAAGAAGCTAATGATATATGGTATCTTCTTAAAAAAAACAAAGGGAACTTTAACGTTGATTAGAAATATAACCAATAAATATTAACAAAGCAAATGCATTAAGTTTGTACGATTTATGAATACTTTATTATAATTTGATAAATAAAATAAGATAAACAATTTACACAAACAAAAATGTCAGATGAATTGTTACATGACTGGCTCATAATAAAGCTTCGTTTTTTATGGGAAGCTCAGTTGTTCTATTATAAACAATTATTTGTACACGACCAAAACAGACACGACTTTTTTATGTAAAAATGTTTTTTTTTAGATTTAAAAACGTTTTATTCGTCAAAATATGCTAAAAAACTGTACAATATATTCAATGTGTTAAAAAAATTCAAAACATTCTGTTTCATATATCAAACGTAATAAAATCAAGTTAAATACACAAATTTCAACTTACAACCAATAAAAACACCTCATTTTAAAAGTTCTGTTAGAATTAATTGAAATAAAAAAATCATCATAAAATACAATTAAAATAAAAATAAAATACATAATCATTGTTTACTGAACATATAGAGTTGACATATACTGGAGTAGTCCACAGTTAACCTGCGCTGACCAAATAACAGAAGATTTTTCGAAAAAATGTATGTACGGATGAGGTAGGAACTTTATATGTTTACAATACTCATAATACAGTTTCCATATTTGGTCGATAAGTAATATGGAAAAGAATTTATTGCGAATTTTATCATTTCTTTATCTGCTAAAACCCTTGTCATTGGTTGATTGATTATTTTGCGCAGGAGTTCTAATAACGAGATAAAATAATCCCAGCATTTGATTGATCCCAGTGACGTAGAATATTCATATTTTATTTTATTGATTGACGGATTCTCGGATCGGGAATATGTGAGGCAACTTTTTTTCAAAAGATACCAAACCCAAATAATCATTCAACTACGACTGTTTTGTAATAAAATAGTAAAACTTTTTTGTCAAATTAAATCAAACAAAGCTTTTATGATATCACATAAATTTATTTCGTTCATTTGTCATAAATTTCGTTTCAAAGCTGTTATTTTTTTTTGCATATTTTATTAAAATATTTAGTTATAATTTATTGAATTGGTATTTTCACCACAAATAAGATTACTGACATTTATATGGTTGTTGATTACCATTGCAGTTTCAGTTACGTTATGATAACGATATCACTATCACAAACCGTATAAAGTTGTAATATACTTCTCTGCTATTTTTATTCAATTCAAATGTAATATTTTACATTACGTAGAATCCATTCCAATCAAAGGTTCAACACGAATCAAACGTTTAAAAAAAGCTCACATAGCCATTGAAAGACAAAACTGAAGTGAGAAAAATAATATAAGTTAAATAGAAATATTTATGTTGGTTCTTTATTCATACATAGAACATGGACTTTTGACGAAGCGCGTCTCAACACGTCGATTATAGAGAACTGAATTTCGTTCGATAGTTCAATCTTTCTTTGGGATAAAAAAAAGTATTTTTTATGTTATTTGAAATATGACATGTATTCATCGGGAGATCATACCGAGAATACTTTCTAACTAATCACAAGCATGCAAGTTTTTGCAGTACTGTGAACTTATAAACATTAAGTTTTGAATTTAAAAGCCTAGACACTGACTTTACAAAAAAGCTACCATATATTTATTATAGTGTTAAGCAAGTTGTTTTTTTTATTTGGATATAACTTTTCAATTCATAGATTAAAAAAAATATTTAATCAATTATTGTCTGTTCACAATGATGTGTAATATTTCAGATTCATAAACAATCATCCATCAAAATTCGCCTGTCATAGCAATACAAGTAATTTCGAGAAAGATGTTAATAAATCAAATGTGCTTAAAATCTAAATTTTACGCTTTCGTATATGTTATATTGTTATTTTAATAATATGTACGCTACTGGAAACTTCAAGAAAAAGTATTGTGAATGATAAATAGCCTCCCCCGAAATTGACGTAAGATGTAAGATAATTTGAAGGAAATGATGCTATGATTACAGTTAAGATAACGACAATTTCCCTCTAAAAAGTGGTTTATAAACACATTTTGTGGTTTGGTAGTCGAGTGATAGAGTTTAATGACTTATCTTTTACTCATTTTGATGGATCAAATATTTTTATCGATGGTTGAACATTTTCATAAAATGTGTTTGGTTATTTTCGAAGAAATGGATATCTAACATATATATAGAGATATATAGAGATTTAATTTTTGAGAGCAATTATTTATCGAGCTGCTGTATTATATTTTTGTCCTCCCAAAAAAGTGTGGTTACTAGAAACGTACTGTCAACATTTTCCTCACCTAGAATAAAGACTTCCAAATGAAATTTCCAAAAGGAATTATTATGTGAGAACTTTTGGGGAGAAAAATAACATTATTATTCAATTGGCCGTTTTTGATCCACAATTTGCTTAGCTCAAATATGTGGGAAAGTATCTAGTTGTCAAAAATCCACGCATTAAAATTCGTAAAATATTAAACAATTAAAATAGACATGTATTTAAACCATCCGTACTTAACTGGTTAACTGCCGGCAGGTACATGTATGGCGGTACCCAGCACGCCGTGAATTTTACGACAAAAATAAAACCTTCTAAACATACCGTTATTGAAAGTTTAATAAAGTTTATTTATAAAACTTACCAAATAAATGAAGAGCGCGCCAGTCGTGCAGTCATTTATCCATAATCATAAAATTAATTGTTGATGGTGCAGGGTTGTCAAAAAAACAAGGTCAAGGTTGTTAAAATGGCGCGTCTTAAGACGTAATTTTTGTATGAGCGGCGCTCCGTTCTCATAAAATTACGCGTCTTAAGACGCTTTTGGCAGTTAACCGGTTAATTCAAAACCAATTTTTTTACCAAATTTTTGGTTTTTATGGTCCATATTTCACACTAAGAATGAACATGGCTAAAAACGATTATTATGTGGGAATTATTACGAAATAAAAATTCATTACAATAATATTAACACCCTTTCTTATTCAAATTTTCTAATCTATAACCCTGATCTAACTAACTTCACCTATGTCTCTTTAACAAACATATATAATATTAATATAAAAATAGTACGAGAAAGATACTTATTTGACGAAAAGAATATCAAAGACTTGTTATTTTATAATTTATTCTTTTTAAATGCATAAGAAAATAAAATTTTATCCAGACTTAAAAATCCTTTTTAAACATTAGTTCAAATAATTTTAACAAAGAGTTGAGTTTATACTTTCGTGGTGCTTACTCGTGAAAATGTAACATTAAATTTTACTTGTGTGGTTATTACAAATTCTATTGTAGGTCTAAATCCAGTTTGTATGGTTTTATTTAATATAATTTAATTATATGTTGGATCAAGTCATATTATAATAACTCATAAAAACTTTTTTGATTACGTTAGAAGTATTATAGCATATAACCATATCGGCGCAATAATGTATTTTGTATCTTTCAAAGTTTATTATGTATAAAAGCGGTACCTACACATAAAATCTAGAATGTGGGATATTTTTACATGAATCATGAGCTTTTACAGATCTATTTTTTGTGATCGTTAACATATTGTACCGAGTGGTACTATGTAATATTTTTATTTAACTCTTTGAAACTAAACTCACTATCGAAATTCTTATTATTTCTACTTAGGATCTTATGCTTCTTGTACTGACAAAGAATTTGAGGTTAGTTGTGACAGATTTATTATTATATCAGGATGCTCTCCATTATATTTTTTACTGTTTCATCTGTTTCATCTAGAATACTGATTTTTTCATGCCAGGAATTTATTTGTGAGTTAAAATACGAAAATTGACGATGCAAGTAATATAACCCTTAATTAATAATCAAAAGAATGCTAAGCAGATTTAATGTAGATAAGACATTAAAAAAGAATTCTTAGACTTTCAATGTGTCTTAAATTATTTCTTTTAGTTTTTAATTGTTCTACGCCTAATTAAACGAAGATTTTATCTGGTTTTCTCTATTGCGAATCGAGAAAAAAATAGCTGCCTTATTTGAGTTTTTTTAATGTCTGACTCCGTTACAAAAAGCCCACGAAATAATTTATCGCGTGACTCAAATAACTATCGACTTCATGGAAATTCAAATCTTGCTTGTGTTTCAGCCATCGTGTTTATACAGGAGAATGGATCGCAATCGCTTCGCCACCGAAAAATATCGAATTTTCCCTCAAGTCTCGGTCGTAATAATATTGTAAAAGTAAATGGTAAAATCCCAGACAAGGTCAAAATTCAACTCGGCGACAAAATTGTTTTCGACTCGCACATCAATAATAATTCGTTTGCCAATGTGAAACCACGACGATAGAAACGGTATTGATTTAAAAATTTACACCACAGTTTTCAAAATGGTGATATTATCGTAAAAGTTTGTTTGTTTTCGTTTTCATATTGAAAATATTTAAATAACGGTGAGAACAAAATTTTCCCCTAATTTAACGCCTAAGTAAATTACTGCGGAAACGTTGTGTAAAGAAACTTCAAATGCGTGAAAATAACAAATATTTTTGAAATTATAGAAATTATTTTCAAGATTTTTTAAAAAGATTGATGAAACTCGATAAAAACGATTGAGATTATCTAGGAGCACTGAAAATTCAATTAATTATATTTATATTAATGATATGCCAATTTCTATTAAAACACACGTTAGTAACCCGTTCTATGGTTAAAGAATGACATATTTGACATTGTCAAAGGAAGTCTGAAAGAAACATTCCCAAACCCATTTTCAATTAGAAATAGATCCAATCAATGTTTGTCACATATGTTACAATTTGTTTTAATTATTGAGTTTGTAACCCATCTACTAAAAGATTACGTAGAAATGAATCATCAATTTAAATGATGTATATAAAATAATTTAACTAATTGAAAGATTTTTTTCCTGGATGACTAAGTGCATTTAACTATCAATAAAGATAAAATTTAATTTGGTCCAGGTAGTTTTTTGTATAATATTCTTTTAATGTTTTCAATATCAGTAACATATTTTTATCGAAACATCTTAAAAGTAATACTGTATTTAAGGTAATTTTAAATGAATCAAAAAGCATTTTCAGCTTGAAATATGAAATTGTAATTCTCTCACCTATAATTATTACAATATGTTACAGTTACAGCCCTTAAGTGAATAAAAGGCTTTCCATGTTTTTGGAGTCTTATTACTGATAAATGGGTAATATTTCTTTAATGCGCATTGATCGAAAAGCTTTATGCACCCTATTTCATATTGAAAAATATTAAAATTTATAATAAAGTTTTTTTGTGACGTACAACATTCAAAAGTTATTATTATAAATAAAGACTGTTCTGATAATTTTATATTATTTAAGAAAGTGTACAAAAACTGTGTTTAAAATTAAATTGAGAAATGTGTGTAAGTATAAATTATTTTAACTTTTATTTTTCAAATGAAACGTTTTACTGGGTTGACTCACTTAGTAAACAAATGATAAATTTTAAACTAAAACGACATTTTTATTGTAACAACTCATACTAATATGTATTTAAATCACAATTGAAACTACTCAATGAAATAAAAAAAAATATTTTTTTATTATGTGCCCTGATATGGTGCTTGGTAGATTTAATTGAAATGAAAGGAAGGAAGTCGACCTCGATAAAATAAATGCACATTTAAAAAAATACAAAATTGAATAAATTTTAAAGAATGATTTCAATATCTGCTCTTATTGCTTGAGTAATTTTTTGGTTATGCAATTAGTCAACACAATTGTATATATATAATATTTGAAAAGCTAGAGGATCACGTGAAAGCATGTTTCTGTGACCTAACGCATGAAAGCTCGAAGTGTAAAGCATGGTTCTTTGTCACAATGTTTGTTGTATAATGATAACCAATTAGACTATTTTTAAAAAAATATTTATAAATAATACAATCGACAATTGATTATGAGTCGATATTATCTTAATTTTTATTATATAACTTGACATGACAAAACGTTATGAGGTTGAAATAGTCTGTTTCCTAAAACAAGTATATCTTTTACTGCTTATCAGATGTGAAAATCAGTTAAGTTCACGTTCAAAGTCAAACCATGGCTATCTGCTCAATAATCATGCAGCTCACTAAAACTAAAATGGCTGGAAGAGTATGTGAAATCAAATAGCGCTATAGATAACACTAATGATGCCTTTCGTGCCGCCAGATTTTATTAACAAAGAATCAAGTGTCAGCCATCTAGCAGTTATCTTTAAGATAGTCTTACGAGTTCTCTTCAATAATCAAAAACTATTTTTAAGGTGAAAAAATTGAGAGAAAAATGATGAGCAACTTTTTGCAATGACGATTTGTACATAATTTAACTAACGTAATTACGCCAATCATTACAATCAACTCTTTCTTTAAAATATATATATATATATATACATATATACTGTATTCATAAGTGTGTATTGATAAAGTTTATCCACAAAAAACGATAAAATAATGAAAAAAACTGTCTACTCTGATTTCAATTTTGTAGTAAAAATTTGAGCCGATAAAAACTTGTTGAAATATGTCGCATGGAAAATAAAAAGATCAACAGCTTAACAATTTTTAAGACTCTTAAGGAGTGATTTAATTTAAAAAATTCCCACGATCTTTGAGTTTAGTGTTTGACTTTTTACTTACAAAAACCGTTAAACTACATTATTTAAAGCTCATTATTTTTCAAACATGTCTAATTAAAGATTTGTGAGTGGAATGGTTGTTATGTTTCATTGACTTATTCCATTTCGTTTAGAAACATTCATAAAATTGTTGAATTGCGAAAAAATAGCTGTTTACTTTTTTCACTGTTTAATTAAGCGCCTTTTAAAAAAACTTATTCAGTTATTTGGTGGTTAATCGATGATGAATTTTTGTTAAATAATTTTAAAGTTTAAACAGAATGAAAATGGAATAACCCAACTTTAAAATAAAAAAGGTCAGCAAATCAATATATTTTTTACGTTACTAGACAATTTCGCTGTACGGTTCACACCGTGTAAATAGTAAAGCTAAAAACTTTAAGAAATAAAAATCATATTTTATTTATAAATAAATATTTCACTTAATAACGCAAGAAAAAGTTTCTATTTAAGAACGCTCCGCTACAGATCTTGATTAAAAAGAAAACTACTTGTTTTATTAAGTATAATATTTATTATAACTTTATCTTGTGAATGATAATGATGTATTTTTTTCTTGGGCTTATATCGATTCATTTCGTTAAAATTAAGTACTACTTTATTTTCAACGCTAAATTTGTGAGTTCTTTTGATAAATAAAGCAGCTTTTATATTACTGTTAACATGGCTATATAATATAATGATATGATTTGATTTCACTCTTCACAAGCAGTATTAACGAGTATTTTTGGTTTGATCAGTGTATAATACTTGCGATGAGCAAAACCGACCTCGACCATTGCACTAACTAATTATGAAAATAATTATTAAATAATCTGCTTCGTTTACATAAATATAATTGTTTTACACGAAGAAGTGACAGCAACAAAAAAATAATTGTAATTTTTTTCTCCTCATTCAACCTTTTTTAATCATTTTATAATATTCAAAAAAAGTATGTGAAATATTTGTGGCATTATAAGTATATCTTTGTATGATATGAGAGCAAAAATTGATGAAGTTGAAAATCCAATTGTCTCGTAAAAGTCACATTACAGCTTTTCGTCCTTTAAAAAAATCAAAAAACATTAGAAAATGTTTTTTCAGTTATATCAACAAATTACTTAGTTTACAACGGCGTATTTATAAATTTATTATCGCCTCTCTTATTCCAATAAAGCATTCGCAAACTGACAGTAAAAACAGAATTATTCCGACTCATTAAATTGCAAAAATAAACTTGGAGAAATCTATGAAACTTATCATAATGGATATTTATATTCAATATAATATAAAAAGGGAAGCTACATCTTTGCATTAAATTACTAAAAGGTTCAGAGAACGATAAAATTTGAGGCCCCCAGCAAATTTCTTTCAGTTTTAGCAAGCAGGGTTTCGAGGAAAATCGATATCTTAGGAAACTTTGTTGGGAGATACACCCTGAAAAAACTCAAGACCATTCAGAAGAGAAAACAACTATTTGTTAAATTGGGTCGTTTCACTATTGATAGTTTAAATAATTTAACATAAAATTATCAATCTTATGCTAGGTATAGGTTTCTTATTTAGACTATGTTTTTTCAAACAATTTTTTAAAATTCAACCGTTACTATTTTATATAATTGTTCCATTATTAAATTATCTTTAAAATTAAATTCTTTCAGATATAACTTCATTTTTGAAGAACATATTGAAGTAAAGAGAATACAGATTTAAAAGTATTTTTATAATTTTAAAATAAAATTATGATTACTGTATTCATTCATCGTTAACATACAATTATAAATAGCCTTTTGTTGATTCGTATTGCTCAAAACGAGCGAAACCCGTTCTGAGCATTGTAATATAAAGCAGTATAAATAATTTTAAAATGTATCTTATTTATTTAAATATAGGGTGTTTTTTTAGAGGTATAAAACTTTGAAATGGCAGAAAACAAAGAGGAATTTGTAAATAGATACGAAATTTACTTTATTCAAAAGATAATTGTCTGGCATTATAATTTAAGTATAATTTATGGCATACGACCGCCACGGCTAGTTCGGACCTAGTCTAATCTGGAGGTCCAATTTCCGATGACGTTTTCTAACATTTGTGGCCTTACATCGGCAATAACGCGGCAAATATTGTCTTTCAAGTGGTCAATCGTTTCGGACTTATTGGCATAGACTAGCGACTTCACATATTCTCACAGAAAATAGTCTAGCGGTGTTAAATCACACGATCTTGAAGGCCAATTCACGGGTCCGAAACGTGAAACTGTGCGGTTACCAAATGTTTCCTTCAATAAATCAACTCTTGATCAAGCTGTGTGACATGTTGGGCCGTCTTGTTGAAACCAAATCTTTTGCACGTTATGGCTGTTCAATTGATGAAAAAAACGTAAGTAATCATGGCTCTATAGCAGTCACCATTGACTGTAACGTTCTGGCCAGCATCGTTTTTAAAGAAGTACGGACCAATGATTCCACCAGCCCATAAATCAAACCAAACAGTCAGTTTTTCTAGATGTAACGGTGTCTCAACATATACTTGAAGATTATCATCACTCCAAATACGGCAATTTTGTTTATTGACGTATCCATTCAACCAAATCTGAGCTTGAAAAATGAAAATCGGGACCAACGGCAATCTTGTTTTGGGCCCATTCACCGAATCTACGCCTAGCTAGGTGATCGTGTGGCTTCAATTCTTGTACGAGCTGGATTTTGTAAGCACGAAACCTAAGATTTTTCCACAAAATCTTCCATAAAGTGGATGGACACATATCCAATTCCTGTACACGGTGGTGGATAGACTGATTCGGGTCTTCCTCTACGCTACGCTCTACAGCAGCAATGACTTCTTCTGTAAGAACTGTACAATGTATCTGTGGATGCATATTATCATTTAGAGTAAACGTTCCATAGTTAATCGAATTAATGCTCTGATGGACGATTATGTTGACCGTAAAATGAGTGAAGTACGCGATGCGTATTTCTAACAGAACCATGATTTTCAAAATAAATGTACACAATTTGGAAGCGTTGTTCGGGCATCAGTCTATTCATGTTGAAATTACAAACCAAAATAACCATAAACCACTTGATAACTGACAAAATGGCCGGCATTTAAAAAAGTGTTGCAAACTTAAAGCTCTATACCTCTAAAAAACACCAAGAGTCAAAACGAGTGAAACCCGTCCTGAGCATTGTAATATAAAGAAGTAGAAATATTTATAAAATTGTATTTTATTTATTTAAATATTATGCCATTCCACCTTTTGTAATAATTGATGTCTTAAAAACGATTATATATTGGAATGTCACTTATAAGTTGACTTTTTCGTAAAATATTTTACTTGTAAAATAAATATTAAACAAAGTTCTTTAAGCTGTGAGTAGCTATAAAATAAAATTTATATTGGTCGTATTTTTAAAATTCTTATCAACCCTTTCATACAACATTACAAATAAAATTTTTAATAGTTCAACATAAATTTAATGCAACTGATATATGAAAAATGTTTTTATTATTTATTTATTTTATGTATATGTATACCTATATATATATATATATGTATATATTTCTATTGAGATTTATTGTCTTAAGAACACAATGTGTCGCATGTCAAACTGCTTGGGTGAACACATGCTTGCGAGCGATATGTATGAAATATATTCAATATTCATGTTATCAAATGTGCTTTAGAGATAATATAACTCGAACGCCGATAACGAAAATAACTTAAAATCGATATTTAGTAACTACACGGATATGGTGTGCGTTATCCGGTTAATATTTAAAACAGTTGCTCTATCTAAATAAGCTCTTGCAAAATAACTCAAAATTAAAAATGTAATCTCAAAAAGTTGTTGAAGATTTCGATTCCCAACACAAGCCCATACCAAGTTTGTATGTCCGTTCTCAAAATTGAATCTCCGTTCCTAAATATTAAATGACCTCCTATTATGTTTAAGCCAAAGGTTTTTCCCCCTCAATAGGGGATGCATTATTTATGTTCAGCGGGCAAACAACAGCCGTTCTATACCTGCGTGTAAAAACACCCGAAAGACGTAGAGGCTTGTTTAATTGACCATAATTTTCGCAAAGTAAATTAACAGTGGCCATGTAAAATTAATGAAATATAAACAATAGGAAGTATTAAAGGTAGGTTGTATTGAAAGCCAGCTTAAATTATGCGTGATATTTGATGATTTATGGATATTAAAAAGCGTTTAAGTCGAGTTTTTTGTGTGCTTTTTGTGTTTTATGCGAGACTCGGTCTACATTTTTAATATGAATTTTTAAACACCGCGTTTTCATAAATTTGGGTCAGAAATTTTATAATTTCAAAAGTTTTGGATGTCAAAAAAGCAATAGCAATAAAATTTCGGTTATTAAATAAATTATAATTTTAAATTAACATTAAATTTATCTAACAATTTTTATTTCTCCGGGACGCCATCTAACGAAATCAAATTGCAGATAAATAGTGAGCTTTTTTAAAAATGTAGTCTGAGTTTCGAGACAGCAACTGTCAATCAAATGAATATGACATTTTTATGCAAGTACATTTAATGGTTTCAGTGATTTTTTTTACTGACTTGCTTATCATTTGATTATAAACTAATGGGTTCTACGACAAAGATACATGGCATCATATGGTGATGGGTGTAAACGAATATTATATTGATTTTTTATTGACATATTGACAATTCGTCTAATTCCGTTTGTTCAATCATATCCGTGTGTGGAGTATAATATGGTTACCATACGGTTTCTTAGACATTTAATATTCAGACATCAATGATCTTTCAAAATAATTAGGGGAAAAAACCCGATGAAAACAACTTGCTTGATATGGCAATTATATGTTTTTTTTTAATAGCAAAGATGATAATTATAATGTACACTTTTATAATAATTAGTTTCAATAGATGAAGAAAGATGCCGTAGGTTTAAATAAAATTTGATAATTTCACTTTAAAGAGACGTGTCATTCATTTGGGAACTCGTCTCTGAGATGCCTCCTAATGAAATTTGCAAGAAAATTCAAAATTGTCACTTTTCGACGAAGAGAATTCACGTTTACCTCTATGCAAGAGCCGTGAGCGATGATATCTCGGCTGTTATGAAATAAAGGGCTGAAATGCGTTATGCATGAATAAAACATATATTTTTATGTAGTATAATTTTACATCAAAGTGAATGAATGAAAAATTTTAAATATAGAGAGAAGAAGATAAGGTTCTCTAAAAAAAATCATTTCGCTATTTCTTTATATACTTTATTGCAAATTTATAAATTTATTATTTAGTAGGTTTGTATAAAAACGTTAACGTTTAATAGAAACACCACAATAATTATTGATTTAGTTAGAACTTACTTGGTAGAACTCTTTTATAACACGGTGGGAAAATAGCAATGTATTTTAGTCCTACGAAATGTGTAAGTATATAGAGCTATTTTGGCTTATACTTTCATCAGAACTAGATGAATGCGTGAATCGAAATAGCTGTCAACTATATATCTTATAAACTTTTATTAAAATATTAATTAAATTAGATTGCTATTTTTTCAACGTACCATAATAGTTACAGATATCATCGCTGAACATAAAAACAATCCGAAACGAAATTTAATTAGTCCAATTCAATGAATTTATCTTTTGTCTATCGCCAATATCTATCTTACAAAAAGAATCAAAAATGAATATAGCGTTTTTAAATCGAAGATCATGAAAATTACTATCTTAGCGTGACTTGATTCAAGTATTCGTTTGTTTTGTAAATCTGTTACAGTGAAGCCTCGATTTTACGTTTTCCAAGGAACCCTGGAAAAATAACGGTAAATGCGGGAAACGTTGAATGTGGGAAAGTTTTAAATAATAATAAACAAGTAAAATCGTAAAAAATATTTATTTATTTATTACTTGTACATACTGTATATAAAATTTATTTTTTAAAAAAGTCCTTTATGTTCGTTTGCTTCTTTGTTATTTGGCACTTTAATCGGAACAAAGACTTGTTACTAAACTTGTGACTAAAAGTTTGTATGTACAGGAATCATTATTGCCATGAATTTTAAACAACTCTATATTTGCATCATAAACAATAATACGCGTTTAGTGGATTTCAATCCAAAAAATAGTACATGCGTCCAATGCGTTACGTCTAACATGTACAGCGGATTCCAACGTGTCTAGACATAACACCTGCACTCGGCTGTGTCAAACTTGCTTGCCGAGATACGGAGAAATATGCAATAAAAACGGTCAATCGGGATAATATTTGTGACGGGACCAAAATATTTAGACGGTTTATTGAGGAAATCGGGGAATCGGGAAACGGTCAATGCGGGATAATTTAACATTGTTCTTATGGGAGTTTGACGGGACTATAAAAAATAAGCGCTCCATCCGGGAAAACGTATTATGCGAGAACGGTTGATCGATGTTCCACTGTATATTTATTTTACATTTCAATTAGTAACAATTATGTAAGAGTGACTTTTTCGATTGAAAAGTTAAAAATATATAAATACTTCGATTATATTGAGAAATACGAAGTTGTTTACGGCTGTAAGTTATTTAAATATATTTAATAGCTTACTTAGCTCAGTGCTTTAAGAGATAACTACACCAACCTAAGAGAAATGTTCAGGCCTGAAAATATCTGAAAAACAGTTCCAGGCACTTTCCAGAATGTTTATCTTGATCGTAAACTTTTGTCAAGTTTTAATTGCACTGTCGCTTTTGGATTAAACCGTGATTAAATCCAAAACGTGCGACGTCAAATGATGTTATATCCACGGGAACAAGGACGAGTCAACTTTATTGCTGAAAGGAGATGTCTTTCTACCTGTACTACTCCCTTACCTACGTTGAGTAAATATACTTACTTCATAAATTTTGACGATGCCTTTTATAGTGCGTATATTTAAAGAATGCGCTCTTTTAACTCGAGATTTATCCGAAAAAATCTATGAAACTTTACTTTCAAAGTTTCGCATCAATATTTTAATACTGTAATCATCTGTTTGATTGTATCAAATAGAATAAGGTCTTTTTAGAAATAAGCGATGTTTCTTCAAATTTAAGCCAATATTTGATTTAGATTTGAGTATTTCTATTCGTTTAAAGAAACACGAGTAGCGTGTTTTTATCTATCGTATTATATATCAAAACTTTTCGTATTACATAGTAATAAATAAGTCTCTAGAATCTATTAATAAATCCATAAACCTTAAAAATAAAATTTGAACGAATCTACTCTAATAAATTCGCGAATGATAAAGAATCAAGAATTTTTGTTTAACACCGAAATTCCGCTTAAAAATGTTGTTTATTACTATTTATTAGCAAATATAGCGAACTTACATTCAACGCTCATATACACATTTCATTTTTACGGTTTTATTGAATAGTGTATTTATTTTGAATTTTTTTTTTGAAAGTTTTTGTGTATGTTTATTGAGTTATAATCCAAAAAAATCTAATAAAATTTCTCACGTTCAATCAACTCAATTGTAAATTTATATACTTACCAACGTCATAGCCGTCAAGGGCGTCTCCGGAAGGTTTTGCCGCAAGCGAATACACTCTGCCGTTTATGTCCAACTTCCTGACGCAGCCTAGCATACCACCTTGCACCGGAAGTCGGTTCAGTCCTGATGTGTTTCCACTTCCTCCAACAAATACTGGTCCAAGGAACGTCATTCGAGAGAAAAGACCCTGAAAAATATTTATATGCTATGAATTTTTTTAAATTGAAATCCTGGCAAAATTAAACATTTTATAGAGTAATACTCTGTAAGATACTCTCGATTTTTATAAGAATCTAAGTATTTATATGTTATAGGTCATGATTAAAATTCAAAATTTTAGAAAATCAACCTAAAAAAATTGTCTATAATGAGGAATGTATTACGACAATGTACCTTGAACTTCGTCAATCCTAAAAAAACTTGATTGCATAATAATAGATAAAAGCAAACGCAATTATTTTCAATAATAAATATTTATTGCTTAAAAGTTAAGCTATTTTGCATTCTTTCCTACCATAATTTTATCAAATTGTGTACTGTAAGTCAAAAGATTAAAAAAAAAACAATAGAAAAAATGTAAAACATTAAAACTAATTAATGTAGAAATAAATATCATATATGTATATATAATTTTAAAAATACACTATTTGTCATTTTCGATGAGCATAAATATATAAATAACTAAGCTAGTTTTTTTAAAAAACGTCCCCAATTTATGGGATCGCCATGAAACAAAATAAAAAGAAATACTTATTAAGTGTTGTAACAGCTTTATTTCTTCGCCAGTAATTGAAAACATAATGCAGCTTTTCATTAACTAGCATCATAAGTTTGTGTACCCTTTTTATAATACATAGCGGTAAAAATCACAAGCGTACTTTGAAGTGAGGAATCGTTTTCAAACAATGAAGTTTAAAAAAAAACTATAAGCGTGGTTCGTAAAACTGAAGCTCAAAATTTATATGTGAAAAGTTTTTACAATTATGAAAAAAACATACTTTAGTATTGAATATCCTTTTGGATGTAAAATATTTCGCATACAATATTTAACGATCCTAACGACTGAATTACAGAATCATTTCTATTACTATTCAGTTTTTATAGTATTTTTCAATATACAAGTTTTATAATGTTTTCTAATATCAAAGTAAAATAACATACATAATTAAACTTTTCGTTTATCAAGTTTCAAAAATAGTTATCAATGTACCAATATACCTAAATTAAGCTTGGTGAAAATAGAAATAAAATTTAATTTATGAAGAAGCATATCATATTCCACTATATACTTTGATGGTGGATAAGCAAAGCTTGCCATGTTTTGTTTCGGATATGGAAAGATTTATAGCGTTTTGGTTCATTTTTATCAACTATATTAATATATTAAGTAGTAGCGTCGAAGTAAAGGCATTGCAATAATTAGATTTTTTTTATATCTTATATAAGCTTTATTTTAATTACTGCGCTGTGGATTATTTTAGTTGTGGTCTTGAAACTAAAATTTCATTCGTTTATTCAGCAGATCTTGTTTCAAATAAAAATTTAATTCGTAAATATCTTCAAATTCATGAACGAGGTTGATTTTTTAACGGTATTCAAAACTCATATTTATTAAATACCGCTTATGATTTTTTATCGTTATTTTTATATAAACAACTGTCTCACAAACAATCTTACTTTATTAGAAATGACATCGTTAAATAATTCACCACTGTAATCTTAAGAGTATTGCCAGATAAATTTAAGCAATTAAATAATAACTACATAGACAGTCTACCGTAAAGGTCATTCAACAGTTATAAATTAATAATAAGCCCTAAAACTCTATCCCTAAGAATTTCACGTATAAATTGTAAAAGTATTTCAATATTTTAGAAACAACAATTTGCATTTCAATATATTTTTAATCTTATGAGCAAAATTATATTTTTTTATGCTTGTGTACTCATGTAAATGAACACTTTCAGGAGATTTCGTGTTTTTTTAATAATGATCTTTCAAAGAGGGGAGTGTCCCTCATAAAACTCTAAAGAAAGTGCAGCATAACCTCGTAAATCAAATGAAACGCATAATTGGAAGAGAAACAGTGACTAATCACATTTGCAACCCCACCTGAAAATGTATCCCAGTAAAGAGAAGCCTTATAAAGAGGGTCGTTGTGTATTGTGGATTTATGGAAGCAAAATTTTATTCAACGCAGAAATTAAATTAAGCTTTGTGAGAGTAAAATATCATTAATTTATATGATTGTTTTCGTGTCAAAATTGATAAAAAAAAACACGATCAGACAAATTATTGTCAATTTAACCTAAAGATAATTTGAAAGATTTACTGGATAAGAAAATGCATACAAAACACGAATTCCCCGGTATGAATTTTCATCCTGGATATCGAGTACCATTTATTCATTTTGTTAAGATATAAACCGTAACAATTTTCGTCAGCATACAATGTTATAACCGCTACATTAATTTTGAAGTACCAACAGTATATTTTATTAAAAAGGGCAAATATGAATATAATATTAAATATGTATATAAGTAAATATATAATATTCCCACTACGACCGGGTTTCCTACTAATGCTAGTTTTTAGTAATTTATTAATCTATTAATGTGTTATATTTGGAGGAATGGAAGAAACCCGAAATCAATTTAAAAAAATAAGACATCATTTGCCCAAGATCATCTAAAGATTTATAGGAATAAGAAAAAGCTTTACATATTAATATTGACAAATTATGTAGAAGCTTTGAAAAATTTTTTTCATTCGTTAAAACTTCTGAAATGATAGCCTCACTTTGACTTATGTGTATTAAGTATCTACCTCTAGGAAGAATCAAACTTTCGTATTTGTTACATGAAAAAATACAGATTAATAGCTTTGACTTGCTCTACCATGCGGGTTCAATCTGTTTTGCTTTATGCTTACGGCAGATCGCACTAGCCTCATCCACATAATCATTTCGCTAGCCAAAGACGTGTATTTCACATTACTTGTCCGTAAATATGAATCGTTTAAAAAATATTTGAATAATTCAGCAATGAACAGGTTAAGTGACTATTCAAAATTTTTCGTTAGTATAATTTTTCAACTGTTTCGCCTCTCTGATGTGTATTTCGGGACTACTTTTATAGGATTTTTTCTATACAAAAGGCTTCATAAAACATTTCAGTAATCAAAATTAACTAAGTTATGAAATTTATTTTTTAAACTGAGCTGAGAGCAGCACACGATATTCAAAATGATAAAAACGTTTGCGTTAAATACTAATCGGAGTAAATTTAAATAGTTGAGCCAACTTTCTTTATTTATGCTATTTACAGTGAATATTTATAGTGAATGATAAAAGTCTAAGAAAAAGATTCTTCGTACTCAAGATACGAAATTAAAATTTTATAGGGTAGAAATACTTACTTCCGATATTTCACTCTTAATTTCTGATACAATTACTGAGACTTAATTAAAAACAAGACTAACATTATAAAACCAAAGTTACTGTGAAGATACTAAATAATATAATAGTGTTAAAATCATTGATTATAATTATCAGTTAGCTCTAAAACAGATTGTAGTCAATGAAAAAAAAAAATTATCACAATATGTACAGTAAAGATGAAGCTTATAAAAATCTAAGCGTTTTCATTTAAAAAACTGTTGAAAACAAGTACCTATTTCCGTTGGTATAATTTCCGTTAAGAGAGTATTTTTGAATTTCCTTTTTTAAATAGTTTTCGTTAATAAAAAGGTGGAATTAGCGTGGATCTTCATGAATAGATAAACAGTTTCGCTTATTACAAAATAATCAGTGAGAAAAAATAAATTAAAGGTCCTATTATTCTAACGTTTTAAAAGAATTTTCCATTTTAAAATATATTATACTTGGCGCATTTATTTCTCAAAAAGGCAATGCTTCAAACAAAAGAACACTATTTTGTAAATGTTTAGGTATAATGTATCAAAATTAAAAAAAATTCTAAATTTAAAATTGCAACCTTGATTCAAGAAAACCGCTTTCAGCCATTGGCGTACTGCGTTATATTATGAAACAAAACCTGACAATATGAGTTATTGTCAGGCCAAGATTTTCTCGCGTCCCCTTTTTGAAAACGTTTGTTCATTCTTATAGGATTTGAAAGACCAACCTAATATTATTTACCTGATATTCGCATGGCTAATGCTAATTTGTTTCAATGAAACAGTGAAATCACTTTTTAGCTTGAAGGTTTTGAAATACGTATCAAAAAAATTACGTGATATTACCTTACATCCTATGAAACTTGTTTTACATTCTATGAAAGAGTAACTGACAATTGTTAAGCTAATAATCTAACCACAGCAGCTAACTAAAAAGTAACCAGAATAAATAAAAAATGCAGCATTCCAATTTCGCAATTCAAAATTGTTGTACTAATATATTCCGAGCATGAAGAAACATATGAAGTTATTCTTTTATCAGCATTGTAAAGATCTGCACGAGCCGAAATTTGATAAATCTACAGGAACTTGCTTAGTTCGGGTTCAACCCAGTCTGAAACTAATCAATAGCACAATTTTCACCCGACTCTGGCCCATAAATAATCTGTGTTTTTTTATAATTTTCGTCTAAAATATGTTTTTATTCAGAATTGTTTATAGCAATTAGGTGAGTAGTTCCTGTTTTATATAGATTTCTTCATGAAAAAAAGTCATTTAATTCTATAATGTTTTCAAAGAAACTATTCTCACACACCAACTAAAAAATCCATTTATTTGAAATTAAATCTTTTCATTTTTTAATGTATGAATTTCTAGCACATCAAAAAGTCTTGAACAAATGGAAAATATGTAGATTATTACGTCCATTTAATTTATGAACTATTACATAATATATTAGCAGTCGCTCGCAAATAAGAAATCTTTTTTTTTAAATGAAGCTTGTGCCATTAGGTCACATATCTTTTTTTTCTAATGTGTTGGGACTTAATGTTTGAAGCTCGGTAGAAACTTGAAATAATCACTTTACTCCTGTAAAGTAATTATATGTATAAATACATAATGAAAATATTGTGAAATAAGGAGATGTGCGTTCCTTGACAAAAGGTTAAAATTTAATCAGCAAAAGATAAATTTTCAAGTAAATGTATAATAATAATTTTACTACCGAGAGCGTTGTTGTGTTGTTCATATACATTCTCTTTCTTTATTCCATTTAGTTGGTTATGCTGTTACGTTATAGTAATGTCACCAATATCGGATTTAGTCTCGTATATGTATATATTACCTTATTATATTTTAATAATTCATATTATGTCACAATTGATAAAATTGATAGTACCATAAAATTCAAAACCTAATTATTACCCAAATATTTTCTGTCTATATATGGATGTCATTTTGTATGAAGATTACACTAAAACGTTGATTCCTATGCAATACAATCACAGAACGAAGGCGCTTGAAATATATTTTTCCACCCGGGGAAAAGTAATAAATACGTGTTGTGGATTGCCTATGCAAAATCCTTCAGGCGCTAGGAAATCAACAAACGGCTAAGTACGCCCTCTATTGTATGTATTTGAAAGCGTATCAGAACGGATTTAATATCAGAGCTATGGGAAAGCTATTTTTTACTGTCAATAGTAAAAAACAAATTATCGATGTCGTTTGTTTATGTTTGTTTGCTCGCGTCCGAGAATTAATTTGGTTTTTTTTATTGGATAGAAAAATACCATTTATCCTTCATAAGCATATTTGATTTTGTTTTGTTCAGAATATCCATTTTTAATGTAACACAATATTAATTTTATATTATATATGTCATATACGTATGGAATAATATTTAATGCTAAATAATTACCAAAATAACGAACATAACTATAAAAATACATATTAAAAAAACTGTTCCTCGTAGCTCGTGGTTGGTGTTCTTGGGGCTACATTTTAGTAAGATCAACAATTTGTGAACTCTACCGAAAAAATTCAAACCAAAGATTTGTCGATCGGATTACGATTTTCTACCGAAAGGCTGCATGCATGCAATGTATTTCTTAGTGTATAAATCAGATTCTGAATGAGGGCAAAAATTAATAGATTAAATAACTACATATTCTTGGTTGAACTTTAACCTTCGTAAAATTATTATTTTGACTTAGTACTAGGGTGGGGTGCTTGAGAAAATTTAAGCAAATTATTTGAGAACTTCAACTAAAAGCTTGCACGAATGCACTTCAAATAACACTCACAAGTTAGCGAAAATGTAAAAATTTGATATATTTTATTTATTGTCCAATATTCAAAAGTGAGTTTCCTATATATTGTGCTTTTTGTATAGCATGCATTTGTTTTCAAAAAACTTTTTGTGAGATTACATGGAAAATTTTTTAATACTTATTGGATTAGGGAGATTGCTCAAAATTTTGGAAATTGTGGGAAACTTTTCGGTTTTTATGAACGAAAGTAATAAAACATATTTGAAAACAGTGTATTAAAAATTGAATTATATGAATTAAGTCGGAGCCTACAAAATAATTATATTAAATTATTTACAGCAGGAATATTACTTTTTATCGTGGTGAAACATTTTTTTCAAAGTTAAGACAATGAATCGTGATAAGTTAGTCGATAAAAACATGATTAATCAATTGCGATGCTGCGCTGCAGACCAAGCAAATTACTACTCGATATAAAAACATAATAATATATAATAAATAATATAAGATTTTCCATATTGATAATCTTCATGAAACCTTTGATTAGTAAATTAAAAAACTACATTAAATCTTATCTGTTCCCTGGGTAGTCCACTTCTCATTTTGCACTTTTTTGTACATTTATTTCTTACATGGTTGGAAAAATAGTTTTCTTTTTTATTTAAATAATAATAACTTAGTTATATTTTTCAGTTAGATATTTAAAATTGCACTTCTGAACATTTGAATTTTATAACTTATTACCTATTTAGCATAAAAAAATTTCGATAATTTTTTTTCTTCTTTTTCTTCAATTATTTTGAAACATTTTGTGTTGGGACTGAATCACTAAGAAAAGTTTTTACAAAAAACATATTTCATTAAAAAAACCCTTCACGTTGTATTCTCTCCAAAAATCTATCCATATAAAAATTAAGCCTTTTTGAGCAGATATTTATTTCAAATAATACTATTGAACACAAAAAATAATGGTAAAAAATCACAGACAATTTGCCATGTAGTATTTTATATTTATTGGATTACTTAGAACATCAAGCTAATGCTCAAGCAAAATATTTTTTTGAAAATGGAAAAAAGAAAACTTATAAATAAGATTTTTAAAGGTAAGTTAAATTCAAAAATAGAATGAAAGCAAATCCGTTTCGTCTAAATGCGACTATGCCAATGTTAAACAAAAATGTTTACTTTTCATTAACTGATGAACAACATATGTGGAAAAAGTCACCCCAGATAAGTCTGACATTTCAAATTTGCATTCTTTTGTATAAGTACGTAATAAATATAAGCCGACCAATTTTCGGAGCATCGTAAATTTCCAACACTGCAAACGGCAAATATAAGGGGATCGTTTACTGTCGTGATGTTTGGAGAGCGGGAAGGAAGTACAAAATGGAAAAATCAATAAATGCCAATATCAATTTGTAAAAATGTAATTTGTTATAGCGTCAAACGCTAAAATGTGTCACCGGTAATTAAAATATGTTTTATGATTCCTTGTGGTGTCGCGGTTCATTTATTTTACACACCAAGCGACCCCTTATTTCCAGATTCCATGTCAATAAGTGTCGCCTTGAATCTTGTTTTATTTTTATAATAATTTATTTGACGCTCATTCAAACTTCAGGGTGTTAATGTACTCTGATAATTTTTTCTCCTAAAAAACTTGACTATCGAAGCGTTATATTTGACTGTCTTATTGATTATACGAATGAGGTTTTTAGCTAGCATATCCTTAAATTTGCGTGACTAGCTTTGACACCCTGAGTTGATTCTCAGTCTCTATTGACTTATGACTATTTCAAAAGAATCGTTGAATTTCCGGAAGTTTAATCAGCTTTTTTGATTTTTGTTAATGATTTTTTGTTCATTCTTTTTGAATCTTGAAAGAATATTGCAATGTCATTATTTCACTTTTGTCAAATGTACTTGATAAGTACAAGCGTAATGAGTTGTTCTATATTTTTCCGTTTGCAACAAATCATTAGTCTTTATACATCAAAAAGTATAGGAACTATAAATTGCAATGATAATAATATACTGATTACGTGTTTTTTTAACAGCTTCCAACTCTTCACGGTTAACAAATCTATTTTTTTGGTAAAACTTAAAGAAATGTTTTTGATTTATTTTACTCACAGGAAAAAAATGCATATTAACTGAGGCTATTAAATCCTACAGTATAAACTTTTTTCAAATACCTATTGCTACTCGGCTTAAGTGGAATTTGGAGTAAACCTTTTAATTTCAGTGATATTTGGAAAAAAGCGATAACTTTTCGAGGCTTTTGAAACTGCCAAAATGTCGCAGTATATTTTAATTATGCCGTGTGCCACTTTTCATTATGAAGCGATTTTTAATATGGCTGTAGCGGGAGGAAAACACTGCCGTTCTTTGTACCCTTTGAAAATGCCAATAATTCTGTAGGTCAAAAGGCTAGAATTTTAATAATAGAAATACCACAACAGCAAAAATCATTTTTCGATATTAACATTAGGAACAGTGTTTTGTTTATCACTTAAGATAGTGGAAAACAATTCATTAAAAAAAAGTATTAATTTTCTTGTTTTTTTAGTTGCTCAATACTACAAATTAATAAAAATAATACATGGTTCACGATATATTTGGCATTAGGTTTACTTTTAATATTATGAGAAAGAGATATTAAGTTTCATAAAATGTGTTAAATCAAAATAGATTGAATTTTTTCCATATTGGTTACGAGCCACCTTCAGCGTTTTAGCAATAATATGAGAAGTATTTTAATTTCTGTCTTAAGCCTTATTATTATAAATATTTTATATTCATGCGAATCATTTTTTATATGTGAGAAAGTATTGGTACAATCTCCGAAATGCATCGCATATCGTCGCTCATAAAACGTTTTGAATTTCCTAGCGTCGTATATAGAACTAGTGCATTCTTGCATAATTCATACTTCATTCACCACAGTTCAATTTTTTTATATTGAAATTCTTCAGACCTTTAGGATTCTATAAAGTTCATCCATTTTTATCTAATTAAATATTATTTATAGATAAAACGTTGTTAAACTGAAGTTGATAATGTTTTTGTGAAACTAGATAATTTGTTTTTTTTTTTTTTTAGATAATTATAGCATGAGAGATGATGTGCTTACTCTATTTGAGTTTCAAAAGAATGGATAGAAATTATGTTTATTACCAAGCAAAAAAATCATCAATGGCGTCAGAATAATGTAATATTCTGTTTGTTGAAAATTACAAATAATGTGTTATTAGTTTTATGTGTGATATATTGTATATCTTAAAGCCATTTTCTTTTTTTGCTACCAAAGTAAATGTGATACAAACCAAAACAATACTTTTGTATCATTATGGTGCACGAGTTTAGAGTAGTTACATGGATGAAACAAAGAAGGCGGTGATATATTATTTAGACAGACGTTGTATGAAATAGTAGTAGCAAGCGGTTCAATCAAATCGGCATTTATATTCCCAGTCTGAAGCAAGTTGTATCGTGTCTGGATTATTCACGATGCAAGAAAGCGCCCGCATAGGGAGCTTTCGTAGCTTTTACAGATGAACTAACAGGTCGTGGCAGTTAAATAGTATTGTATATATCAGAAATAAGAGGTTGTGTACACAAGACTATTTAGCTAGATTCAATAGTGAAAATTGAGTGTCTGTGTTTTGAAACTATTTCTCGTGATTTGCAAATAAAAAAATCGAATAAGATTTTCGTATATGCTAAGACAGAAATTTATACCCAAGGTTATTTTGATTTTATAATTAACTATTTGAAAAATTATTCTTCACATAAATTTTTATACACATATTTCTTCAATACAAAATTATAATGAAATATCTTCTAGATTCAAATATTTGAAAGCAATACATCTATTTTTATGAATATCTCAAGTAAATTAAAAGGTTAATGGTCTTAATTCTTGATAATAAAATATACATAACATTGTTTTAATTAATATAAGATAAACGTATTGGATTTTATGAGTTGTTCAGTTGATAATACTCGCGATAGATGAAATCGTTCCTGATCATAAAATATGCGGTGAAAATAGTAATAAAAAGTTATTTATTATGATATGGAGCCAAACCCATTAAATTGTTTAATTAAAATATTATTTTGTTTTATAATTTAAGTGTAAAATAATTTTGTATGCATCTATTGTAGTTTGATTGGTTGGTGTGTGTCAAATTTTGTTGGTTTGTCTATATTTTAAGTTTGCACAGCATTTCAGCAATACTCACGAGTCAGGGATCGCCTAAAACGAGAAGGGAATCCCGAACAATGTCACGGGGAAAGGATAACAACCCAATGCAGCAGAAATGCGCTATGCTTGGGTTAGATATTTTGCTGATTCAACCTTAAATTTGCAAAGAAAATACATCGCCGAAGCTGTTTAAACTCACAAACCACTTATAAAATATAATTGTTTTATATTTTTTCAATTTTGAGTATTTTTTAATAAGTCAACTGAATAATTAAGACCGTGAATTTATAAACGTATATTTAATTAATATATATACAAATTTGGTTAAAATGTTTGTATCAATGCTATATCTGAAATATACATGTAACGTCAAACTAAACACAAAAAAGGAAGAAAAAAACTATCAATCAATCGCATCAACTATCTGTCAGAATTTATTATTTTATTTTAAAAAAATGTCCGAACTGGTTTTAAAATTAATTTTAATAACACACTTTTATGACTTTTAATTCAATCCTGCAGATCATAAAGGGCGATTTTATATGCTTAAATTGACTAAACATATTTTTGGTAGTCATAGTTTGTCTGACAAGAAATTAAAAATCGTTGATGAAGACGTGTATTTCAGCAATTGAATAATCGTGAGTGATAAACAATGAGAAACAGATCTAAGTTTTTGTATTTAAAATTTGATATTGATTCGTGACAATTCTTTCCACAACGTGAAGATACTGGAGTATTACAATTATTTTCGCTTAGTATAAAACTCTTTTATTAGTTCAAAAGCATTTAAAATGCAAAAAGATTTCCTTTATTGTGTCGGCTTGAAACTTTTGAAACTGGGATGGAAAAAAAAACTCTTTAACAAAATTTTCATCATGGAAGTTAGAGATGAAGTTTTTATACGAATATTGCATACAATTTCGTAGAAAAATAAATTTTCCACTAGATCAAATTATAAATTTGCGATAGCTTAAATGGATGTAAGATCGTATACATTTGAATCAATAAATATTCAAAATTTTCAATTCTGCGTGTCGTTAATTGAACTTCATACATTAAACATATTGGATATTGAATGTCAGTTGCAATCACAGTTTGCAGTATGGTGGTATAGATAAAGTCAATTTTGTTTTAATTATTGTTATAATAATGTTGTTTTATATTATTGTATTTAATTAAATTAAAAATTCTATTGAATGGTTTTGCAATAATCAATATAACGCTTTCTCTGTCACGATTCATACCGTTAGTTTAGTCGTTAATATAAAGCTTCTAGTGGTGGCTGTTGTCTTCAGTTGCTATATTTACCTGCTCAATTCCAAGTACAGAATGCTTCATTAATCGATTTTTCAATTAATTCACGAAATTTTAATTGAATTAATTAATCTATTAGATATTGTCTGAATTCCCATCCATACAAATTAGCTTAAAAACGGATGTAGCGAGAAAGATAATCCTATCACTAGGTACGTCTTGCTTTAATCTTCTATATCCTAAATTTCACTAAGAAACATTACTTGCGCGAAAAAATGACACGCAGTTACAGAAAAACCTGTTTGAAGTGAAGCTTTATTAAGTTTTCTCAAAAACTATCACGTAAGTCTGTAAAATTCCTGTTATTAAATTAGCTGTTGTAATAAAAGCTATGTTTAAACTAAAGAAGCTGAATTGGATTGTTTGACTGGAATAATTGAAAAGTTTTGACGCTCAAATAAGAAAATATTTACCCTTATACCTAAATTTAGAAAGTAAGGTGATGTGATTACTTGTAAGTTAATTATTTAAAACTTTTCAGTTTTTGTATAATTAAGCATTGTATAATATTTATCCAATTATGTAACATATGCCAAAGATATTTTTCAAGTAAGATCTTTTCGAAAGTAAACACATAGCACACTTAACGACCGATCAATATGATTAATTGAAGTGTGAAATACATTCACAATACCATACCAAGTAACTGATTTATTTTTTACAGTTTACGGTTCAAATGCGTTCGATATCAAATGAGGCGTGCATTTAATGATCAAAAGAATATTTTGCTCTTGCGTAAGTAAAATAGAAATGGATTGGAAAAAGGTTTTTGTAGTGATCGCAAAAAAAATACAATTTGATAATTTATTTTCAAATCTTCGAACTACCGCTAAATGAAAGCATTCGATAACAGTATTCAAGTAAAATGTTATTGTTCAACAAATTGAATTGTATATTTGATGCATGCGGTTTTTAAATTCAAGTCTTCTCCATGAGCGGATCATTCTTTTACAGCCTTCGACAACTTAAATACATCACATTATTATAACAACGAAAAATGAGAAGAAAAATATTGAAAATATTCTGTTCATTGAAAACGTATCTGCTTAATAGAATTTTTTAATAAGTTATAAAGAAAACTTTCAGTAATTTTTACTCCTGAGAATTTTAATCAATAGAAAAATTAAAATAATAATATCTACAATATGTTTTATGTAATGAGAACGTAGAAAAAGTTTGTATTAGTTTTATGTTGATAATTTATTTATGAAAAGCTCTACCTACATGTATGATTATTGGTAAATATCTTGATAAATAATATTGAGAACAAAAGATCAAGCGCCATGGATGTAATTTCTGGCGTAATTTTAAGTTGTAAACATATTCGTTTCTTGCTTTAGAAAATACCGTACATGTTGAGAGGAAAACGATGCATGTATTGTCAGTCGAAGAAATTTTTCATTTCGCCATCCTGGAAGCTTTGTATTAACAATCTGTGGACTTTTTGTTTTCATTTACTTTTCTATATGACTCACTCGGCGCTTTGTCTTAAACAGCAAATACTAAAATGTGAAGCCGAATTTCCATTTTTTCCCGATTTCATATTTTTTCATGAATGCTACATTCGTTGGCAAAGTGAATCATACTTTGTGTTTGTAATTGAAACGTTAATAAATAGTGATGTTTCATAAGAAGCAGTTGTTGATTTCCAAAAAGGATTTGTCAATAAAAGGTCTAAATTTCAGGTCTGGATAAAGTTCTTTGAAAATATCAAAATATGAATATATTTTATTGGGCACCAATAATTGGTGTCCAATACGATAAAATTATTCGACTGATGGAACATGTTGAACGTTTCATTTCATTCATATCGTGAACTCGTACCGTGTCATCATTTACTTCCATCGTATGTTATTGATGTAGCTACAATTATTATAAAGAAATCACGAAAATCATGTTTTATATTTTTAATCACAAATGGCTGTATTTATTTCTGCTTTTATGTTTAATAAGGTCAGCATAGCATTCACAAACATTTAGAATTGCTTTATATTTTCAATAAAGGAGTCAATACGACATCTCTGTAAAAAATATCATCGCCTAATTTTGACGTATTGACAAGAAATTTTCAATAATAAAGGACGTCAAAATGGCAGCAGTAAAAATTCCTTTGCATTAACATATTCTATTTCACTCTAACATTATTTATGTTTCAGGGCAGTATAACTTTCTAATAATACTTATGGCGTACTACAATGTTTTTTTTTCCATTATCACACAACTAAAATTGAAATACTCTCAAGAGTAAATTAAAACTATATTATGTACATACATGAGATATTTTAAAATGAGAAAATCTGTATGGAAAATAAGACAAAACAATTTAAAAAAATAGTCAGTATATAACTTATCAAATAAATGTATGCAAAAACGAATTTAGTTGAGAAGTTTGATTTGACGTGAGTTGCACAATTTTTTAATACTAATACGAAAGTTGGTTTGAATAAATTTTATAAAAAATTGAAATAGTGTAAGAGCTTTTATTTTTCTTTAAAATAAATTTAAAAACTTAGCTGCCTTTACTCCATCGAAAATTTCCATAAACTTTTTATTTCTTCCATAGAGTTGAAAAAAAACGACTGAGATTGTGAATTAAGTAAATTTGAAGTTTACATCACAACCTGAAAAATGTCTCTTTAATGCAAAAACAAAATTAAATATTTTTTTACACTAAAATGCCTCACATAAGTGATAATTTTTAGAATTAATTTGACACAACTTTTTTGTTCAATACTTTTTGATTACATTCTAAACACTAAAGGAACTAAATTTGAATTGTTGCAACTTTGTACGATTCCGTATGTCTTATCACAAACAACCCGGGTTTTGCCCTTCGGCATCTTCAGGTATTCCATTGCACGGATGCAACAGATGTCAGTTCTGTTGCATCCGTGCGATGGAATACCTGAAGATGCCGAAGGGCGAAACCCGGGTTGTTTGTGATAAGACATATGGAATCGTAAAAAAATGCAAAAATTAAAATTTAATATTGAAGTTCCATCAAGCACCTTCAGTCGATATCATAAATTACTAAAGGAACTCTTTTTAATATGCAAAAATTTATTATATGATGAAAAATTATCTGATATAATTAAAAAATAAGCGATCAGTAGTCATCTGGATATAACAGTATTGCAAAATAAACATTTATATAATTCACCGGAAACTAAACAGCTTGCTTAAGTTTTCAATATTTATTTTTAAGAATGTAAAATTAGATAATAGATTATCGAAATGTTATTAAAGTCTTACCTTAACAAATAAATGAGATTGTAAACCTACTTACACGTCTAAAAAATGCTTTATTAGTTCACGTCCATAATTCAGCAGTTCACAATCGTATTCTGGTCCACGGACCGTAGATTCTTTAAATTCAATTTATTATAAAAAGAACGTATTCCAAGACGAAGTTAATGGAATGTGAAAAATAAATTGAAAATCAATAAGTCTCGGAGAGTTTGCAAGGAATAAAATAAGGGGTGACAGACCTGGATATCTCTCATTCTACCCCTGACAACTACAATAATTCATTATTGAGTTTAAAGTTGCAGATATTATTTAATCCTTATATAAAAGGGCATTAATATAATGGAGAGGAAATTTTTATCTTTAATTACAATTTGCAATTTAACGATAGCGGTATAAGATTAACGACGGAAATTCAGCGATTAAAAAGAATTACTTTCTATAGAGATGGAAAAAACTTTAAATATAATATCTCAACGGAATACTGGAATATTTACTTTACATTTTATGGGAAAGTTTATTCATTTTGTTTATTAAAAACGATTACGTCGAGTGAGCTTATATTATGTTATATTTATCAAAACAACACGAGGTAGTGTAGAGACGGTACAGGCTAGCACGATTTTTTTAAGCAAGAATACGTACCAGTACGGCTATTTACAAATAAATGAAAGTTGCCTTTAAATCAAAATATGTTATTTGAAACAATTTCAGAGTTGAAAACTGATTTTGACTCATCAGCATCATTAACTTTGTTTTTTGTAAGTGATTTATCATGCAGTGAAATAATTCATACATTATAATGTTTGTGATTTTTTTAAAGGTATTATTTAAAGTTTATCCAATATAATAGGCATTTCGTTTAATCGATCTGAAATTTTGCTTTGAGTGTAAATATGCAAACAAAATATTTTAAAGTTTAATTTACAAGGTCGCAGCGGAAAAAAGTAATACATGCACCTGTTTAACCATATTGACTGAAGGTACTAGATATAATTTCAATAAAACTTGAATTGCTAAATTTTCTAAAAAATATTTGGAAATGTACAATGCTTCAATATTTTTTATTTGATAAGGTCACCAGCTAAAAATCAATAATATAATAACATTAAGTTATATTTTATCGCATAATATTTTTGTTATATTACTTTAAATTATTTAATTTATTTAATTAACACTTCGTTCATAATGCTTTCTAATATATGATTTTCCCTAAAGTGAATTATTTTAATAAATGAATTGATAAATTGAAAATACTTTTAAAAAGTTTGTACTTGAAAGTGCGATCAAATAGATAATATAAAATTCAATTCAATACATTTTTATCCACAAACAAATTTCTTTCCTTTTACCTTTTATTTTTTTGTTTACTGAATAAAATAAGATGGCCAGTTTGTAATGCATTGTATGCGATAAAAATAAACTGCAGTACTTCAATACAAAAGCGATATTCTTATCGATAGGTTACCGCTTATTGTTTCTGCATTGTTTATGCATTTTGTCCATCCAAGACACTTTAAGTATGTCGCATACTTTTTTCTATCTCTGAAATTATTGAATTTTTATTGTTTCTGTCAGATAGATTATCTAATGATATTTTAAGCTGTATTTATACTCCGACACATGGTTAAAAAACCTATTTGTCTTTTTTTAAAATAATATTTATATGTTTCGTGTAATTAAATCGTGTGTGAAATAAATTAAGTAAATTTGATAAATCTATCCAAATATTTCATGAAACAGATTGCTAGACGTTTCAATTCTCATAGCTTTTTCGACATTTGTATTTTGTGTCCAACTAAACAAAGAAACTAAGTTCAATTTGCAACCCGCGCAATATATCAAGAACATCTGCCATTCTTACAAGATCGCTAGTCATTATTGGTTACAGTTCTCGTAAGCAGTTCGCTTATGTTGAAAAACTTTTGAGATGCAATGCATTTTTTTTTTTTCAAAGATTGGAAAAAAAATAAGTTACGGAATCGAATTGTAACACGAAAAGTTTTTTTTTTAAATTCTTCTTTCATTCAATGATCAATAATTAGTTTTTAGGTAGAACACTAACACATACGTTTGAAACTGTTGTATATGATATAGACACATGTGACATTTAACTTTCGATTGATAATTGATCGAGAGGATGAACTAATATTTTCAAAATATCAATATTAAAAGTTAAAAAGAAATTATTCACAAGAAATGTTGTACACGAACGAAGCTCAATAAATTTGTCTGTCATAAAAACACGATTATGGATTATCAAAATTGTAATTTAAAACAGTTGTTTATTAAATTGCTTTAAGGAATTAAGTATACAAAGTTATGATAGGCGAGTAACTCTGTTACCTACGGAGCCATGTTAAGCCGCAATGCGGGTCAAAAATAATAATTTATTGTGTTTGTAAGTCAACTTTATTTTATCAAGATTCATCCAACAGTAATCGAGAAAAATTATTACTTTTATACGTTATACAGCGCAATATAACGATAAAAATAAAGCTGATTTTTGTGTTTGGCAAACATTATTACGCGAAAAATGATTTTTCCAGTCAAATTCTGAAAGCTTACAAAAATAATATAAAGTTTATTGTTTCATACGTTCTCGGTAGTAGATTGGCGTAGGTGTAAGAAAATACTTTTGCTGATGATAGCGCGTTTTTTGTACACGGACAATAGTTTACTTTATCTCATTTGGTGGAAAAAGCGAGTGAAAGCTCAAGTTCATAATATATTAAAGGTCACGAAATTCACGATAAAAGCATTTTTAAAGAAGATAAATATTTTTTTCAAATAAATCATAGTAACTTTTTATTTTTTAGTACTGGTATATATTTTTTGAAATATATACAATGCTACTGTGTAAAATTTTATATGATTTTTTGATATTACAAAAAGTTTGTCTATCAAGGATCAACAGCTTTTTTTTTTCAAATAATATTCGGCAATACGCAGAACATAATATTACTTTCTTATCTTTGCGGAATGTATTTTGATGATATTTGACTACCACTCCTATTCGTGGACGATAGCATATGTCAACGCTGTAATAATGCAACTGGTAGTTCAGGTATACATAGAAAGATCAAAAATATCCATGTCTTTTGAAACCAAGTCATATTAACATTGCATATTCAATGTATGATTTTTTATGTTCAAGGATTAGACAAAGAGACACACAGTTTCGTTACCAAACAAAATGTAAAAATACAAAAATATTTTAAAATACAATGGGCTGTACTTTAATTGGATATAAAAATGATCAAATCAATACAATAATGCACGTTATCAAATATTGAATAATTTTATCACGATCGTAAGATACATTCTTAATACTTCAATCAAATAAAAATACCATAAACGATGTAAGTGTTTGTTTAATAAAGTTTACGCGTAGTTTGTTAATTTTAATAAATTCAGACTTCAATGATTTACGATAATTTTGTATATGTAGTTTATTTTGAATGATTTAGTTAATTAAATCAAATTTATGGCAGTAAAAAAATACTTATTAAGGTAATATTTTTTTTTCTTAGAATGATTCTATTTGATGTCGGTAAACTTTCTAATTACGACACAGTCTATAATCAACGAATTGAACATTACATTTCTCGTAAAAATTTGGAACATTTTCTGTGTCAAATTACTGCGTAAAGTAAATTGTTAATAAATGACATTAAAATCCAACAACGATCTTTAATCTATATGAACACATTGACAAACTGTGAACATACGAATTGCGTAAGGAAATTTTAGCTCACTACCCTCTCGATGATTACTAATCATTATATATTTGTAACCCATTAAAAATCAATGATTGAAGCGTCCCGTTGGAATATCAATCTCTTGACCGAGCGAATTGAAATATTATACTAAAAATTCAAAAGTTTTTACCATTCAATTGCCGTGTATAACAGCAATTACTATTCATATTTCACGCAATACAACTTAAGTGACTGGCGTAGACAATTTAGATCCATTTTAATGATATCCTTTATTTTCATAATAACATCAATAATGAGCGTTTTAAAATTTGCTTATCAACAAAAAGCAATGCAAATAAACGAAAAAATACTCGAATAGCATTTTTATCTCCGCATGTTGTTGCTTTTAATGGTAAAGACGCTCATTATAAAGGACATTCAGACGATGTGATCACACTGGCTTGTAACTTTTCCTTTGGGTTGAGTTAATATTTGCAAAGGTCACAAAGGCTTTCTTCAAAACGGTTAACATTTCCGAATGAACAGACTATACATAACAATATAATGTTACGATAGCGAGAATGGAATGGACTATATTTTATAATAATATAACGACAAAAACCAGTGGTTTCGCAAACCTGTTTTTCGATGCGCTTCGCTTAACCATTATTTTATTATATATGAAATCGTCACAATGTAACACGAGGAAAACGGTTAAGGTTTTATTTTTTTATTGGTCAAAAACCAACTTTAAATGGAAAATTTCGAAAAAAAATCCGAACTATAAAAATTCAGAGGAACATAACAAACTTTTATATAATAGCTTATTTTATGAACATAATACATTTAATATGAACACAAATTGTAAATAAATAAAAAATGAAAACGCACTGTGTTTTATCACTATTTATATATCACGACCGGTTTCATTTATCGTGTATATTATCAACTGATACAAAATAACTACTACAAACGTACATTATTAATTTGTATTTTATCAATTAGTAATACTCGTTGAAATAAAAAAGTACCAAATTTATTTTATTTATTTAAAAATATACTGATTTTCCATAGAAAAGTAACAGTTAAAAAACGATTTTAATTTTACAATGAATTTTATATGTATAGAAAAATTGACTATTGAAATATCCAAAAAAGTATGTTTTTATTTCATAATTTACAAATAAAATATTATGGTGCGATCTGGGAGTAACTGCATTAATGTTTACAGGTGCCTAGAAGGGGTTTATCAAATCATTTATATAATATTGCAAAAGTACCAAAACAATTTAAAGGATATTTTTTTATTTCCACAAAATATAGCTCCAAAGAAGGTTATTTCAGAAAATAATTAAGCTTACTCGATATGTGAATGTTCATTTCAAAAGTCTGTAAAATAACTGATAGTAACTTTTCCATTCCACTAGTCGTGTGCATAGCTAATTTACTTTAAAATAAAATCCTTGTCTATGAGTGGTTTATACGCCTATCTTTGAAGTCTGTCAAGCTTCATACGGAGTGCTAACAGGTAGAAAATTTTATATTAAATAAAACAAAAATTAGGATTCTTCAAAAGTTATAAAACTCTGACAGAAAATCATAGATTGATAAAAATAATAATTTTAAAATATCCCAACAATAAATAACAGAAGAATTTATATGCAAAATTTAAAGTTTAAACGAAATGTAAAACTATAAATGGAAATCAAATATTATTTAATAAATTTTTATCCTTTTAATTTCCTCACACCACTAGAGAACTATCTAGGTAAATAATACTTATATAATATATTCAAAATTTATTTCTATAAATTTGCCATCAAATCTCATAAATAGTTATTGATTGTTGAAGCAGTTTTACAATATAGATGACATTAACAATAATAACTGACAGTTTTCCGTGTTAAAATAAAATCCCATCGATTTTCATTTATTCTTTATTATTTATTATTTCAGCCGAGAAAACTTTGAGAAGTACTAGACTTGATTTCCGTATTCTGATAAGTGACTATACCATATTCAGGCCAACATACATGGAAAAATATACGTTCATCTATGCCCTTTACGGATAGTAAACCAATGAAAAATGGGACACTTTAAAATGTCAGATTCAGAAACCTCAAATATTTTTATCGATTAAAATATTCAAGTTTGATATTGAAATTACATCAAGCACCTTCAGTCAATATCACAGATTTACTAATTAATATGATACCTTCTCGTAAATCGTTATATAAAGAAAAATATTATATGTATGTTATTGATTTGGAATAATTTTATTAATTATTTTATAATAATTAAACATTAAGCACATATATTGATATTATATATATATATATAGATTTAAACTTATAACTGTGTGCGTTTGTGTAAATTTTTGAAAAATGTATCATTGTGTTTGAATGTTTACAAAAACGATTCTAAATAGTCATGTATGTTGTAAAATTAATAATATAATTAGTTATTCATATAAAGTAATATCATAAGAAGGCAAACAGTTTTTTAAAACAACACATTTAATAAAAATGACTCTCTCTTATACGGAACGAAGATGAACTTTTTTCACGGTAAACTATCGAAACAAATATATATATTTAGAAATTCGAATAAAATTTTTGTTAGATACTTGTTTGATAAAAATGATTCCGTATAAATTATTTTAAATCTAAGAATTAGATTTATTTAATTCTAACACTAATTTAAGCCATCACAGAAATTAAAGAATGAGTATATCTACCGGAAAAGTTCTCCATCTCTGTATATACATGTACAAAATTTCAACATTTTTCGTACAATATGTGCCAAAACGGGTGACATCTGTTGGGGGTGATCGCATTACTACAAATAGTCTTCCAACTTTTACCAGTATATTGGTCAATTTAGAAATTCAAATAAACGCGAACGCTTATTCATGTTGTTTTGAGATATACATATCGGAAGTACTTCACAAAACTGTTACCTAGAACTAACCAAACTTTTAACTAAAACCTAACTAAAGCGAAGAAAAAATAAAAGAATAACCATGGAAAAATACAGGAAAATGAAAAACAATGAATTTATTTATGACAAAATTTTGTAAGAGCTATTTTTTATTTCGTAACCGCTGACAGCGAAATTGGCGAATTTATTATTTGAAACAATATAACAGTCGTCCATATTTTAGTAGATATTCTATATTTGAAATTATATTTTTTTTTTATCCAACCCATCGTTTGTTTATCTTGTTCATTGATCTGCAACGAAAACATGGTATATAGCATCCGTATGATAGAATTCCCGAAGATGTCGAAAAGCAAAACCGGTTTTGTAAATTACAAACGATGTATAATTGTAAAAATATTAAACAATTTATATTTCATATTTCATCTTTAAAACTATTTATTGATCCTAATGCTTTGTGGAATTTTGACGCTTGGTAAAATCACAATATCCATAAACCTTTTTTACGCCTTTTAAGCATTGTATTTTTGTGATTTGTCAATAACTATTAAATAATTAGTTGATGTAGTTAGAATTATTCCATAAACAAATATGTCAGACATTTATTTTTATTATTATTTTAAATAATTACAAACCTTTGATCTTCCTTGGACATGTTTCCCTCCGTTGAGTTGCAGCCAAGCATCCCATCTTCTTCGATAAAGTGTCAGTGTATTCCATTGATTAAGCATCACTTCCCCATCAGATCTGACTACTCCTGGTCCTGAGCCACAATCAAATCTAGAACACAATGAAAAAAACTCGTTTTACCCTTCAACGTTGTTTTTAAATTCCATTTTCTATTAACTTAGTTAGGATATATAAAATAGAAAACATAATATAAGCATCAAATGGACTTAAAATTAAACTCAAATCCTTTCTTAAAAATATTTGGATATTATTTTCAGAATGGTCGTTGAAAGATTGCACATATATTATCGATGATTCATATTTTTATTTTTAAAAAACCTAGTTAAATAAATTTTTACTAAGTGACAAATACGCAAAAACAATTGCAAAATTTTGTTTGATTGAAATTTCACTCTTTAATAAACCTATAGGAACGATTTTTAAAAAAAATTGATTCTCAAATTTATCATTCAAATATTACTTTCATTTGTAATGGTATCACATAATAGTTTACAATTAGCCTTAACTGACTTCTTATGAATGCAATATTTCATCGAATAAGCGAATCATTTGATTTTATTTTTTGGACCATACACCTCATATCATTTAATTCATTATAGAATAAAGATTAAAACATTACCTTGAAAAGCAATTGGGATTTGTCTAACGATCAAAGGATTAGTTAAGGTGTAATTTTTCTCTTTACGTTGATGTTGAGTGACAGCCTTTATATTATTTGAACAATCAATGATGGTTTTTTGAAATATTGGCAAAGAAAAATCTTGAAAAAAAAGTACAGAAATGTTTATCTCACATGAGCAACCTGCAAAACGTAATCAAGTTCGATTCATTAGCGTTCTTATATTTTTTCATCTTATGTTATAACACGGTAAAAAATAGCAATCTATGTTATTTTATTGATTGAATTGGCATTCACTTGGTAGAACTCCATTATAACTAAACTAAAATATAAAGAAAAAATAGCAATGTATTTTAGTTCTACAAAATTATTTTTAACAAATATAGTTGATAGCTATTTCAGCTCACGCCATCGTCAGAACTATATAGTTATTTTTTTTTACCGTGTTATAATAGAGTTCTATCAAGTAAAGTCCGATTCAATCAATAATTTATGATATCGACTGAAAATGCTCGATGGAATTTCAATATCAAATTTGAACTGTTACAACTTTGTACGACTCCACATGTTTTGTCACTAACGATCTGGGTTTCGGATAGCTGAAGATGCCAAAGGGGAAATCCGGATTGTTACTGACAAAACATGTGGAATCGAACAAAGTTGTAACAATTCAAATTCAATCGATAATGCTAAAACACAAAAAGGAAATATGACAAATTTGAATTGTTACAATTTTGTATGATTCCACATGCTTTGTCACTAACGACTCGGGATTCGCCTTTCACCATCTTCGGGCATTTGGAATTCCATCAAGCACCTTCAGTTGATATTAATTAATAAATATGACAAAAATCAATGTAACTGGTATTTTAATAACATGATCAATTTAGATGATCTAGAGTAAAAAAGATAACAGAAACACCCTTTTCGAAGATTTTAGATATAAGAATGTAATACATTTCATCTAAAACTTACCGGAAGCTTATTGCAAAATCCTTTGATCATTTGAGTAAAAATTTTGACAATATCAAACGCAGATCTAAAATAACAGGTTGTTGATTATAAACGCTTGTTAGGCAGTATTTTAAATATAGTCGTCATCAAATTTTGTCCCTTGCCGACTATAAATACGGTGTAAAATATGTCAAGTTTAAGTTTAAAGCCGTGTAATTATGTTAGTAAGCATCGTCCATGCCTATTAATTAGTAGGTGATGTAACATAATGCTGTTACAACTTATCGATTTTCCGGTTCAAACTCTAAGCCGAGCAACTTTCTCATCGTTATTGCGATATTACATTATTATCGCAGTAAGGGCAGAAGCACCTTGTCTGTGCATGCTGGAGACGATGTAGCTTTAGGTCGCCGGTTACCTTGGGCTTGCGATAGGAGGTTCTAATTAATAAGTATGGGCAAAACTCTACGGCCTAATTACGAAAGTTAACGTGAAAGCTTAAATTAAAAGTTATGTAAGCACGAGCTAAAATAAAAATTCATAGCTTTTAAATCTGTATTATGAACGTGTTATAAATGAGTATGTTCTTCTGATTCCAATCGATATTTTAGCATAAATAGCAAAAATATTTGTATTTTTTAATTGATATCCTGAAAATGTTCACTTTAAATTTAAATAGAATTTTAATTATTTGTACCGTCCCGTCTTAGTAAATTTATAAATTTGTATTTAGTTGTTGTATGAAAAATCCATGAATCAATTATCAGACAGTCAATATACGAAATTTTGATAATATTAGATCTTTAACATAGCTCCCTCAACTGAATAAGAAAAATGAGCATTTAGATTTACGACTGACGCAAATATTTTACAATATTTTGTGTATATAACAGAATATTTAGATAACAAAATAACGCGGATTTATTTACAAAATATCATTTGATAGCACTTTTATAAACAAATATGTTTTATACATACCTATGATAAGAAGGATACATTCATTTGGCATAAAATAGAGCCTTATGCATCGTGGAGTTCTACTAACAACATCTAAGGCATTATTGCCGCTTTAACCGTTGTGGGTCGTAAAAAGTAATCGTCACACGCGTCGTTTTGTGGAAGCAGCGCCGCGACGCCCCGCTACAACTTTTTAATTAAAGCCTGCGACGCCACCAGGTGAAAGCCTCGTCGGTGTGGGCTATAGCTCAGTGATGTATCACCGTCAACCACAGAACAATAAAAATATATTTAAAATAGAACAAATCTAAGACGTTCATGACTTAACTGTTCCACGAATAAAACGGCCAGGCAGTTTTTACACCTAAAAATAATTTGTCGAAATCGAAAGGATGACCAAAATGAAGCTTATGTACATGTGGTATCTATAGTCAAGTAAAATAATATAGTTTACATTAATTTATCTCATATCCAGGTGATTAAACGGTTCTGTTCTTTTGTATGATTTGATTTCAGACAGACTCAAATGTGCGACAAAATAATTAGTCAAAATCTTCAGCTGTGCAATGTTCCTTCTTTCTTGTAGACTTACTTTTAGTATGAAATGTAGTTAAAGTATTTTTTACACCTATATTTAATTTAAAGTATTATGGCAGAAATAATTACATCCCGGAAACGTCATATTCATTGTATAAAATGATAATTTAAAGTGAATCAATATAATTAAAATGAGAGATAAACAAAACTTATACGATATTTTCGGAATGTAAAAACTATCCCAAAATGTGCAAAAAAGAATGCCATGACAGGAACATGGTAAAATCTTGACATAACACAACAATGCTGTTGAAGAAGTGTTCGTAAAAGCCAAACATCCGAGGTATAAAATTCTGTCTATTGGACTTAAGTTGATATATTCAAACATAAAGAGTGACTATAGTATTCGATGTCGGCGCACTTTTTTACGGTTCTCATAGAAAATAATTAAGTTGTGATCATGATTTGAATATCTTTTTCATCAACGTTTGCGTATTAAATTTTGATATCTGATGATTAGTCAGTAAATATTATAAAATCATCAAGTACAACCTAATCACTGATAAATTTATCTTTGGGTTAGTCGCTTCTTTTGGTTTTCTATTGTCACTTCCATGTTTATTTTCCAATATATACTATATTTATAATTTTGCTATCAATCATGATTAATTGAGACATTGAAATTTGTTGATTGAATTGGCATTCACTTGGTAGAACTCCATTATAACACGGTGAAAAAATAGCAATGTATTTGCGTGAGCCGAAATAGCTGTCAACTATATTTGTTAAAAATAATTTTGTAGAACTAAAATACATTGCTATTTTTTCACCGTGTTATTGAAATTTGTGTTTTTATATTTAATATAACAAGATAACGTAAATATATTAACCAGGTGGTTTTTGATTGGATATGTATCCAGTAAAATAAAAAGCTCGTTATATCTAAGCTCTGCTGTGCTTTTATTGAAAAAAATGAGCCTCGAGAAAAATGATAAAGTTTTTTTTTATTTGTGTTTTGAGAAATATAGTATTAATAAATATTTACCAACAGTTCACATATCTATGTTTTGAAAATAATGTTATTTAATCATACTATTCAAAATTATTTTCAAAACAATTTGTGACATAACAAACGACTATATGTCAATTACAATCATTATCTTGTATATATTCAACATTTATGAGCGTGCAACAAAACACGTGTCGGTGAAAACTGCTTCATTATCCAAATAATATTTAACACACGTAATATAGAACGCACGTTATAAGAAAATGTTTCAAATTTTCTCTTAATATACATCGCAAAAATTTTACATATAATGCTGCGGAATACAAAAAATATGTTAAGCTTTACCACATAATGGTATTATGGTAACAAAATGAAAAGTGTACAAATTATTTTACGTTATCAACCATACAAATCCGACCATGCTATGGAGAAATAATTAAATATAAAAAAATAAAAAGATTCATTATGATTTTCTATATAATAAATAAATTTTACATCAATTTTATCCCATTGGTTTTGCGTCACTTTCCAAATACCTGAATACTATTAAAGCTACGATACTTTGCGCGCGGATTTCTTTAAGTTTCTATATATCCGGAAGCCATTAGTGAGGATTCTTTGTGAAGCGTTTCAGTTGTTTATTCATACGTTCGAAAAAGCAGTTAACTTAGCTGGATTATTTCTATAAAAACGAAAACATTAAATGAAGTGAGCATATCTGCATAGTATGAAGTAATATCAGTTTTATTGAGAGCAATTATTAAATGCAATACTTTAAAGAATTGTGATTGAATAAATAAATAATAAACAGCAATGAGTAATTTTGATTCTATAAAAGTCATCGGTTTTAAATCGAAAATCATTGTTTTTCAGAATTGCCAATGACGCGGAAAAAACAGATTGGTCAAAATGACAACACACTTTAAATAATCTAATAATTATACGCAAAGAGATTTAAAAAATCTTTAACTATGAAACACACGTTACACAACTTAACTAAAAAAATCGAAGTACCAAATTTATGTAAAAATTTTATGGTAAAAAATAATCAACTCTTATTTTCATAATACGACTCAAACGGACGCTCGGTTCTGTCAGAAAAGATAAAAAAATACGAATTCGCTAAAAAGTAGTGCAGAAAATACAATAAAAAATACCGTTTATTATTGCTTTCACAAGAAAATGTTGGTACGTTTTACTCCTTTTTTCTTAAAGGCTTGAATGTGGTTATCTCTACTGCTTTTAATATTGTTTTCGTTCTTTCGATATCCTCATATCGAAGTGTCTATCTTTTAAGATTCTTGTAAATAGCTTCTAACTTGGGGAAATTTTACAATTTTTCGTCAAAGTTGCGGGATGCAATTTGAATTATATGAATATATAAATTATTTTAAAATTAAAATTATAGTTTTGCGTATCATATTCAAAGTTTCTTTATTAACATATACATATGAAGAGTAACCTGATGTTTAAGTGAAATCAATTATGTAACATAAAAAAGCTTTACTAAAGTCGATAGCATTAAAAAAAAACATTTTTTACAATTAGCTAGACGAGGGGTGGTATGCTAGCATGTTACTATTTATCTACCATAAAATGCAAAAATTTATAGATATAAGTGTCACTAACCAATTTTCTATGACGAAGTATCTCTTAACTCAATAACATCAAAATTTAAATTAAAATACATTTAAATTGAAGAAATATGGTTAAATGATATACAAACTATTATAGTAACGTCACATTATGATTAAAATACATTTTTTTTGTGGAACTATTTGCAATTATTAATGTAATAAAAACAAAGATGCTGTAAAATTAATTACTAAAGAAGCTTGAAAAATTGATCCTTTCAATGATCAAAGCCTGTTGATAATTTAAATGAAGATTTATTATATTTAACTAAGTAAACATATACAACATTTTGTTTTTCATCATACAATAAAAAATCATGTCTTTTTTGAATTCCCATGAAAGCCTATCAAAGAATAATCATTTCCCATTAAAAAACAAATGACAATAAAAGAAGAAAAAGCAAATGAACATAAAAAATTCCATTTGCTCTCCGTAAGTAAATATTTTAATTCGCGTATATATGAAAAACAAATATATATGAACACAATGAACTCTGGGGCTGAACGTGCGTACTTTTTCTCCATATTCAGCAAATTTTTATCTCGAATGTTGGTTCATATAATATTATTGTGATGGCATTTTTTTCTTTTGCATTCGTACGTATAATTTTATCCCTATCAAGAGCATCCCCATTTATTTCATATCTTTTCGAATGGCAAATTGAAAAGAAAACCCGTTTTCGAATATGGTATATTAAAAATAAATATTCGCAAAACGGCAAAACATTTGAATTGTCGCCATTATTAATATTAAACGATTTTTTTTACTTGAAATATTACTCTTTATAAAAAAAATATTTATATATATAATCATATGACAAAATATTTATTATATTATAGTTTGTCTATGAACAATAATGTGTATTGATCATATAACTTCATCATTTTCAGTATACCGGAACATGAATTCAAAATATTTATTGATATAATTTTTCAGTCATAATTCACTTTGAAAAGGACAATTTCTTATTATTAATGAAATTTACATAGTTTCAAATACTCAGTATACTTGCAATGAAGTATCGTCTCAAAAAAAAATTATTCTTGGCAATATACGCAAAACTCTCATTCTTATTATTCAAAAATCAAAATATCTAGGGCGTTATGGATGACGTATCACAACGTATCCGTTGCAACGTCTCTTTCTACTTAAAGATAAACTTTCAATACATAACATCAAAAATATTCTTATTGTATAAATTTTCAATGCTATGGTAAATATAAAAAAACAATAGCAAAGAAAATACGGTTTATAGTTCGTAGTATTCTTTATCTGACTAAAAACTAGTCAAATATGTATAACGAGTATATTTTCAAAACACCCTCGAGTAAAATTTTAACACAAAACATTTTCAAACAATGCTTGTCAATCATATTCAACATATAACATTTCTATTCGTATTAACATTCAATTCAGATATTTCTATAATGTGTGCTTGAATTAAAATTATCTGACATTACAGAAAAACTTGAATTGCTTAAATAAAATCTTTAAGAAGAAAAAAACAGTTATCTTAAATATTATAGCCGTTGTGCTAAATTTTGAAGTTGATAAATTGAATCAGATAAGCCCGATAATATTTTTTATATGTCGTTCAGATCTTTTTGAAATGAACATACATCATAAACGAACATTCTAAAGTTTAAAAATTTTAAAAGGAGATTAACCAATTTGATCATGACTCACGTGATCGCTGAAGCAAAACTTTTAGGATTAGATCACAAAGATTTGTAAAATCCGTATGTAAGTTCTCTTTTTTCGATATGTTCGAAAAGGTGTTCTCATAATGAAAAGATAGGAATCCAAACATCGTTTCAAATTTAAATTTGGTAAACGTTTCGTATAGTTAATAACATAGTTTACTGACATTTATATTTATCTAGATTAATATAATTTATTAGTTAAGTTCTTAGGTGTATAAATGTTAAGTTGACATCTTTATATGTATTTTTCTCCTGTTTTTCATCAGAAGCAAGTCAATAATAATTGGATTTAAACTATAAGAATATTTATTTACATTTACCATGAGCTACTATGGATTTAGAATTTTATTTGTAAAGGCTTAAGAAGCACTTTCTACTACAGTTGTGATTTATTTTCGTAAAATAAAAAAAATACTCCCAATTTTTATCGTTAATTAAAAAAATAGAATGATACATCATATGTCTCTAGAAATACTTGTTAACGAGCTTTTATTAGTATCAATCAGAAAAATTCTAAAAATTGTTACCATAATAGGATACTAGCTATCATTAGAACACTACAAATTTTGTGGCATTGATAGGTCTTGTCATATAGGTTGTTTCCAGCGATAATAATGCATCAACCAGAGTATCCAATAAGTAAACGGTGAATAATATTTACAATTTTTATACAAGATTTAATTCAAATACTATAAAACTATATGATATTGCATACACCAAATCTTAATTGGAAAAATAATGTTTCAAAATTTTTCTTTTAAAGTGTTCTCAATCATTTCTTGGAAGGAAGGTATGATATTTTATGTAATATGAACACCTTTAAGGTGTTAACTGTCAATTCTTGATGGAAAGGCATGATATTTTAAATAATAAAATCAGACTGATCAGTTGATAATGCTCGCGATGAGCGAAACCGGTCCTGATCAAAAAATGTATTGTGAAAATAAGTACTAAAATGTGTTTTTATTATTTAAAATATCTAGTCTATTTGACATCTCTGTAAGTATTCGCAATTAAAAATGCTCACGAAAATTGACTATCGTTAAGGCAATTGAGAACGATGAAATCGTCGAGATACATTCTAATTATTAAGTGGTAAAGCTTAATATTCCAAAATCCTTCTCAAAATCTAAAACATACGAACCATAGATTGGAAAACAGTGGGGTAGCTATCCTACGTGACTGACTGTTTGTTAATTTTCCGCTTTCTGGAAAAGCGGCGAGAAGAAAAAATGTAAAACCAAGACGAAACGAAAAAAGAAAATAGTCGGGCAAAAAATGTGTCGAGTAAGAGACGCCTCCAAGAATGTTACTGCTCAAAAAAAAAATGAAACGAACTTACAAAAAACAGTCTCGCCGTTAACTTTTTTTTTTATTTTACAAGAAAATTTACTTAGGTTTCGCTGGACCTCAAAAGAGATGTTTAACTAGATAATCGTTTCAGCTACAACCCCGTATAATAAAGAATGTATCTGAGTTTTCTTTACAGCTTTGTAAAATTTTCCTGTAACAAAAAGTTTAAAATCCTCTTAGTATATAAAATACCAAGTCCACCACCAACATATAAATATTTAATACAAAAAATAGTATTTTTTCAAAGTACATCAAAGACTTATACAAGACGTTATTCTTTACATCTTCTGACTATCTAATATGAATATTTCCATTTTTTTGTATTTCTTTTATTAGAAATATGTACATAATATTCTTTTCAAATTTAAAAATATATAACTTGTACATATTTTAACTTTTAATGTGCTTACTTGTTAGAGAGACATATCTTTTAATAATAAAACACAATGTTTAATAATATTCTCACAATTTTTTATGATCGATATTAGGATTGGTTTTATTCATCGCAAGTATTATCAACATAAGATAATGGATTAATTCGATAATAATGTAGTAAAATAAATTCTACTTTTCTGTAAATCGTTTGAAAATAAACAAAGCTTTAAAAAAAACAAAAAACTTCGAATCCTTACAAAATATAATACAGATCAATGTATTGCCATTCGTATATGATAACCAAGAAAACAATAGTCTTCTCTTTCAACGAGTAAAAGCTACTAGTATTTTTATGTAAAAGCCAAGTATTCCAAGTATCATAAATGTATGCTTGTAAATCTACCACTTATATTATAGCCAATGCACAAAATATTGGGTAATTTTAAAATGCTTTGCTATATGCTTGATGATAATTATTACAAGTCACTTGAAAACAATTCGAGAATAACAGGTTTTAAAAACACCCATTTAAAGTAAACATATTGACCTAGCCGAGACTCAGACTAATTTCTCCATGATTATTAGAGCAAAGATTTTTCCACTCGGTAACGGAGCTTTGTAAATGATGATACCCCGTATTGTAAAGGTTTGGTTGAATAATTAAAATACATACCAAACGTGTTGTTGTTATGAAATTGTATGTCTTAATAACGATGAAACTAATTGTCAACAAACAAAAAAACATTTCATCGATTTCGGATATAGGATAAAACATACACTGGTATGTTATTATAAAGAAAACAAATGTATTTAAAGAGCCAAATCACATAAATACTTATATCGTTAATATTATGACAGACGAAACATGTCGTTCAAATAATAAATTATAATTAAACTTTCGAGTTTTCGTCCTCATCATGATTTATTTTTTCCTAATCTCTTTATAGTTTTATTTTGATTTTTTATGTGTCAAATATTAGCAAAATATTGTTTCATTATATAAATTATAATTGTATATCATACATTAAATAACCACCGCATACTTGAGTAGTTTAAATTACTGGTAGTTACTATGTGAACACTTTTAATCAGTTAACTGCCACTTCTTGATGGAAAGACATGATATTTAATCATCGTGATGAGCGAAATCGGTCCTGATCAAATAATGTATTGTGGAAATAAGTAATAAAAAAATGTGTTTTAATATTTAAAATTATGTGAACATTCTAAAACTAAAACAACTTTTTTTTTAATTAAAAAAAATAGCAATGTATTTTAGAACTATAGTTCTGATGAAGGTGTAAGCCGAAACAGCTATCAACTGCATTTTACAATTTTTATAGAACCACAATACGTTGCAATTTTTTCACCGTATTCTACCCCGTAAATGCCAATTCAAACAATAAATTTTTAAAACACTCTGAAATTGTGTTAAAAACTTTACATTTCAATGAATAAAAACAAAAATCGACTAAAATTATTTTTATTTAAAAATGTTTCAGCGAGACTAACTTATTCTTTGACAAAGTATTTATATATTTTTACCTTGAATAGACTTTATTTTTTCTCGTCAGAATAACATTGGAAAAAGTATACTTTTTGTAAGTTTTCTACAAACGAATTTATACAACAGTTTATAATTTAATTATAAAAAAATTACTGATTTAAACTTGCTTCAGTCCTAATTTTTTTACTTGACTCCCATGCCATTGTTTATACAATAGTATTCGTATTTACACGATTTCCGAATGATGAACGCTGATATATTTCTATTTTAATTGTCTTTATTTTAAATGAAATAATATAATATTTGACGACGGGTCGAATTGTATACATTAAATGCCGTCTTAAATAGTTGATGATGTATACGATAATACGTCAACAGCAATAATAACATTACAAAAGATACGACAAAATATTCAGTTAAATGTTGACAAAATATTTATTAAAATAATATTTTATTTTTATTTATGATGTCGTTATTTGTATAATTCCGCGGAAACTGCAATAAAGCCAAGCAATAATTTTAAAATACATTGTACTTTGTTGTATTGAGCAATCGGTGCAACGACGTTTATCGAATTTTATGAACGTTTTATGTATTAATTACGTAACATACGTCGGATAGAAATATTGCGATCCTGAATACATATTTGCGCACGTATAATAATGGATTAGCCATTCGATGAAATTTCTCAGTAAATATTTTAAGTTTCGAGATTTTCACAAAACAATGCCATCAACAAATCCACTCCCAATATGGACCATAAACAAGCTCTACTAATCTTGAATGTATTATTAAAAAAATAATTTACGAATTTTGTTGAGCAATGATTCAAACTACTGGAATCTGCCATCAAATAAATCAAAGAAGTAGGCCATTTATCTTTGATTAAAAATAATTTGAAAACATGTCATGCGTTGTAGGTGAAGCAGAAATATTTATTTTGGCATATTAACATAAAACCTATTGATAAGTTGATGAAAGCAATACAAGTGAATTCAGAAAATTATAGCCTTCCGGCTATAATGTTAGATTATACGAACACAGTAAAAATATGTATTTTCGTTGATGATTTATAATATTCTCTCTTGTTACTTCGCAGAATTGGAAATATAATAAATTGTATCGTCTTACTTTCTCGATGATTTGTGAAAAAAATATTACCGGAAATATAAGTCTTCTTTGAAATCCATTGTTTCGTTTTGTAAGAGAGATTGTGGGAGCTTTCGTTTTGAAATGATTTACTGCAAAGCTTTTTGCCGGGCGTCTGGTGAAAGAATAAAATGTCGATAGGAAGTAGGCTCGGATTAATTAAAGAGGCTCCACTTAAGCCAGTCGTAGAAAAGCGCTCCGTTACAGTCTGAGCTTCTTATAAAATATAAAATTAAGCCTTTTTGTTTTGTATTGTCGAGTACGGCATCAAAAAATGTGCATCGAAAGGATTCATTTAATAAGCAGAAGCGTTTCGTTTTTGTCTGTATAAATCTATTTATCGTTTTAATAGTATGTTAGTTATCAAATATTGTATAACTTTCGTTTTTATATGACTGTAAGGAATGAACCAGCATATTTAATTCATAATCATTATTATCATAAGTGCAGAGGAAAAAACCAGCGAAATTAATACAAGATATTTGTAGCTTTAGTGTTAGACACAAGCGCGACAAACAGACTGCACGAAAATATTTGATCTAAAGGAATATGTTACGAAACGGGGAAATATTACGATTTTAAAACTTGTGTCGGAGATGACAATATAAATTTATTTGCTTTATTTTTAAAATTCAGCCAGCAGTACAGATTTTTTAATGTCCAAAATAGTTGCATTTGGCATTAAATTCTACAACGATTTTATCAACACTTAATATTTTTTTTCGTATATGCTGAAAATTTCAAAATATCTCTATATATAATATAATATAATTTTCTATTTCATCTGTTATTGTTTGTATTGTTCACACCATTCAAAAGGTCATTTTAATTGATCGTGTCAGGTTTGCCTAAGTAATGATATAGTGTAAGAAAATATGAAGAATGAAATTAAATCATCGTTCCTGTCAAACATTTTCTATAAGTCCGGACAGCAGTTGAAATTAAGAAATGTGTTAAATTTTCATTTTTGCCGTATGCGTTCTAATTCGGATTTCATCTTATCACGACAGTTGATAATAATGATAATAATTTTGTCGAGATCGGACAAAAGTTTCAATTAATTTAAATGAAGATTATTTTACTACTAACGTCCTAATTAATAGTCTGGAATAAAAGCTTTGCATCCAACCACTGTGTCTTGTATCAGTGAACTGGAACGCATAGTTCAACAATAATCTAATAACGTTACAAGAGGAATAAGCTGTTACCAATAATCTAATTTGGTATCAATTATACAAAAAGTAATCGTTGATTCCTCTTAAGATTCACGATACAGTTGATGAGGAGTCATTTAATTAATCGCTGTGATTAATTTTCAATATAAGGATTTACAAGATATTATATTACTAAAACTAACTGTCTGCTATATTTTTTTACACGCAATAGATGACAGATAAAATAGCTAATATATTATATTTATAATGTGTTGTTCCATATCAAACAATGATCCTGAAGAGTATTTTTTATATAGTATATAAAATAAAGATTTGAGCTCTATGATGGGCTGGAATAGGACTACTAACATAACAAAGTTAATAATTCTAGAAAATTTTCATCTTCAATCTTCTTCTCATGATATGAAACAGCTTTCTGTCTTTATTGTCTCAAAGGAATGTGAGCGCTATTAGAACTTGTATTGAGCTATAAATTTGTTCATGATGAAGCAATTCCTTAAACGGCATATGGGAGCAATTAACTTTGTACAAATTAAATATTCCTTACATACACATAATACATGACACCCTTAAAATTATATTAAGCTGTAAATACACTCCAATGTTAAAATAATTAATTTCAAATGTGCTTCTAAAACCTACTTTAATTTTCAATTTTTGTTATTAAACACAACCTTAAGGTGCTGAAACTTTTCCCCGCGTTTCCGACCCAATGACGTCTGGGAAAAGTTGGCCTTAACTTTGCGAGTACGTTAGTTGGCTCAAGTTTTGTTTTCGTGTTCCCTATAAGCCACAATCCCTGCGAACAAGATTATCGCTCAGCTAGACGCCACTGGAATATTATATCATACTGCTTCGAAAGCAAGCATGAACATCAATGTTTTATATTACACAGCAGTAATGTCCGTTGGATGGAAGATAAACTGTGGGCAGCCGAAATGGGTTCGACACACTTAGTCATTGATACGTATTAATACTAAATAGAGTTTCACCGTACAAATATATAAAAAAATAAATATTATTATCAGTCGTGTACCCGAATGACTAGTGCTTCTGTAAAACCATTTCAAAACTTCATTTTCATTTAATATAAATTAATCTTCACACTATTTTTAATATGAAATAATTTTCTTAAAAAAATACCAGGACTTTAATATTAGAATTATATAACTCCTTTTTTTTCTAATGTAGAAGAGATAATAATATAAAATACAGAAAATAAAAAAATGGTGTGAAACAAGAAAACTTTAGTTTTGACATTTCTTACGGGATTTTATCGTTTTAATCCATCAGAATGGTTCACTTACAAAATTTCAGATCACGTAGTAGTGTCCGGCCCTGTCGTACTATAGAGCACTGATATTTCGTGTTCAGCGGGGAATACAGGAGAAAAGGCAATCGTAAAGGATTAGATGCGAAAAGAAGAAGTCAATGTACTACGTGTGATAGAAGATTTCCTTATGCATTTATTTATACGACTGTCAAATTATTTTTTCCCTCAAGTCACATTTCTTGCATATGTGCAGCACACGATGTTTCAAAAGTTTTCGTTTTCATCGAAGTAATTTCAGAAATATTCACAATAATATTTCACCTAGCCTTTTTCCATCGTTGATGAAAGATACATACATACAAGGTTAATAGACAAAACGAAACATGGTTTCTCAGCAATATAATTATAGTCTTGAAACCTCTTAAATTTTAATTTACAATCTGCATTACCCACTTCATTTTCACTAAATTCCGAGCATACATCGCAGCAAGGATTAATTAAACAGAGCAGCAAGAATTATCATATAAAAAAACCTAAATAGTTGGCAAGATAGAAAACTGTTTATAGATATTTGTATTTTGTACATAGCGTAGCTTTCACAAGATACACATTTTCCGTAAAACGGTGCGTTAGTGTGGCCAGATATAATCATAGAGATCTCATTCATCACAACTCCGATTGACTGCGAATTACCTATGTTATATTAAAATATTTTTGATGTGAATAAAGACAAAATAGATCGATAGGTGTCTCCTTTTGCTTAACAGGTAAAATTGACTTTCAATGATATTTTTACGAGAATTAAGACATAAATATTACTTTTTTAATTCCATAAATATTTGTTATAAATTTCTCTCAAGGTCGTGGACTTTAATTTAAATGGAAATTTATAGAAATTGATTATAAATGTGATATAATAAAACATACTGAAAGAATTGAATTTTCATCAATAAGCTGAACATGAAATTTGTATTATTATTTACAAAAACAATTGTGGCATACGGCCTTGTTGCTGGCTTAATTGAATCAATTTTTAATAGTATTATGTTAATACGTTTTCTCATACTTTAGATATCTGACTAACACTGAATAAGTAAAATCATTTTAATCCATAACGATCGTTTATTAACTATACAATATTTATCATTTTGGCAAGCCATGGTGTCAAATATACTAATATATCTAATCATAAAAATCGTTTTTGATTTCGTAATTCATGCTAAGGAAATCTACGCATATGATATCTTACTTCAATTTTTTACAGTCAGTTTTGTATATGATATATTTTTCAATCATGTTCACTCTCATTGTATATCAGATGTATTTGAGAGAAAAATCATAATAATAGCCGTGATCTAAATAATTAACAAGAATAGAATGATAAACACGATTATCCAGTTATTTCAGTGTGTAATTTTAAGACTGCCTTGTGCTACCTTTTATATATAATACATAACTTTTTATTATATGCCATTTAAAGTGACAACTGTCAATTGATGAAAAGGCACTACATTTTTCATAATAAAACAAAAAAACAAATATATTACTATTTTCAAAATTTAATATTTTAATGGTCAGGACCGGTTTCGCTCATCACAAGCATCGGTTGATAATGCTCGTGTTGAGCCAAACGTGTTTTTATTATTTAAAATATTATTTTACACAATCATAACAAGTTTGAACAATAGCGTACAATAAATGCACTCCGAAAAATATTTAAGTAAAAAACATCTGTAATGCAATAAACGGTTTTTTTTATTTATACTATTTATACGATATTAATAAAATATTTTAATTACAACACCGTATTTTCAGATTTAAAAAAAGTACCGATTACTGCCATAGTTAAAAAACACAGCTATAAGTGGATATACTTAAGTCACCAGCGTACATAACCAAATAGTGTAGATCGGTATAACAGTCAACCTTACTCAAAAGATTTGTAAAAATAAATATATCCTTGTCATAATTGTAAATAATTTTAATTTAAAAATAACGTTTGCGATAAATATTGTATTGCTTTTATTAAATGATTGATAGTAATACAACGAAAACATTCTGACGCTACACGTGTTACTCCAGCGCCATTAAACTGAAATAATCGTTTAATATAATGTGAAGTTTAGCCTTCCTTGTAGTGTCGAAACGTATTAAATGTATGGATTGCTCTACTGCATAAAGTTGAAGTTTATCTTCCTCGAATATTCATATTAAAAAAACGTTGCTATTTAAATGCCGACCAAATCATTCGTAAAAATATTTTCTTTATAATGTATTCATGTATTCATCTATTCAATGAAATAAAGAAATAATTGGTCCAAATTAACATATTTAATACCAACATATGCTTCGCTACCTGATTATTTTTTATCAGAATGCAAAGTTGCAAACAAGTGTAACTACATGACTTTGAATCTTACCGTCTCAAAATATAAACGCTTAATATTCCCGTTGAATTACTCGCTCGATATCTTCCGTATTTGTCACATTATTATATGTTTTATTATAAATAATAATTGTAATCTGTCTTTTGTCATCAATTATTTTAGGATAATGAAGACTTCTTATATTACATCAGTATTCATTCTACTAAACTGAGATTCTGTACGGAAAAATATCCAGACAAATCACAATAATCATTGCGTAAAACAAATTTAAAGAAAAATATATCTTATAATGTATTTATTTGAAGATCATACCGAATTTCATGTAAGATTTTATTTCAGTTCACTATGATACAAACAATATATTTTAGCTGTAAAAGACTAAAGTAAACTAATCCTTTTTTTTATATAACTTATTTAATGCCATGTTGGATAAAATTTAAATAACATAATGTTTATGGTGAGAATGATTGTGGAAAGGTGTATCATCAATAAAAACACTTTTAATGTGCAAATGAAAACTATTCACCTAATTATGATTATTTCAGAGTTGGTTTATTTTACTAAGAAACTATTTAAAAAGAAATTTTCGAGTTCAACAGTACGTGATTTACTGAAAAAACAGTGAGTCTAATTTATTGATTGAATTTGCATTCACTTAGTAGAACTCCATTATAACACCTTGAAAAAATAGCAATATATTTTAGTTCTACAAAATTATTATTTTTTAAAGTATAGTTGATAGCTATTTTGGTTCACGCCATCGTCAGAACTATGCTTAAGCGAACATTTGCATATCTATATATAGCTGTGTAAAAAAGGTACACAATACATCTCCTCTCCTGTTTTAACGACCTAGCTTGTTTATTGCTCGCAATAAAACTAAAAATTCTAATAAACATCTTTGTAATAAAGGTCGCAAGATGACGGTTTTAGAACAGCTGGAAATCAATAGATATCAACTATCACAAAGGATTCTTAACGGACAAACTAATATATGAAGATCGCCATTGCTTAACCCGCAACGGGGAGCCGTTTTGTCTCCGTAATGGAACATTTTCCGGAATTACCGTGGCACATGTAAACTTATTGATATAGCTGCCTTTTTAGTTTCATTTATCAAATATACCTTAAACAAATAATTATTTTGTAGAAATAAAATACATTGCTATTTTTTTCACCGTGTTGGTGAGTCTAATACTTCTGATTTAGTTTTTTTTTTTTTTTGTACATATAAATTTCATTTGAAATACGTTCATTTGTGTTATGCAAAATCATTCATCAACTTAAGCAAATACGACAGACGACGTGAGGCATGTGTCTTGATTAAAACGATAAGAATGTTTTGTGCCGCAGTTTATACCGCTTGAAGCAATTTCAAATGTATATCAGAATGTATTACTTGAGAGGCATTAGAAGAACATTAAATTGTTACTTAGGTACTATCGTAAATTTAAATACTGTGTTTTACGTTGGCATATCACAGCCATAAAATGGAATATAGCAACACAGAAGTTTGCGGATATTAAAATTTCAACTAAATTTCAGTGTAAATAAAAGTAATGAATGTTATAAGGTGATTTCGAGTAACTGGTTGTCTCAGTAAATGTACATCGTGCATTGAAACAATGAATGAGTATTGTTTTCAGTATGCTTCTTAATTTTATTAAAACGACCTCTGCTTAAATATCTCAGTTTCAAAATTAGTTTTTTAGATTTATTTTTGTTTTATATATTTAGACTTTTAGTCGTTATTGCGGTTTTTATTTATTATTTTATGCGATAACATAGTTCAAAAGCCTTTTGAGAAGTATAGTACCAAACAATATTTCGTTAATAAAATAATTCTGATACGTGAAATAAATAAATATTTAAAAATGACTGCTCTAACAAATGTTGTTTAATACTCAACATCCGTGTACGAGCTAAAATTTGAATCGTAAGATATTAAAATATAACACAATTAGTATTTCTAGATTGAAAGCTGTCTTTTTTAAAGCTTTGTGAGCTTAAAAATTTAGCATTTATTACATATTCAAAGACAAATTGTTCTTGTAGCACATCTATATAAATAATATTCAAGGTAAACAAAATAATGAAGAGAATTTTCTTCCGTGTAGGCTTGAGACTTATGAATATTATAACAGGTCACATATCAGCACCGCTTTTATTTTAAAATACTGTTGGCTGTAATTTATCAGTTACATGACAGAGCTTTATTTTATTTTCAAGTTAAATATTTAAATATATAACCCCTGAAGTTAAATAAATTGATAAACAAATTCCTTAATTTAAGCAATAAAATTATGCTAGAATTAACGTTCGTTTTATAATCACAGTTACTCTTAAATATGACGAACTAGAACGTCCGGTTGGTAGTAAAATTGAAATACACCTTGTGAAACTGTAGTCTCATTTCTGTTTATTTTTTTATATTTCATTTCCAAATATTTAGCGGTAAAATAATCGCGATCTATTTACGTGGATAAAACATTAGTATTAGATTTCAAGTCATCAATAGGCATGTATTAGAATTTCAGTTGAGCTGTGTTCATGAGCTTACAGTACAGTGAGTATCGAATAATGATCTCCAAGTCGTCATTTTATACCTACTATGTAAAAGGTATCAAGTGAATTTAATTTGAGACGGTTGTTATCGAAAACCTTCACTTAAAATGCACTGTTGATAACAGAAGTTATTAATTGTTTGGTATTTATTATAGAAAAATATATTTGAATTTTAGTGCGTCTAGATGAGATATTTTTTAAGCCAGAAAGTACCCAGTTCCATTATATTTTTTTTTCATTTCTTATAGCGACGTTCCTACCAAATGTTTAATGATAACCATTAAAGCAAAAGAACATTATTTTGTCGTTTTGCCTTACAAACTTCTTCTTCACGCAATTCGAGAATAAATGCATAGCAATAACACATTAACTCTAATACTACGTAAATACACAACTGGCCTTTTAGAATCATGTTTACCAACACGGCTGAAACAAATTATTCATGAAGGGTTTTCGTTGCGAGCTTTCCACCCTAAGGTGATATAACTTTCCCGCTCAAACTTTCACGAATATAGTTATCACAAGGGTCAAATGGGAACCCCCCCTGTATGCGGTGATGTATTAACATCGGGAAAGATACGAGAAGTTTTTTTCCGTATGGCGTATCTTTACCATTATGATTTCTTCATATCGCATTATTTATTTGTGTATTCAATTATTTCTTTTGTAATTTCAACATTAGTACACTATATATTTTTTACTAAACACAGTTTTCATATCTTTCTGTTTCATATATGGTTACTGACAGTCCAATACAGCTAGTGAAAACTTCACGAGCGTCTTCTACCTCGGTTGCACGATCAATGTTTCGAATCTACGAATTAACATTATCAAAAAATGATTTTTAACCATTTGTAATAAAAGACAAAGAACTTTGAGTATTTTTTAAGTTGCCATGAGTTTTTCCAATTGCTTTTTTCGTCAATCAATTCCAAGATTATAATTTTAATCATATGTAAGTCTTTTTAGATTCTAATTTCCAAAATTCTCATCTGAGAAAATGAAAATTCTTGTATGTTTCGAATTCTCTATACTGCTTTGAATTGATCACATATCTGTGACAATTAATTGACATCCGTGTTAAATATTTTTGAATTTAAAGTGACTTAATATTAAAATGATATCATGTGGCGGAAAAAAAGTGACTTCATTTGTGGGAACCCCATGTTTAGCAACTTAAATAAATTAATATAGAAAATTTAATACAAACAATTCGTAATAAATAGCCCGTTATTTTATGACGGTAATAGTTAAAAATAATTAATGCCGAAGGAAAAATACCACCCCTGTTAAAGATATATAAAACATATCCATGTAGTTCTGATAGTTCATGATAGTTCTGACGATGGCGTGAGCCGAAATAGCTATCAACTATATTTGTGAAAAATAATTTTGTAGAACTAAAATACATTGCTATTTTTTCACCGTGTTATAATGGAGTTCTACCAAGTGAATGCCAATTCAATCAATATATAAAACACTAAATAACTATTGCTCACAAATATATTTTTTTTTGTAAAATAAACGAAAGAACGTGTTCAATCTCACATTTTCAGTTTGTAAACGAACATGTTTGAGTAAGGAAAACTAATATAACTTTCTTCATATAAGCTACACAGGTGAAACATGTAGGGGTTCAAAAGCATTGAAAAATATTTTTTATAGTTCGACTGATCTGTAATATATTCAATTAAAAATATTATTTCGATATATATAATATATAAAACTATAAAAATGGTAGCAAAATGCCAGTTTCAATAATAGCTTATAGGTGTGTATAGTTACTTGATTATTCACACATCAAATAAAATTCGACTGAAAAAAAACAGACAATTATATAGATACTGTAAAAGCCATAATTTTGAAAAACAAATGCTTGTGATCGTTAGACAAAAAGTAAATGAAAAGACCGAAAATATCTCAAATATTTCAGGTTAATCTACGTCAGGTTAATTTTTGTACACGACAACATTTCTAAGTGAATACAAATGACTGTAAATTAATGTGTTAAATTTTCTAAGTGCTATAAGCTAAATTGGACATAATTGAAATGAGTAGAAATCGAAAAAAAATATATGTAATTTTAAAAAAAGCTATATTTGTGTCAACAACGGAAACATTTTTTAAACAAGTTATTGCTCTTACTTTATACTACACACGAGATAGTTTTACATATATTTACAACGGCTTTGCTTTCACAAAGGGATATATTTATGCAATAAAACCGCTTTATTAAGAAAATATGCAATGTTTCAGTTAAAAATTCAAATCAATAACTATTTTCCAGTTTTTGTTATATTTCTGTATCAAGATTTTTTTAATCGCTTTGCATAAACTTGTATATTTCTACTCCATTATTTATCAAATACCTTATTCAAAAGTATTTTAGATACAGTTGTGTGACATGCTTTTTTTAGTTAAAAAATATGTATTTAGAAAGGCTGTGTTATTTACTTATTTATTATATGTTTCTTTCGATTATTTCGAGGCCAAAATGAGAATTCTGCCATCCTTAATAATGTCAATTTGTATGTTCCGGATAGTTTTTTAAGAAATCGTGTACATAATTTGTTTGTTCTTCCAAAGTGTAGAACCAGTCTGCCAATGGGGATGCCAATGGTAAGAGCATTAACAATGTTCAACAGTATTGCTTCGGATGTTGACATATTTCATGTGGACGAAATAAGCTCAGACGAATGCTATTTTTTCAGTTAAAGTAGACATTTCATGAGCTTACTTGGTTGATTTTCTTTTTTTGCAATCCTTATTGATTGTTTTATAGTGTATTTGTTGAATTTTTATTTTCTTATATTTAAATATGTTAATATGTTACGGTGCAAAAGCATTGAATTGATAATTTGTAAGTTTTGTACCGTATAGTTGTAATAAATAAATAAATAAATAAAATTAAATTATTGATTTACAACTTATAGAAGAATCTAACAAAGACACAATAGTTGGAAAAGGGATCCTGTTTCATAAGACATATTGTCAATATTTTATGTTAGTTATTTAAAAAGAAAACCTTTTTAATAAATATCAGCTGACATCTCTCATTGAATTTAAAAACTTCTAGAACTGTAGATATGGAAACAGCCTTAACTTTAAAATATTGCTATACAACAAATTATTGCTACGGTTGGTGGTAGCACATATAAAATCCTATGATAATAACTTAGGATCACTTTACAGCTTACTACACAGTTATTTTCAAAAAAAAATCAGGTAACCGTAGGGGCTGAAATTTTACAATAACAGTGTTACAGATACCAAGATTCAATTATTTCATAAAATTTTCTTTGAAAATAAAAATGATCTATCCATTTTCGATATTGAAAACTTCTGTCACAGCCATAAAGCCGTTAAAATCCGAAACCTTTCGCAAATAAAACAAGAACAAAAAAGGAAGTAACTACCATATTTTAACTATGCTGTAAGTTCTTTTTTCATTGTTTAGAAAGTTTTGATTGCTACGTGACTCTTGAATGTTTGAAGACCGTAAAGTAGCGTGAATGGCAATCGACGTTACAATACGAGGAATAAAAGTTTACCAATAAAATCAAAACAGCCTCATTTAAATTCTATTTGATAATTGATAATGAATTCAATACTTCGTATTGGAAATGTGCTATTAAGGATTCTTAAATATCAATCAATCTTGGAGTTTCCTTTACATCATTGAATTATTTAGTTGATTTGTGATAATATTGAGTTAACTTTATATATATTGTACTATTTTCTACAACACGTGATATTTTAGTGAATACTACCGGATTTTTTTGCTTGATGGAATATTGTTGGCAAATTTTTGTTGATTTTGAAAAAAGCAATGAAATTTTTCCGTGTGCTTGTTCTCTTGTTACTATGTATTTGACTGAATTTATTATTTTTTACGAAGACTTTTACGTTAATTGTTTATTTACGCAACAAAGCAAAGTATTTTAAAGAAATACTGTTCATTATATTATACATTTTTAAGCTTTTTCAAAATTGTCCAATATTTGATAAAATAATATCAATATTGGTTGATGATAAAAATATCCGCCTAATGTATGTGATAAATATTTTTTTCATTCAAAATTAGCTTTGAATATTTTTTAATCGAACAATTGAAAAAATGTCGGCTCAAGTCGTATTTTTACAGTTTTATTTAAATCATTCATCATATTACCTTTTTAGTTCTACAAAATTATTTTTTTAAATATAGTTGATTGCTGTTTCGGCTCACGCCATCGTGAGAACTATGCTTAAACGAACATTTGCTTATCTATATATAGCTGTGTAGAAAAGGTACACAATACATCTTCTCTCCTGCTTTAAAGATCTAGCTTGTTTCTTGCTCACAATAAAACTAATTTTTTCCAAAAAATTGTAAGTGAAACTGAAAATGCGGTTATGTCAATAAGTTTACATGTGGCACGGAAATGGTCTATTACGGAAGCAAATCAGACCCCTTCCCCCCGTGGAGAGGTTTAATTAATGGGCTAGACAATATATTAGTTTGTTTGTTAAGAATCCTTTGTTGATGTCTATTGATTTCCAGCTGTTCCAAAGCCGTCATCCTGCGACCCTTACTACAAAGATGCAAACATTTAGGCACTGAGTTTGAATGTATATTATGTGATTCCTTTATAACGTGATTAGCGAATTGTGAATCTGTTTTTTTACTGTTGAATGATCGTACATGTTCCTCAGCTCGAGTGGCGCGAGTTCTTCTAAGTGAATGCTAATTCAATCAATAAACAATCATGTTAATCTAATTTATATTTGAATTCAATAAAAATTGAATAGATGAAGATTATTGCAAAGTTCAAAGAATCGGCCTATTTTATTCATTAAAAAAAATAGTTATTAGCGACATATTTGTTACAAATCTTAGTAAAAGAAAATCATTATCTATTTTTTAATTTTTGCAACATATTGTGAGGGACCAAAGAAATATTGAGAATATATTCATTAAAATTAAAAATGTGATATAAAGGGAATGCTATAAAAAACTTACATTAACTCAACGAAGCCTCTATACAGAACCAGGGCTAGGTAATCTCCAGCCATATCCGCCCTTTCACCGGTCAGAAGCAGCACGCCGTCCTTGGTGGAAGGCTTGAATTCGACGCGCAAGCGCACTCGCTTGTATGCCCCACGTAGAGGTGGAAGTGATAACCAACTGTTTCCGGAAAACCGGGGCACGGTTATCAACGGGGCCGCTGAAATGGAAATGGGAAACATATTATTGCACATTTAGTGGGATGTTGGTATTATAATTAACATTTATATCATTCTTTGGGGCGCACGCAAAAAGGGTTTACGTAATTAAGTCAATTTCAAATATCTATTAAAGTGACCATTTTTAAATGTTATATATTTGTTTATATGAAACTGTTTATTTATCATAATTTTTTATCAGAAACTAATTTTCCTCTTCGATTTAAAATCGTGAAATAAATAAATAAATAAATAATAATTAATCTTTAATTAAGTCTAAAAATGCCATGAATATTGTAACAAAAATATGATATGCTTTTTAATCTATATGATTATTCGGAAATATAAACAATGATTTTAAATGTCAAAATATGCCACATAGAATATATTTCTTGATAATTTAAAAATAAAATAGTAATTTAATTTTAGGCATTATTTTAATATTATAATTGAATAGATATACCCTTCTAATATGCTTAAGCCTTTTTTAATTAACTCATTCTGAGAACCAGGTAATGTGTGATTAATCTACGACTGTAAATTACATTTTTAATAATATTCAGTTTCAATTCAACCATGATATTAAAAATAACGTGACATGAATGAAGATTTTTTGATTTCCGTAAAATCCGTTTTGTTCTTTGCGTATTTCCATTCACCATTCTGACTGATACGCCGTAGAGAAAAAAATTTTCATGGGTGATATTATATGGCAAATGTTGCACCATTTTCAATCAATAAAACAGATGTTCGTCCCGAAAATGACATGGCGTCACTGTACATTACAATATAAAGCGAATTTTGCAATTTTCGTTCGTCATGATTTGGTAAAAATATGAGTAACTTTAATGAATACAATATCTTTTTATAAAGAAAACTATTTTTCTATTTGTAATTCGTCGAGTGCCTATTCTATGAAGAATGGATTTTATACACTATGATATATTTTTTATGAATTACATCTTCAAACGAATACTAACAATATTCATTATATGAGATATCCGCGGTATTTAAGGCCAAGATAAAATATTGTGGTTTTGGCTTAACATTTCATGATTTTACACGGAAAATGTTTGAATGTTTTAAATATTCAATTGTATATCTGATTCGCTCAACAAGTATGCGAATTCTTCATTAGGGCCTAAGATATTGATTTTGTTGTAACTCTTTGCTTGTGACGCTAGAATGAAACTTAAGTTGTGCCAGTAAAACCATGTGCTTTAAGGTTGTTTTTCTGGTATACATTTTCTATCTGGTATTTATTGAATTTATAAAATTTTTGATTTTCCAGATTGAGTAACTGAACAATTGTTTTTACTGAGCTTTGGTTTTAAGCTTTAAGTTTATATGAACTAATTGTATAGGAGAGTGAGTATCTTTCTTTGCAGTATTTAGCTGATTATAATACTTTTTTTTTCACTTTTAAGGTGTTAACTGTCACTTCTTGAATGAAAGGCATGATATTTTAAATAATAAAAACATATTTTTTAGTACTTATTTCCACAATATATTTTTTGATCAGGACCGGTTTCGCTCATCGCGAGCATTATCAACTGATCATAATACGTCGTTAAAGACTGTTTACTTTCAATGTTATCAAATTCAAGATGCAAAGTGATAAATTTACATCGCATTACATTTTAATGTTAAGGTTATAAAAAATATTTTTGAATTAAGATTCAAATTTTATTAAAAGTGTATACAAAATTTTTCTGAGATTTCTTGATTTTGCAAAAGTTGCTAGAAAGCATCAAACCAATAGCAAAGTGTCGCGAAATAAAAACAAATATGCGAACAATTCATTATTTACAATGAAGGTGTATATTGTTGGCTCCAGGCGTTTACCAGTTCTACCCTAATTCTTCGCCCCTACTTTGTTCCTCGCAGAATGGGGTAGTAAATCACGCTGGTCTAGGATAGCCAATTTGCTGGGATATTGTAACGCAGTACGGCCGATTGCCTGGGCGTTATACTGATGGCTCCTGTTACAGTATTTCCTTATCTATCTCACGCCTTTTGTCTCGGGACTTCTTGACGCGTGATTTTTCGCACGGAATAGTTAGTTCCCAATAATCTATTATTTTAATGATTGTTTTCACATTTAGCTGCTGGAAAGCCGATAGAGTTAAGTGAAAAATAACTTTTATCTGTTTGCAATTTCGACAATGCTATATAACATTATTTTACTTTTCAACAATAATTTAATTTTTAAAATCTAGCAATATGAAGGCAATTTTTTAAAAACCTTTTACAGCGAGTTTCATCAAAATAATGATCAATATGTTTATTTCATTAATAAATATTTATAAAATATTATATTTTACAATCAATTGGATAGATGCTGCTTTCTACGTTTTTGCCCATAAAAATGTTCCAGTACCCTAAATATAAATTTCATTTGTAGTCTTTTATCAGAGAAACAATTTTTTTTTTCGTTGACATTGCCATTAATTTAATATAAACTCATATGTCACAAATAATCAATTATCCAACTACGACCGTTCAATGATATTCATATTTTTCATCTAAAATATAGCTTGACAGAGATATAGTCAAAACACAATGTGATATGTATGAGACCTGAGAGAGCTATTACAATTTGAAGATAAAAACTATTTTTGCACTGGAGTTATTATTTTAAAAAAATAACTACATTTTCAGATTGACTCAATCAGGCATATTAATAATAAGATACTCGACAACCAAATCCTTTTTTAAAAACCTAAATGTTCAAAATAAAATATTGTGCAATATCGAACGAATTGTATTTTACTTACCTAAAAATAGTATATCAGCAAATGATTAATAAAAATATTTATTCATTAGATTTATTTTGTCTTCTATTGGTCAACTTAGGCTTAATTTGACTGTCCTAAAGCTTAATAAATGAAAGAAAAACCCCAGAGAAATAATATTTTTTTTTTGCAGTTGCATAAAGTTAAATATTGAAAAATAAATTGGAAGTAATATTGCAGTTCTTGTTTTGTCTTGATAAAAATAATTTACAAGATCTTCGTGGCTTAAGTGGACAATTAAACTTCAAGCGAAAATAATATCAAATGATTTTTTTCAAGGATCGGCAGCATTTTTACAGGCAAAATTTAAATATACTATCTACAAAATATTAATAATGTTAAAGTCTTTTGACTCATATATTTTCTTTATTTTTTTTATATAACCATGTGAAAAGTATCAGTTTTTCGACCCTATGTCAGAAAAACTGTAAATTTCAACATAAGTAAACATATGGTTATCGAATCTTTTCCATATATAGTATATTCTTCTCTTTGCTTATAAAATTAATTTCCTTCACTTAATAAATCATTGCCTAACCTTAATTTTTAAACAAAATCGTGTTCTTTCGGCCCGTCCCATGTTAGTATACATTGCTTATCCATTATTTTATAAAATACATATTTAAGCAAATCTATTTTTCGAAATAGTTTTCTCATCCATAAAGATTGTTTTAGATTCATGAAATAAGTTTTGTACATTGTATTTTTCATCATTTCACTTCCATCACAATAATCCATACGAAAAAATGGTTATAAAGAGATCGATTGTTTCATTAGTGATGACTGCAAATCGTGTTTTAGCACTATTATAATCTTTGTTATAATGACAAGTAGTAATTATTTTCCAACGTTTAATATTTTTCGACACAGACAACAAACTCTGTAGTTTGATTCTAAGTAAAAGTATACACAGTTAGTGAGTGAAAGTAGCAATAAGGTGCGGCTTAGAAAATATTGGTTTTTGCAAAAGTGAGTCTTTTGTATGTGCCCATAAAAGGCAGGTATACCCAAAGCTCTAAATATATCTGACATTTCATGCTACAACATTAATCATTTATGAATAAACTGCTTCAAGGCTTGTGAACATTTCAGGCGTATAGTTTTTTCCCACACATAGCTCTCGCTCTCGAAAATATCTCTCCATACACAATATGAATTATATTAATGCACCAAAGTAAAAATGTAATAATACAATTGTTCATTGTTTATACTGTAACCTGACAACTGCGTGTCTTGTATAATATTTCCATTACAAGCATAATATTACATGAATGGTTAATTTTAGTGCCAATGAAAAGGAAGAAAACGTATACAAAAGTATATAAGTTTTTTTTCAATCACATTGTGATTGAATCGAATGTATGTTTACTGAATCAAGAAATTATTGGGAAAAACATTAGTTTTGGCTTACGAATTGGTATGTCAGACGGATTATGCCAAATTCATTACTTTACTATTGACTTAGATGTTTGAGAGCCTTATTACCGATTCTGTCATTTCCCAAAGCTTTTCTGTCAGGAAGCGCTTTGATCAGTCCTTCCACCTTGGCAAATGTGGAAGGACAAATAGCTTGACAGTCTACAGTTAAGGGTTGTTCTAGGATTAGCTTTGCGGTTGCTTCTATATCTAACTCGCTATTTTTCAAGCGTAAATTACTCGTGTCAGTTGTATTGGGTGTAAATTGTTTCTGGAGGCTATCCGCAAACTCTTCAACCTTTTCACTGATGGTGAATACGGGACCTTTTGCTCCCTGAAGTGGCATCAAGGGGTATTTTTCTGCGCGGAGAACTTTGGAGAGAGCCCAGTATGGGTCGCTTCCTTTGACGAGCTCATTTAAGTAGCCGTCGGTAGTTTTTTCGCGATAGGCCTTCATGGCTCGTCGGATTTCTGCTGACAATCGGTTGACGCGTTGTCTTACTAAGGGGTTGCAGAACTTTTTCCATTCCTTTCTCGCGCTCCGTCTATCATTTATAAGCTGTCTAATATCTTCTGGAAGCGCTTTACTGTGCGGTGAATTTTTTACCGTTTTACTGGCATATGCAGCAGCTAAATTGATATTTGTTGTGAGGCTATCTACCGCTTAAAGGTATTAGCTCGTTAGTCAATATTATCAACGCGTGCTTAAGATTACTATATTTGCCATCACGTTGGAAGAAAGCGGATATTATTCTAATTCCAAAGCCTGGGAAAGATCACACTCTTCCGATAAACCATCGACCCATAAGCTTGCTACCCGCAATGAGAAAAATTCTAGAGCGTGTGATTAAAGCTAGACTGCAAGAAGTGGTGGAAGAGAAAAAGATAATCCGAGACACAGCACGGTTTCCGCGCGAATCACTCGACAAACCACCAATTTCTTCGGGTAGTAGAGTTGATCGCAAGTGGATTCATTCATAAAGAGGTCACGGCGGGCCACTTTTTAGATATTGCTAAAGCCTTCGACAGGGTATGGACCGAAGGGCTGGTATTCAAAATCTCGAAGGCTGGCATAGCATTACCACTAGTAAAGACTCTCAACTCGTTCGTGACGGAGAGACATTTCAAAGTCAAAATGGGTGTAATTCGATCCTCCTTAAGACCGATCCAGGCAGGTGTCCCGCAAGGCTCCGTCCTGGGACCCATACTGTATAACATATTCACGCATGACATTCCTTGCGGTGGGGAAAGCGAAGCAGTTATAGCTCAGTACGCCGATGATACTGCTATTTTATCAAAATCTCGTAATCGGCAAAGTGCTCTCACACAAGTCCAGCTATTGGCTGATACCATAGCGAACTGGTGTGAAAACTGGCGAATTAAAATCAATACCGAAAAACGCGCTGCAGTTATGTTTTCAAAGGGTTTCATTAGAAAACCCAATTTCGATTGCATTCGTATGCAAAATACAGAAATCGAGTGGTCCAATACTGTCAAGTATCTAGGACTCACTCTAGACAATAGACTAAAATTCAATGAGCACATTGCGATTAAAAAACGTCAAGCTTATGGTGTAAAAGCTAGACTAAACTTTATGCTCCATGTGAAGACCAAGCTTACTCTCAAAAGCAAGCTGCTCCTCTATACAGCTATAACTCGGCCAATTATGGTATACCCTACTCCAGTGTGGGCTTATGCTCACCAAAAGCATCTGAAGATATTTCAAATTGTTCAAAATAAATCATTGCGATAAATTTGTAATGCCCCGTGGTACCTTTGCAATTCGCTGTTACATAGAGACTTGAAAATGCCTACAATTCGAGAGTTCGTTCGTGAAATGTCTCGAAACTTTCACAGCGATATAGGCAAACATTATAACCCTACGATTTCTTATCTATGTTACATAATTATGATGAGACAGTACCGAGTAATCGTCCAAGGCCGAGAGCGGTTCTGCTTGATGACCCGCTATAGGTTTGTTGTTACAGATCTTAATCCCAACAAGGACAACCTCGGCATCTGAAAATGACTTTCCTATTTTATTTCCTTACGTATTGTATATGCATGCGTGTGGCTGTGTGTGTGCCTGTATGCACACGTATGCGTGAGTGAATATAATGCGTATGGTGTCCGCGTGAGCTGCACTCATTGTGGGTTCCACGGCTCAGCTGCGACCTAATATTGTCAACAATGACACAACAATTATAACAAAATTAAATCTATATATGAGAGATGGAGGAGACCTGAAGAGCTCTGATGCTGACGCGTCATAGATCTTAACGCTCCATGAATTTGATATCCCAAAAAAAAAAAAACTATTGACTTATTTGAAATCTTTTCAAAATTAAGACGCTCACATATGAATCAATTGACGAAAAAGTTAACGTCAAACACAACGCCAAATTTACTTGTACTTACGATCGGTTGTACCAATATTTTATCACAAATCAAAAAAAAATATATAATGCAACACTTTAAAAACTATTTCTTAAAAAGTATTTTGAAAAATATAAATTATATATTAGGCTTAAGGAATGCTTACTGAGCAAATATTATTACAGTAAAAAGGCTTCCAAGTGTAAAATATTACTTATAAATTTGAATAAACTTTCCTTGAAAAATAAGTGATTAATGGTAAATCAAATAATAATTTCCCTAAGTGGCTTACAAAAAGCTTAACAATTTTCTCACAAAGCTTTTTTCTCTAATATAACTGAAAAGCTTTTGTATAGACACAAATGGATGGGGTACTTTAATAAAGTTTCCAGACATTCATAAAAATAGTGAAAAATTATACTTTTTTTATTTATTAACCACAACAAAGCGAATTATTTACTAAATAAATATTTTTTTTTTTCCATTTCAATTTTTTTTTTGTAATCTGTAGTGTATAAATGATTTTTTTTTAAATCACCTATAATGAATCAAAAGAATTTACTTCGGCTTCAAAGCTCATCCTGGAACATTTTTCCATCGAAATTTAATTAATGCCTTAAAAATATTTCAGGCATGGTTAATTAATATTAAAATGACTTTGTAAGCCAACATTCTTTTACACGAAGGAAGTTCTAGAGGAACAAATAATCTGAAAACTTATTAAAGTTTTATCATTGTTATCAATAATTAAAAGTAAAATGCGTTATCTGTTATATTGATAAATAAAAATATAATTATTTTCATTTTTATAATAAGTAAAAACCAGTTTTAAGGTTTTGTATAACATAAACTGGGTTGATAAAAAAAGATTATGTAATCGAAATTACTTTTGTATGATGCTTAAATTATTCTTTTTTGAGTCTCACTTGAACAGTGATGAAAAATTTAACCAAAAAGGCTCCAACATTATTGAACTTGTATATCATTTCTCAATAGTACTATTAAAATTTCAATTAAGGAGTTCACAGTTCAGTTCAGTTCTAGAAAATTGACTAAAATAGCTTTATTGTCGGAAAAAAACTATTATTTCGACGTGCAATACTCTTGATCTTAAAACATTATATCTGAAATTTAAAAAAAAAAAAAAATCATGATAAAATGAGCAAGTTTTCCACATTTTATAGCTCGGTAATAAAATTAAGCCGTAAACAGGAAATCTGAAAAATATGAAACACCTGAGGTCTCGAATTAAAAAAGCTCCCTCAAGTTTTATAATGATGTACCAGGAAAGTGTAAAGTTTAATGCGGAACGGAAATTGCACTGAGTGCACTTTCCGCAAGTCGCTGTTTTTTTTGTATTCGGAGTATGCAAAAACTTAAGTATATTCACTTCCAACATGACATATAAGACCATCAAACTAATGGTAGTGATTTCTTTGTTGCGAAAATTTCTATACACGACTCTTAAGCGGTTTTAGTGGGATATTCAGAATATAGTAAATATTGTATGGGAACACTATTTTGCATTTGCGCTAACACATGCGTTTATTAACTTATAAATTTGAATACAGCATTTTATTTATTTATTCAATATGAATGACCTCATAATAAATATTTTGTATCTTATTCAATCGATATCCAACTGTACATTGAACAATCAAAATTCTAATCTTTATATATAAACTTTTATTACGTGACTTGAAAAAAACTATTTGTATCAAAATAAATTAATAACTACTATTTTCATCGCTTTAAAATAGCCTTGCAGCATGGTTATTTTATACGATATAAACCGTTTATGGTATATTGGTACATGCAGGAAACGTATGTTGTTCTTTTCTTTACTCTTTTATTGTATCCTTTATCTCTCTGAAGAGATTGAGCAGTTAACATATTGCTAGCAGCCAGTTTTTTATACATTCAGACGATAAAAATAAAAAACAATTGTCGTTTCAAAGACTCGTAGAACTTTTGTGACAAAATGCAAGATTTTGCTGACGAAAGGCGCAGAACGAAGTTAAATGAAAATTTGTATGAGAGATAATGAAAAATTACTACATACATTTAACACAATCTTTGATTATGATACCTCTTTTAATAAATCTAATCTGATCAAAATATAATATATTTAGAGACTTCAAAGTTATACATTCATTAAGATACAGGTATGTGCCAACTTTATTGAACAGGCGAGGAAAATTTTATATTTACATAATAACTGCAAATAAATAAAATGTGATAGTAAAATTTAAGTAGCCGAAAATAATTACATCAAAAATCATTCGATATAAAAGAAAATATGACGCATTGACGCCGATAATATATATGGATATAAATTTCTTTTTGCCATAAAAACATTTTGTAGTTTTGTAAAATATTCTGTAGAGACAGTACTAAAAAAACCCATTATTGAAAAAATGTCATTTACAGGGACGAAAATATGGCCCGTCATTATTCTTTACTCGATAAAAGTATTGTTTACACAGCCAATCTGTTTTTTTAACAAAGTTTACCTTAAAAATATAGTACTGGTCGCGCCGTACTTTGTCATTTCAATATGAATCAGAGTTGGCAAACAAATTATAAAGATACTGAATTGACGCCCAATACTGAATAAGAGTTTGATATTTACAATGAATATTATAATTAAGAATATTTACACTGAAAAAAAATTGAATAGTAGCAATACATTTTGTAGTGTTTTTGTGTTTTCTAATTATACAATTTATTTGATTATCAGATTAACACTTTAAAAACAACAAAAATTCTCATGGGCAGATAAGAAATGTCATTTTGTATTTTGTTATAACCACATGCGGTCATCGTATTATTTATGGTGTTTAAATTTTTTTGTTTTTTGAAAATTGAAATTGTTTATTTGTAAAAGTCAATAGCAAAACAGGAAAGTTATTGAATTCTCTGATAAAAATATTAAATTGATTGAGATTTTTAAAACATCGATCGATATTACCATTATCACGGCAGACTTCACCGCAGTATCAAACCCATACAACAAAAAGCTTATCCCAGAGATAAAATGGCACAGAAGACATTGTCCAGGTTTCACTCACAGGTGTTGACCTAGAAATGTTGAGATGGAAATAAACTTAAGAAATCAACTACACTTAGAGCAAATTATACTCAATAAAAATATTCGACAAAGTTAACAAACGAACTTGAAATTCGATTGTGTTAAAATTACAAATAAAAATGTTGTCAGTATTTATGCATTGTCAGATATATCAATTACTTTTTTCTAGTCCAAGAGCAATTAAACAAAGATTTATTGTGATCTTTTTATGTGATAGATAAAATGAAATTCACAAATATAACCTTCAATCTTTACAGATTAAAGAACAAGTATCATTTGTATTAGAAAAATGATCCTTAATACATATAAATTATAATATATTTTAAATTGTTAATATATTTATATATATGTATATATATATACAATATATATGTCATATAAAATTTAAGTAAGAACAATTTATACATATTTTGTTTAACGTTGAAATAAACTTAAAATCATGATATTTTTGAATCAAAATTATAATTTATAGATTATACAATCAAAAAAATTACCAGAACGATATTCGAATAATGAGTAACTTATTTTTCACTGTGTATTACAAAATATTTAACTATGAAAACAGTTTAAATGTCTTTTACAAAATTCTTTTTGCTTCTAACGCAAAAATTTCTTTTAAAAAACAATTGCATTTGGGCTTTCGTGACTGAAGTATGCATTTCATAAAAAATGATTTAAACACTTTATAAACAAAATATTCTGTTTTACGTCACACGTATAATTAGCTGTATTCTCTTACCACACTCTAACGACCCTCATCACCCCGTTAACACAAAAGGCTTGTCTCAGGGGGACTTCCCTGATTCGCAGAGCCTGTTTTGAAGGCATCCTTCCGTCAGTCGAAAGCTTTGCCCTTTTCAAGTGCTTGTAAGCTTCCCCAGACGGGTGCTATTGATTTTTTCCATACAATAGTTACTAAGTGGACGTTCAAACTGGCATTACAAATGTATTTGTGAATCGAAGAAAGGTGATTTGCCTAATGCAAGAGTTTTGATTCGGCAGTTGCCTGAGTGCGAAAATTAGCTCTTTTCAATTTTCGTATTGGAAATTGCATGTATTACTACATTACAAAGCGTGCTAGTAAACGAAAATGACATACCATTTATGATAAAAATAGCTTATTTCCTTAAATCCTTTATTTAAAAAATTAGGCACAAATAAAAATACCATATTCTAGAAATATTCCTCTTTTTTCAATCTGATAAATTGTCGTGCGTTTTTTCAATCGACTTCCAATCCACCCATCGAATCATCAAAACATAACAGAGCGAGTGAAGTTAGCTGAATCATTTTCTTTTCAATGATTAAAATCACATTCAAAAAAATGCATATAAAGTATTTTTCCAAATTACGAAAATAGTCAAAATAAAAAAACATGTGTTTTTGTTTACACGTATAATTTTGATTATAGATTTATTTACAAATTATTACTAAATTTATAATGTGCACTTTACACCTCAACTGATATGTGCTTATTATACACAAATAAATATATAAAGTTGTCGAATAATTACATATTCAAACCAATACTCTTTTGGCCAAATAATTCATTGTCCGTCTTACATGTGATATTTTTCTCCCTGCCATTTTATTTTAAATGAGATACTTAATGACTTGATTACAGATTAAAGGAAATTTTTCTAATTTATTTTGATAAAAACGTGATTCAACGTTTACCATAAATGAGATATAAAGCATCTACCTATTCGTTTTATTTTTACCATTTCATAAAAATTCTATAGGTTAATGGTGTGAAAACAGTAGAGCATTGCGGTGTCCTATTATTTTTTTAGTACATCTACGGGTGACAATATATCAATTGCTCTTATATAGATAAACAACTTTCGTAACATTGGTTAATACATAACTGAAATATATCAACGCTTTTAGTCAATCGATTACTTAACGTTTGAAGAAGCATCAATATTTAAAAAAGAATAAAATGTTTTCGTCAGCTAAATATTTAATGTATCCCCAAAATTCGAAACTACTGTCATAAAACATTAAACGTTGAATTTGTCAATAAATATTCATAAACCACTTCTTTAAGTAAGCTATTTCAGTGTTTTATTACCTAAGACTAAATTTACAAAACGATTATTTAAAAAACGAATTTAGAATAAAATATATTTGAAACTTATTGCAATGAACTTTTTTTATGTAGTATTATTGGAAACCCCCTGAATGATTTTTAACAAATCTAAGAGCTTCAAAAAGCTTCATAATACATTGTGCTTTCATTATAAAAATCTATTTAATAAAATAAAGTCTGAGTTAAAGTAATTAAAAGGATATTAAAAGCATTAAATAATCCATAACTAACGAAAATATAAAATATTCTATGAATATTATTTAATATAATCGGCGCCTTTAATGTCTTCAAATGTTTGGTAACCATGTTATTTTACTCGTAGTCAAACTGTCAGAGTTCGATACAACCAAAGTAAGTAACAAGTAAATGAAGGAATGCCTATCAAAACAAAAATGTAAAATGTAAAGATGCATGAGTTAAGCTTTTCATTATTTTTAAGCATTCATTCTCAAGTATATGTTTGGCACAAACACACCAAACAATATCATAGCTTTAAGTTAGTGAAATTATTCCCAAGTATAATAATTTTCCTCAAATACAAACTTATTTGATTAGGTAGTCAATTTGATGTTTTATTGCAATTTTTTGACTCATTCAAAATTATTTTAGGCACAAGGATTATAAAATAATATCCATAGAAATATAAAACTGTCTTCTGAAAATCTTGCAGTATAAGCTTATGTGACATATTTTTTCTTTATAAAAATAAAAGTGATTTTTTTAACGCGGTGAAAATACAGCAATATATTTTAGTTCTAAAAAATTTATAAGATATATACCTGATAGCTATTTCGACATATAAATTTTGTGGAACTAAAATGCATTGCTATTTTTTCACCGTGTAAAAATTGAGTTTTACAAAGTAAGTGCCAAATCGATCAATAAAAATATTTATTTTATACCATTTAGCAAATAAACTTCACAACTGAATTAAAAATGATTATTCGAATACAATCTAATTTTTTACCGGAGTTTTATTAATAATATAATAATATTTTTAATAATATAATTTAATATTAGTAATATTAATAATACAATAAAATATATTTTTTTACCGGATAAACTGCATATAACTTATCTTCATTGAAATACAAAAAAAATACGATTAAATGGTTTTTATTTAGAAACTATTCATCGAATATTTATTATGTTGGTACAGAGGAAAGTTTATGAAATTTGGATCATATTATTTTATTAAAAATGAGTGCTATTTATTAATGTTCTACAGTTCATGTAATAATTGTTATAATGTAGTGGTCTTATCATACACAATTTTGTCTAAATCAGAATTTAGTGTTTTAGTCGGTAAGATATTTTGTATACTTCGTTAATAAACAAGTAATAAGAACTGAATTAATATTTTTTGTTTAAGATATTAATATTTTAGTATACCTATAAATGAGGAAAGCAATAAATTATTAAAATTTAAATTTTTGTAACACTGTACTATCTCATATTAATAATTTTCAACAATTCATATTTGACATTTAAATTCCATCAACCATCTTCAGTCGATATCATAAATTAATGAATTACAACACGGTGCAAAAATAGCAATGTATTTTAGTCCTACAAAATTATTTTTAACAAATATAGTTGATAGCTATTTCGGCTCACGCCATCGTCAGAACTATCTATAATGAATTACACTTTAAATCAATAAATTTCTTCGATCATACTTTGATGGGTAATTAAATTTTAAGGAAAAGATATTTAATTTATTTCCGCCCAGTCTCTCGTTAATTTATTTCTTCCCAGTTATATTTTGATATTGTCTAGAAAGAAATCATATTTGATGGAAATATACTAGTTCAATTTGAAAAAGAAACATTCTGTTACTTCCTAGATTATTAATACGAGAAGATTATTTTGTATAATTTACTTTTTAATGAACGCTATTCATGCTTTGGAAAAAAAATACGTAAGAGTTTTCATATTTACAAATACAAGATAAACGCCCATTTTTACATTTTTACCTTTCCAAAAGATGAAGTTTACCTTTTTGCAAACGAAATATAATAAAGTCAAAACGGAGACTCTTAGCATGGAAATTACATTGCTTTGAGTCAGGACAGCTGACAAATATATAACAGTAAATAACGTATTTTCTGCTTACTGGACGTCGAATAACATTTTTAAATGAAGCAACGTAAATAATACAAATTCTGCACGTCAGTTATCTTTTGCTATGAATTGCGGAAAAATCTACGTTATGACAAAATATATTTTTCGCTTATTGCTCTTACAACAGTATTAATAAAATGAAATATTAAAATAAATAATTTCCCAAGAAACCTTAACCGAGAATGGATTTTTTTAAATAATCAATGTTTATTTTCATTCCCTATGGGGCCAGAATCATTGATACGAATATTTTTTGGTAATGGAAATTAATTAAATATAATTAATAATATTTTTTTATTGTACATGTGAATCTGTATAATATATTGAATTAGAATGTGACAATCAAAACGTATATCATCTTACATTGACGTAATTAAATATTTATTTTATTTGGTACATACACGTCACAAAATTACAAATTATTGGTATATTGCTTTTTTAAACTCAAATTAAAATCTTTTTTTTGAAAATTATCAAATTTAAAAGTGGAAAAAACAATGATAGCATGGACGTCAACCAAGCAAGCTTATGTAAAATCGATTTTAATACAATATATAATAGTATTCGCCTGAGCACACACTCGTCCACGTGGAATATGACGACATACCGAAGTAAATTGTTGAATATTGTAAATACTCTATTATCAAGGAAGGCAGAATTCTCATTTTGGCCTTATATAAGTCGAAAGAAATATATGGCCCGGTGTATTTTTCTTCCATTTTCAAACTATCAAAAGGAAGCGTTTTTAAAGAAAGTCAGTCGGATAAAGCCATAGATAGTATTCATACGCCTTCAAATATCTTCTGAACCTTTTCTACATATTTCAAATTATTATACTTGAGGCCCAAACAATAGATCCACTCTCAAGCCTACTTTTTACTAAGGAACTGAACATTAATATCAAAGTTGCATGTAATTCCAATGTTACTATTGTCTATTATGTTTGTTTGCTCTCAAATTGATGAAAGATGAAATTCGCAAGAGAGTTTGGTCATTCATGAATAGCGGAATAATAATACCAACACACTTACTTTGGGCATGATTTCAAATATAGAAACGATTTTTTTTTAAAATCATCATTTAAGAGAAGACTTTTTCAGATTTTTTGGCCACAGTTCAAACAATAAGTCTCGTCACTCGTCAAGTTGTGAATGAAAGTTCCATCTATGTGTTAAAAATACTGATCAAGAATGAAACCGTGGTTTTATTGGTGGTCATGAATGTTTTGAAGCAGTTATAGAAAAAATTCTTAAATAAACTCATAAAACTTTTGAGTTGGTGTTGATAATGACACAAACATTTTTTAATAGCTAGAGTAATTCTATAAAAAAAGTGTTTCACCTTCGATAATATTTCCAAAAAGATATATATTTTTTTTTTAATTTTCGCTCTGGTTGTACTATATTACGAATGACGATATGTATTGTTATATTTACAAAATTCCTTTATTTTATTTCTATTAAAAGTATATGAATATTACATGTATTAAATGCAACGTAAAACTGTCAAACAACATAAAGCTTAGTAACGTTATATATTATCCCCAAAAGCATTATAATAATGGTATATTTTTCTCCAAAAAGCAGTCATCGGCTAAGAAAATCCCCGATTATTATTCACCGTACATCAATCGGTTTGGAATGGTAAAGGTTTGTCTTGCGATTTCCGTTTTCTTTAGAGGCGTTTCGTCAAGATTCTCGCATAAATCACCGAAGAATTTACCGCCTAAATAAATCTTGTCGACAAATATTTTTACAAAACCACAATTCTGAATATTTTGACGCTCAGCAGTCGTCATCTCAAACTAAAATATTTCTTCTGAACAACGGTTAAAATAATACTTTACACAAATTTTATGGGAGTGAAAACCATAAAATATTTTAATTCTATCGCATCGGCGAAACAAAGTTTTATTTGATTCTATAATATTATCAATTAAGTCAAACATCACAGTTAATTCACTTGCTATTTATAAATGGAACCATAACTTTTTCTAAATTTCAAAATTGTTTTATTCCGTCTTTTTTCACAGATTTTTAAACACAAGGTGTCCACGACAATGAGGGAACTAAAATTATCATTACACTTGATTAAATTTTCAATACATATCCGAAAGATTCTTTTTATAATTCAGACATCAATTTACTGTATTTTCCAAATTTATTGAGAAAATAATTCAAATGATAACAGTGAACATAAAACGAATTTTAAATAATAAAAACACATTTTTTAGTACTTACTTCCACAATATATTTTTTGATCAGGACCGGTTTCGCTCATCGCGAGCATTATCAACTGATAGAATACAATTTACAAACAAGTCTATTTATACAAAACAAAATTAATTTGAGTTGAAGGTAGCAGGTGTACAAAACCATGGGTTCAAGAACTAGGAAACAATTTACATAAAATCATACAATATTGATACAAATAAAGTAATTTAGTATAAAAATTAAATGTTCACAATCACTTATTAAGAATTACAATTACAATTATGGTAAATCAATAATCCATTAGGAGCTCTAAACAATCAATAAGGAAGTAAGGAGTGGGAAATTTTTAATGACGAAAATAACCCACAATCACTACTTAATGGAACAAAATAAATTAATACATGAGAAGTCGATTAAAGATGAATCGATGAGATGGGAAGATATGGTCAGTCGGGGGCGTTCCAATATTTTCTGTAAAAAAATTTAAGTAAAAGGAGGCAATATCATTTTTCAAAAAAAAAAAAAAACGCAACGCGTATCGTAAAGTCTATCAAAACAAAATTAAATTCTAATAACTTAATAATTTCAAAAGCCGATAAAGGTAACACTACTGTTATCATGGATAGAGGTGTTTACGATGAAAAAATGGAGGATGTCTTGTCGGGTCCAGCGTTTATTCAATTAAAACGTGATCCAACTGCATCTAGTTCTGAATCCGTAAAAACAGTTATCGATGAAGCAAATACGTGTTTTCCTACAGAGCCTTTTAAAAAAAAGGCACAAACAAATGAACCCACAGTGCCCTAGACTGTATGGGTTACCAAAAATCCATAAACAAAGTATGCCCTTAAGGCCAGTAGTTTCCTTTAATGCTGCACCGTCGTATAAATTAGCAGGGATTGCTAATTCCTTGTTCAAACATAAGTTGGGATTCACCCCCAAATTCGGGATTAAAAACTCAATTCAATTAGTAGAAAAAATTAAAGATTTATCAGTACCTTTGAACGCGAAGCTAGTTTCATTTGATGTAGTGAGCCTATTTACTAGTGTGCCTATATCTGACCTAAAGTCAGCGATTGTTGATTTCATAGATATGAAAAATCTTAATCCCCGGTTGGCTACAGATGTAAAATCAATCATTAACTGTTGCATAGATCAAAATTATTTTAAATTTAAAGATAAATTTTATAAACAGTTGGATGGTTTGGCAATGGGTAGTCCATTGTCACCAATTTTAGCTGATTTTTTCATGAATTTGATTGAATCAAAAATTTTTAAATTAGATCTTTTTAAAAATATCATCTATTGGTATAGATATGTAGATGATATTTTAGTACTTTGGGGAGGTACCGAAAGGCAACTGCATACATTCTTGAATAATATGAATAAGATTCATAGTTCAATTCAATTCACAATGGAATTGGGTATGCATAAAATAAACTTTTTAGATTTAACCGTTGAACTAATTAATAATCGTCATAGTTTCAGTATTTACAGAAAAGAGACTTTTAGTGACAATATCATAAGTAGCTCGTCTAGACACCACATTTCACATAAGTTGTCAACTTTTCATTCTTTTATTCATCGCTTGTTGACAATTCCTATGACAGAATCAAATTTCAATTTAGAATTAAACACCATTAAACAGATCGCACTTAACAATGGATACGATGCAAAGTTGATTGATCGACTTGTCTTTAAAAAAACTAAAAAATTAGCTTTATTAAATGTAACCTCGAGCTTGATGATTGATGTTCCCTCCGTTGAAAAACGTTGGGTAAAACTAAGTTATTTAGGCCGAGTTTCTGAAAACATATCCAAGAAGTTAGACAAAAAACTTTTTAATGTAACTTTTTATAACAATCATAATCTTAGTCGAATGTTAGTTAACACGAAAGACAAAATTAATATTTTAAGCCAAAGTGGTATTTATCTTCTAAAATGTGATTCCTGTGAGGCTAGGTATATTGGTCAAACAGGAAGATCCTTTCATACTAGATTTAAGGAACATTTAGCTTGTGCCAAAAAAGGCGATGAGATTTCTACTTTTGGAAACCATTTGTTTCAAAATAAACATTCATGTGATTTTACTATAAACTACAAAATCCTGCATTTCAATAACAAATCACTGAAATTAGATAAACAAGAAATCCTTGAAATTAATCGATATAAATTTTTGCCTAATTCTAACCTTATAAATGAACAAACTACTTTTGCGTCGTCACCATTGTTATACTCATTAAATTAGATTAATAAATATATATTTCAAATAAATAATATTATTTTTTTTTTTTTTGAAAAATGATATTGCCTCCTTTACTTAATTTTTTACAGAAAATATTGGAACGCCCCTGACTGACCATATCTTCCCATCTCATCGATTCATCTTTAATCGACTTCTCATGTATTAATTTATTTTGTTCCATTAAGTAGTGATTGTGGGTTATTTTCGTCATTAAAAATTTCCCACTCCTTACTTCCTTATTGATTGTTTAGAGCTCCTAATGGATTATTGATTTACCATAATTGTAATTGTAATTCTTAATAAGTGATTGTGAACATTTAATTTTTATACTAATTTACTTTATTTGTATCAATATTGTATGATTTTATGTAAATTGTTTCCTAGTTCTTGTACCCATGGTTTTGTACACCTGCTACCTTTAACTCAAATTAATTTTTTGTTTTGTATAAATAGACTTGTTTGTAAATTGTATTCTATCAGTTGATAATGCTCGCGATGAGCGAAACCGGTCCTGATCAAAAAATATATTGTGGAAATAAGTACTAAAAAATGTGTTTTTATTATTTAAAATTATATTGAATTTATATTATATTTTTAAAGCAGCTATATCCAAGTTTGAGTTATGATTGCTTATTTTTTGAATTATTATCGAAATACTTGCTTTAGAAATCACTTGTTTTGCAAAACAGCTCAAATATTATGCAACAAGTAGACCAATGGTTGAGTTGTACATTTTTTTTAAAATCCAACCACATAAATAAACTCCAAGGATTAGAAAACTGTAAAACGCCTTGATTTATTTTTGTCTCCACGTAGAGTGTATAAATTTTTAAACACTGATTTAGTACTTGGATTTGTATTATATATTATATATGCCTCACAAATTTATTTATTTCATTGATAAATAGCCTTCAGTATGCAAAATTATATTAAAACTCTTTAAATATTTACAGATATCTATATTCGACTTACATACATAATTTTAATTAAATGAAAATTTTTTGATTTATAATTTATTTGACTAATGACATTTTTTCATTGCTTTTTACATATGCAGATTGATGGTAATATTTTTCCGGTCATAAGCAGACTGTAAAAATAAATAAAGGAGTGTTTGCGAATATTTCACAGAGCTCGAGTCTATGCATCTTTTTCAATCTATTATCAATAATCATAATTGAAAATTACAAATGAATAATATATCAGAGGTGCCCACTCAAGAAGGTGAGAAAATATGTAGCGATCCAGCAGCATTTTTATTTCCCATAATTATATATTTTTTTTATTGCTCTCCTTTCCCATACTCTCCCACAGATATATTCAAGAATAATGCTGTCATTTTACAAGTAAAATTGCTGATACTTTTTGATTAACATGAGCCATGTCCACTTTTCATTCCATCAGACGTAACCATGTCCTCGTGGATTTAGTCTATTTTGTGAAAAATCTAGCTTTGTCCATTAAAAAAGATATGTTGATCAAAATACCACAAGTAATTGTTTTGCAATAGAATTATATTCAAATTTGATCTCACTTACATCTTTTTGAGCAAAGTCAATGAAGTTTTGTAAATCTGGATCTTCCCTGTAAGCATGCACAACTCGGTCTGTGAGAGATTCTCTCAGAAGCCCCCGAGCTGCTCTCGGTGAGACAAAAGCAAATATGGCCACCGCCATTTCAATAAGGAACAGCACCAGCAGGCACAGAGAGTACTAAAAGAAATAAATATATGAGATTAAACGAGATAGTAAATTCAGTAGGCAGGGATATTTAGCACACTATTGTATTTTATGATAGCCTTAAAATATAATTGACTTCTTTTAACACATTTTCAGATTAGTAAAGCCAGGAAGCTGCACTTACAAGCTTCAAAAGACAGGTATTTTCTCTGAGAGCACCGACACATCCCGCGAAGCTCACATTAAAGACGACAGCACCCGCGAGGATCAATACAAGCGATACATTTATTACAACATCAAATACTGTATCCAACTGTAAACATAAACAATAATAAAATAATTAATGACTAATTACAGTACTTATTGACTAGATATTTTTGTAAATTTGTAAGCAAATGAGCAATTCTCATTCGCTCAATACGAGGGTCTTTTAAAATAAACAAGAACTGTTAACTCTTTGAAGAATGGCATTGGATTGATCCCTTTTTATTTTTCCATTGACCAAGAAGTCAAACTACAAAGAAGATGAAAGAGTAACAAGGAAATTTCACAGATGCTAAGTAATTAGTAAATAATTATATCAATTCCAATACCGGTTCAAGTAATATTGCCTGTGGCTCTATCAAATGTGAATTTTATGAAGTATACAACATTTTTCAGTATTTTTGACAACTATATAATTACATATAGGCCCTTTTAAAATTTTCGCTGGCTGGATAATACATTCCATTTAAAAGAATTGAGAATAGTGTCACTACTATGATATTTGTTTATTATACATTTTAATTTTTAGTTGGGGAGAATAGAGTTTAATTTTATGGAATAGTTTTTGGTAAATTTGAGATACTATAGTTCTTTTCTTTGAAAAATTACTTATTTAGGTAATTTTTCAATGGTAAATATCATAAGGACATTGTGAGTAATAACCAAATAGTTCAACTCATAACTCTGAGTACTTGTAGAGTACTGAGTACTGGTGGTGAATAAAATATGACGTGTCATGAATACATACTTTTACAGATCCTGTGGCTTGCCATTTATCAACAAATGCATACAATCCAACTCCAATTAGCAATCCTCCAAATAACTGCAAGAATAAAATGAGTCATAGATTGACGGGCATAAATGAATAAAATAAATGCATTGTTTATTATCGTTATTAATTTCGTAAAAGATAAATAAATTCCTAGTCACACTTACCCAAAATATGAAATTCAACAAAAATATCATATATTTAACACACGAACTGACATAAGTAAAATTGTTTGTCCTCCGTCGATTCATATTGGCAGAACACTTTGTTTTGTTGATCAGTCAATAATAAATTTCGAAAGCGTATAACTCAGAGCACTGGTACAGTTACCATACATTACATTGAATCGATTCTATGGAAAATATATTTTTTCAGTCGTGTATTCGTACGGTTTATTTCTTGGAAAGATAATGAATAATAACATAATTAAAGTATTTTTTTTTATAAGCCTTAGGAATACGTCAAAAGTAAAACAGGGTGGAGATAGGGTTACCACACAGAATAAATTTAAAATGAAATAAAACGTGTTATAAAACCTATTTATACATAATACCGTGGCTTTTTAAAAAACTAATTTCAAGCTTTTGTCATCTAGTATCTATATATTCACATAGATGCTAGATGTTTAGCTCATATTAATAAACAATCTAAAAAACCTAATTCCAACAAGTCTACATAAATTAATGACAACATGATATCTTTCATAAATACCTACCTATTTAAAAAGAGGGTCGAATTTGAATGACTACTAGAGCTGCTAATCTGTCTAAACAGTCTATGGTTATTGCAACGCCATTTTGCAATAATGTAAGCCAAATCATCAGGTCGTTGTGGAATTGATATTGATAGTTAACCCGTTGTATATATGTTTTTTAATAAATACAAAAAGGGCAATTGTTAATTTATTTTAAATAATGGATAAATTCATCAGCATGTGGAAGGTGCGGGAGCTCGCCGATAAAGTGTAAGTACAAGTCATGTTTTCTTTTTGGAAGATAGCTAAGCTGTTTCCATCTGGGTTGAAAATATGACACAATCAAAGACTTTCGCTTTCATCAAATTTGATAAATGATAAATATTTTACAACCATTGAATGTACTGCTTGTTTTAGCAGCCAAATGAAGAGTTTTGTGTTATTTTATGGTCATGGGTGTGTATCGTCTTGAAGTCTAGGTAAATCAGGTTATTCTAGTTGTTTTCCAGTGTATTCCTCCCCAATTCGATCGCTTAATTTAAAAAAATTGACTCACTTCTTTTTCCTATCTATTTTTGCAGCATCATATTTAAAATTCCATTAATCGTGACATTTCTTCCTAGCTCATAAAATATTTGAAATCAATTAGTATGGTAAAGGTTGAATTACAGTGAATTATATTAACTTATTTGTAACCATATTGTCAGCAAGTTAGCAATTTGTGCAAATGTTGCAATTAATCATTTTAATGTGTATACATTGGATATGAGAAATAGCTGACTTGACCAATTAGTATTATTTTAATCTTTTGACTAAAAACTAAATTTGAAGTTTTTGTTCAAAACATTAGAAATCAAAACGAATATATGATTTACTTTAATGAGGTTCATTTATTTGAATGATAAAGTCGTCCATATCATACTTATTCTATAAAATATTGTTTAATTGCAAGAATGGTGGTATTTTTCAATAAACATGTCAAAAGCCATAAACATATTTTATGCACCTATATTTTTGATATATAATTCTGCTAATATGAAGTTTTCTTTACGCTGGTAATGGATTATTGCTTCAATGAATGGTATCGGTGATATTAGCTATATGCCCTGTGATTTTATCAAAAGATTCTATATCAGCCAGAATAGCATGTTCTTATGGTAAAATACATTGTTAAAATCTTTTAAATGTCACTTTGATGAAGATGGTTAACATATGTTGGATATAGAAAGACATGAGTGTATCACAAAACAAACAGAAATATTATGGAGAATTTTTTAATTTGTATATTTACATAAACTAAAATGAATGGGTAGTCAGGATTTATTTTAACACTTTACGCAGACGCCACATTGGCATCATTTTTGAGACAAATATTACGATCCAGAAACGCACAATGTGGTTTTTTCGGATACGCGTTGCTATACTATCAAAAATTAATAGGAATTTTAATTCTTTCAAAATTTATCGACAGATGGATGAAGAATATACACAAGGTGTAAAATCAAAATTGGGAAAAACTTTTTCGATGTAGTTATTTAGCGAAAATGTGCGGACCGTAAAATGTTAAGACAGTCACACTATATGCTTCATTTTTGAGGAGGTGCATGATATCTTTATCCTTTTATTTCTATTGGGGAATATATTTGATGTCTATTTTCTATTTAGAGCGCTTACAAATAATGTTACCTGGCATTGCATATCGTTATTAATTCATGAGTTTTGAACCTTCTTAAAGTAAACCCTGGGCTGCCAAACACTGAGAGAGACAATATCGACACACTGACTGACACATGACTCCGTTATATTCAGTTTAACATATATAATATTATAACTGTGATAACTGTAGTTCACGTTACAATAAGATTCCTTTAAAAAAAAATTTTTTTTCTGAATTATCAATGTTATGTATGATATAATGTATAATATCTAACGAAGGTGCCTAATGGAATTTCAATATCAAATTTGAATTAATGAAATTTTGTAAGATTCCACATGTTTTGTTACTAACAACCAGGGATTCACCTTTCGGCATCTTCAGGCACTCTTATCACACGGATACAACAGAACTGACAGTTCTGTCAGTGGAACCGTACAAAATTTCAGCAATTTAAATTTTATATATGATACTTTTATCACTTGTGAGTTTTTAATTTTAATAGAAAATGAAAGGTAAACAGGCATCTCATCAACAAATTAATATGTGGTGATATTTTCCTTATTGATAATACATATAATAACCACCAAGCCACAAGCCTGAGATAAACAATACTATTATTTCTTTCTAAAGGAATCCATAACAGAAATAATCAGCAGGTAAATTGTAGCATTTTTCATTAGCACTCTTGATAATGTAATGAGCCGAATAACTTTTTCACATTTAATGTAGAAAATTGTAATGATTATGAATACCAATATTATCAAGTATGAAATAAATTTGGTATGTATTGCACCATTTTAGTTGTACATAATTTATATTATACTCTTAACAAGTGGGAAACTATTTTTCACGTAAATCAAATTATCGTTGATAAATGGGTTGTAATGAATATAATTGCTCAACTATAAACTGTTTAGTAATGACACTGATCTATGCGTTTACATTTACTCTCTAAAAAAATATTGATATTATAAACAATTTTGAATAACACACTTTATTTTTATATGCTCCATTAGAGGTCTGCGCTTTGCACTGGGGGCAAACATGGTTTTAAAAATGTATTTTTTGTTCTGCCAGCAAATACGAGGTAGAAGAAAAATGACCCTCTGAAATATTTTTATTTTTAACACTACAATCATTTGACTATGTCAACTCCCTGTTGAATAGGGCTCATAGTCATAGTCATAATAGGGCTTATTCCAAGAGACTTTTCTACAAGAACTGGTTGTTAGTTGTTTAAGGTCTTTTGAAGAGATTAGGAATAGAATGCTAGGTAACAGTGTTCTGCCAATAGGTGTCCACAAATTCCTTATATAAATCATAAATATATTTCTTTTGTTGCTAAACGTGAATATGATTTCAAATATTTAGTATTTTTTTTTTTACCCTTGAAGTGAATTTGAATTTTTCAATGCTGTAGATGAAAAACAAACTCATATCTGCCTAATCTGGTATGGGTTTTTTTTTATCTTGCTAAAAACGTATATCAAACGGCTTGTGTTTACAGCTGCGAATATGTTCATTAAGATCCATGATAGCAAAAAACTGTTCTATGACATGACTATTTGTTAGGTAATCTTTCTTGATATAACAGACATCCATACCTTCAAACAATAATCAATAAATCAATTATGAAGGTTTCCATTCAGAAACTCTAACCCGCAAGCACTACTACTGTAGTCAATAATGCAGACCATTCGACCACAAACCCAGAAGTTATTAACCCCCAGAGATGAGGATTTTTTTTTTGCTAAAAATTAATTAACTATATATATATACATACTATATTTTATTAACTTGTAGTCTAATACGTCTAGCAAAAATGAAATAAAAAAATAATAAACAATGGTTTCTTATAGAAAAGCTGATTTGAGAGATGTTGCCGTATGGTCATGCTCGTCCTTACAGGGACCGTGTATACAAGTATATTGCTTAGATGCACGCTGTGAATATTCATTTGTCATGATGTCAATATTCCACATATTTCTTTTTTAATTAAAAATCCATACACGGAAGGAGTGATCTTAGTCACAAACATTTTTTTTTTCTAAATATTTATTGCTGGCCGAAGCTTCCAAAGCTTATCGGTTGCGTCAATTTTGGTATTATCGGCTGCGTGAATATACCTCATTATTTGAATGAAGCAATCTCTTCACATCGAATCTGCTACCACCTTATTGTGCATGCTATCTTTTGTGACCCAGTAAAAAAATCTGAGTTTATTATACCCGGATAATATCAAAATGCCTAAAAAACATTTCATTTCTCCGCTCTTCACTGAAGGATTTAGGCAGTTTTTGAAGGCCGCATATTTTTAGGTTTCCTCCAAAAGATGTCTGATCATCTTCTCATCAAAAAAGAGTTCAAAGAGGTCCATGGGTGTCAACATGGAATATTTGGTATATTTCCAAGACCAATCACTCGTCGCTTTGTAGCTTTCAAACTCCTCTACCTGATCGCCCCTGTGTGAACCACATTTCTGCAGGAGCGTCAAGTTGACACCTGTTCAAATTATTGATAACTCCCCCTTCATCTTCATCGGTTCAAAAATTTGGTTCGAGAGGACAAATGTAAAATATCCGTCTCCAAATCTCTAAAATCATCGTCTTCACTTTACATGGGTTTGTTCCAATATATTTAATATTTTTCCATCTGTAAAATCTTATTAATATATCAAAGATTAATTATATTTCAAGGTTAGAATTCATACAAAAAAAAATAAAAAATTACATATATTAAAGGTTGTCGGCGGTAAGGCCGAGCGTAACCATACGGCAACACTAACCTTTGGGTTTAAAATACAGCCACACTGAAAATATTTTGAAATATTTACGACATTATCTTTTTAGATCAACATGTTGTTATAAGAAATAAATTAGTGAAAGTTACGTAAGTAGTTTTAAAAAATATTGAAAATTATTTTTACTTATTTGAAATGTCAATTTTGAAGAAAAACATTTTACCAAAAATAAAATAAAACCCGAGTGTATTTGGAAACTGTTTTTGTTGCCGCGGCTGCAGGATAACTGTGGTGAAGATCCTTGTTGACCGAAACTGAGTGATAGATGCGATGTTCAGGTAGAAAAAGGACCGCAATAGGGACAAATAGACATAGTCCTTACTGTTGCCGTATGGTCACACTCTTCTCTGGAGGGCTAATAAGAAAATAAAATTATACATCTTTATGTTAAGATTTTCCATTTAGTAATAAAATATGAAATATTAAAATTTGTTATTCTCACTGTATTCAAAATATTTTCTTTATATATTAAGGTTTTTTTTTTACAAAATGTGTTCATATAATTGTATATATCCATTTATAGTGAAAAGTAATATACCATCTTATCATGAAATTAGTTCTGTTGCTGCTTCCTTTTCAGACATTTTGTGAACACATAAAGTATCAAGAATGTTTCTGCTTAACATACAATAAATAAATTACTGTTATTGAATATCGGTGTCACATCCACAGTTACATTTGTTTCCAATTGTAAATGAAGACATTTGTTTCCAATTGTAAATCAAATAAATATGATGACCTAATTTGTCAATCATTTTGAAAATTTTACATTGTCCGTTCATTGATAGAGAGTTTATTGAAATATTTCATTCATTAGTGTGTGCATGCATTTCATTTTATATAAATACGGTCAAATATTCACCTGGTTTTTCTTTGACACTATTTTTCCATCAGGATTCTATTGTAAAATAAAGCTAATAAACAAAAATTTAAGTTAAGTAGTAATAAACTAATATTTTATTGATGGATTTGTATTTTCATATTTTATTTAGGACAAATGTGGTGATGAACTACACCGAAGTGGAGGGAAAAGTACGAGAGGCAACAAATGAAGAAGCATGGGGACCGACTGGTCAACTAATGCAAGAGCTAGCTTTGGCTACTTTTACTTATGAACATTTTCCTGAAGTTATGTCTATGCTTTGGCGGAGAATGCTGCAGGATAATAAATACAGATGGAGGCGAACTTATAAAGTAAATATTTATATTTTTTTTTATGATTATTTTCAATAACTAAGACTGACAATTTTTCCTCGCAACTGTCTTTGAAGATTGTGTAAAGACATTTAACTGAAGCTGTATTCTTCATATTGTACTTATTATTATACACTTTTTGAAAAATATGCTACACATCTATCTTTGATTATTGTTAGCCATTTTTTTTCAATCATTTCAAAACATCTGAAATTTTTTTTTTTTAGAACTTATAAGGAATTAGTTCATTTACATTTTAGAATTCAAAAATTCACCACTTCAATTGTTGGCCCATACCAAAAAAATAATAATTATGTTTTTGTGTAATAATCAGGGTTGTGGAGTTAAAAAAACATGATTCCAATCAAAAAAGTTAAATTTGGTCAGGTTTCTATTTATGTGCATTTAATTAAAGATCAATCGACCGATTCTGGAAATTTTTCATTGAGATGTTTTTCAAAATCGCCTAATCGAAAAATTATTCAGCCACTCATTTTAACAACCCGGCTTTGGCTTTATGACTCCGGTTTCGTCCAAAACACTGCGATTTGCGATTCCACGACTCTGACTGGACTCCAATATCACAGCTCTAGTAGTAATGGTAAAAATAATTGAAGTATAGATAAAAACTCATTTTTATAAAAAGTAATGCAGTCGTCGAAGGGTTGACATAATTGTGCGTCTCTTGTGCGAAATGATCTATCTACTTAACTAAAATGGAGGAAGTGATAAAAATTATATCCTTAGAAGTGTAATGACTATTATTTTAGTTTTATTTAAAATGATAATTTTAATAATCTGATGTTCACTTTATTTAATCTTTTGTAGGAATAAGATAATTATAAACAAAAAAATATATGTATATATTATAATCAGTTGCTTACTTATCAGTCCAGTGTGCATTTATCAGTTTAATTTAGTTTACTAACTCATTAGGGCTCAACATGCCTTTGTTTACTATTTGATTTTTGCATTTCACTTAAATTCAACTTAGTATTATGTGTTATTTTTAAATTTTATAAATCTGAAATAATTTAAGATAACTTATGGAAATATACCAATTTTGGCCGATTAAAAAACTGATATGGTTGGTTTTCAATAAAAGTAGATTCATGTAAAATATATTTGGTATTAGGAAGAATCAGTTTCAAAAGATAATAAAACTATGTATGCCATGATAAAAGAGAATTTTTCTTATGTGTTAATCTATTTATGGAATATTTTATCATCAAAAAATGTTTATCAATTTGAACTGGCTGTCAAAGTGTTAATAGTTACATTTATGTTTTAATGCCTTTACTGTGTTATTTTGTATTAATATGATTATCACCTGATTAAATGAAACATGATAAACAAATAAGAAGGTAGACCAATTGATTCAAACAGGTTTCTATGAAATTTGCATAGATTATTAAAATAGTACTAGTAATGAAAAGTAATTTAATACTTAAATGATAATTTCGAATCAATCGAAACAATCGAACACCTACTCAATTTTTTGTATTTTTATATCCTTTTTGCAAATTGTTGTCTTCATCCATAAAATATTTTTCAGTGTCTTCTGTTGTTGAGTTACCTTGTCCGAAATGGCTCAGAACGAGTGGTAACATCAGCAAGAGAACACATTTACGACCTGAGATCCTTGGAGCATTATTCACATATTGACGAAGGAGGAAAAGATCAGGTATTTGTTTTTATCACTTAAATGCCGAGAAGTCTTATTTATTCATTGTTTTATTGTAGAAACATATTTAGTGTATAATGAGAAATCATTGCTATCAGAAACAGCCACATGAGTTATTCGAGAGAAATCCATCTATTTTTATATCTACTGAAAATGGTTAAAGTTTATCCTATTCAAAATAGTTCATTCTCTAGCAACACAAATTGCTAGTGATTAACTATGGCCTCATACTTCCAAAAAATAATTTCATTTAATTATTAATAAGATTATGTATATATATTGGTAATCTATAATCGCCTCAAAGATAAAAAAAGAATTAAAAATCACAAATAATGTGTAACTTAAATAAAAAAAAATGCATAATTTGGAAAATGCCGGCTTAAGTAGTGAAATCCCATCATTCATATTTTATTCATCTGTTGCTTGATGTGTAATTTTTATTTCAGGGTGTTAATGTACGGCATAAAGTGAGGGAATTGATTGATTTCATTCAGGATGATGACAAACTCCGTGATGAAAGGAAAAAAGCTAAGAAGAATAAAGACAAATATATTGGTATGTACAATTATTTTTGTTTTTGTATGAACTAGAATATGCCACATGTAAATATGTAAAATTATCTATTGTAACATTTGTGCTATGATTTTATATTATAGTAATTAAATAAATATTTGATCTATGTTACATACTGATGAATTGAAGAGCAATAGATGGATAAAACAGATGATTCTATTTATAGATTATGATCAAGCTCTTTATCCCCAGTACATTTTTGTACTTTGAGATCAATGTTAGGGATTTACCTGACTATGAATATTATTTTATATTTCAAGTGTGTATTTAAAAGCTACCGTTGTTTTATTTTAGAAAAAAATATTTGTAACAGATCCCATATCAGTCGTAAAATTTGAAAAAAATCTGGATTTTTGGTTAAATAGTTTCAATGACAAAAAGTTATATTTTAGGTATATGACTACACTGTAGAACTAATTGATTAATACTTTGTCATAATTGGGTTGTGAGTTTATAAAAAATATTTCTGACGATAAAAACATATTTTCTGTCTGCTACGCCGGACAGTGTTCTGCAAATGAGAGTACATAGGCTTCCGAGTCGATTCATACGCATATATTTCAATTTGAAAACTTATCAAAGAGTTGATCAAATAATGGCTTCTTTGCAATCACTCCTATCAAACATCAACAAGATCTAAAATATAGGGTGTTAGTTAATTAGCTGTTGAAATTAATGTCAATATTTTAAAAGCGCATAGAGTTGTTGAAGTAAGAAGCCCTAAAAATTTGTAACCAACACTTGTTTTCGGAACTGCGATTAATTCAATGTATATGTGTATGAAACAGTGTTTTCAGTAAGATTTCAATGAGGTCCTAATATATGCACCTGGCCCTTTTAAATTCAATAAAAATGGTGATATTAATAGGGGAAAAATATGCAAATTTGCAATTGGCTTTAATTGTTGTTAATTATATTGTTTTAAATAATATGTCTTAATAAATTTGACTGTAGCATATATATGTATGTTGTTTAAGGTGGCAGAAAATTTCTTTAAGACTTTAGATTTTGAGGTTTTAAACAAAATATCAAATTTCTTGGTGTTTCAATGTAGGAATGTCATCTGATGCAATGGGTGGAAGAATAGAAAGACCAGACTATAGCAATAATCAATCGTGGGACTCTTCAAGAAGAACACCCACTCAATGGGGTAATTATTTTGGAATATATAGTATACGAATAACCAAAAATTGGTACAGTGTGGCACAAGGCATATCGTAACACATGGACAAGATAATACCTAATTTTTGAAAAATATTTCTTACAATAACTGCTATAATTATAATATCTGATTCAAATAAAATAAATTATATTGTTTTAAATAGGTTTTTACATGTTTGATTCCATACTGCCGCTTATTATAATAACCATTGATCACATTAAGCGACACTTTTTTTTTTATGTATAACGTCTGTCCTCATTATTTCTCATAGAATAAAGAATAAAGGATGAAGCAATATTACATTCTCATTTAGAGTAATATTGATTGTGTATTATGAATTTTTAGGGTCTGATTTTACTGGTGAAGAAGACCAATATGATGCTGAGAGAGAAGATTCTGAAGACGAAGGAGTGAGGGAGACAAAAATGCCTCATCATCGTAATCAATCTTCATCGACTAAGTAACAACATTTTTTATTTAAATATATCTTAACCATATAAATTACTTACTAATATTATTGGCGAAAAACTTATTTTTGCATGATAAATTTATTTATTATTTAATGTGTCCATTACATCAAAGTATATGTATTTCAATACAGACAGAAATTGAAAATTTGCAATTTTTAATCATTCTTTGAAATGCTTTTCCATTTAAAAAAGAAATTCGCAATTACGTAAGGCTTGTTTTTTATTTCACTTTTTTAAAACACTTGTGGCTGCAATAGTTGTATGGCCACAAGAGCCATGTCCAATGCACTTATGTGTGAAGTCCATGCAGCTCAAAATAATCTCTAAACTTTCGATTTCTAATAACATACTAACTTTTAAACTGAAACAAATTGGTCTCTCTGCTGATTTTCATGAACCCATTACCACCCTCAATGCACACTTGCCCACACCTGTTCAAAGTATGATTCGTTGTTTTCTATGATTATGGATGTTATTATTTGTTTCAAAACAAAATGGTAATAGTCTGATTAAACAAAAAATTAGCAACAATACGCAAATGATTTTCATTACTTTAACATCGAAGTACAGACTTGGAACAAGATTATTAGATAAGATTTTTTTTATGTGAAGTAATAAAATATTTTGACTTACTTGTGACGTGAGATACTATCAGTATATTTTTAATTACCGTGTGCTAGACTTTATTTTATTGCCATGTACAATGAGTTTCTGTAATAATTCTCAATTGTTCAATTCGCATTGAGTATTTCAAGAATAAAATTTCAGTAACCGTGGCATGTATTCGCATGAATTGCCTACTGAAGTGCTTATTGGATTTTGGATGAAGATCTTGACGTTCCATTGGTTGCAAATTGCTTATCACGTAATAAGCTTAGACATAAAAGGAAACCTCCTCTTTGTTTGCAGTTTTATAACTCAAAATGGAGCTTAGAATGTTGAAAGTGAGATCGTTGTTATCGCTAGTTCAGAAAAACGTCTTGAAAATCTGTCAGCGGATAAGTCTATGTAACGGTGGAATTCATAATCTTCAGACATTTATAAATTACAAAGAAGCATGGGTGGCGTAAACTAAATGGATAAGTCCATCAGTCTTAATCAGGTGTCTATAAGATTAAAAATGTGTAATGGGTAAACTTTACCTAGTTGCTGGATATGGCCACTTATAATCCTTGGCGATTGCATGTTTTACTTAGCAAGACTAAACAGGCTGACTAACATGGATCAGCTATTTATTATTCAAACCGGTGATTGCACAATGGTACATACTACCAAAAAACAAGTCACATGAAATCATCAGTAATACTCAGATTAATGTGATCCTGCTTTATTTATCTTGCATACGGTGTATAAATGCGTTTGTGTTGGGCGACCTTGCTCATGACAATATCACTAAGCAACTCATATATACATGATCATTTTGTTCAAACTTTTAGTTTAGAAGAAGCACAGATTTATTCATATTTTTCTTTTAAAACCTTTAGCTTTGTTCAGTATGTCATAATAAACAACAATACAAAATGATTTATATGTAGTTTTCTTTTAAATGTCAAATCCATTGCCTTACACTGTCCCCAGGAAGTAAAATATTTTACCTATAGATTTGACATGTATTTTTGGAATCAATTTATTTTTATAAAATGTTCTTTAAAGTTTCCCCAGCTTTATTAGCAGTCAATATATTCAACACAATATCACTTTAACATTGCAGAGTAGAGGCATACACAGACGCAATTGACACAGCCCCCACCAGAAGTAACAGAGATGCCGACATGCCAGCTGCAAAAAGTTCTAGTTCAAATTCAAGTAGTGGCCCCGCAGCTAAAGTAAATGTCTCCATAGGCAGATCACCAGCCAGATCTTCAAATGCACCAGTGAGGGGCATTAAAAAGATTGATCTAGGTTTGTCTAATTTTCACTAAAATTATCATACATGATTAGTATAAACTCTAGGTCTAAGTTTTACCATTTTATAACTTTTCCATTTACAAGTCCTAACCTGACATCACGATTTTAAAACTGACTTGTGACTGGTGGAGATCGCGATAAATTTAAAGGGTTCAAAAAATCAATGTTTTAAGCATTTGAACTTTATACTTTTGAGTGTATGGAGTTGGCAGTAGCAGGCCAAATTAGGCGATATTTTGAAACCAAAATCAGTCCTATGTGCTTAAGGATTGCCTGCAATACCGACAATTGAAAATCTGCGACGCTCGAGCACTGGCTCCGCAGGCTACCTTGGCATCACAGACGCTGCGATGGTAGCATAGAAAGAATTAATGAAACAACAGAACACTGTATGCAGTTGGCATGGGAAGTGAATTGTCAAAAATATAAATGTTTTAAATTTAACAGCTAATTAATTGCTTAGAGTAACATGATTCATGTTCCTACATTCGGAGAAGCAGTAGTAATGCTACTGTTGGATATATTTTAGATAAAAAGAACATATTTTTAGTAATATTTCCACAATATATTTTATAATCAGGATGGGTTTCGCTGCTATAGCGAAATAATAATATAATGTTTTTATTATCCAAAATATAATGCCTTTTCACCGATAAGTGACAGTAAACACTTTAAATGTGGAAAAAAACCTGTTAGATATGTATAAAAATTCTTGTATGAGAATGTTGAAACTTGTTCACATATCTTCTATGTTTGTGAAAAAAAATGTGTGATTTATTATCATTGATTGAGTGGTTCTAGTTCACTACAAAGATTAAGTCAATTGGATTCATTTGTTCACGAAAGTAAATATGACAATATTTCTTTGAGTGGTCACTCTAGTTAGTGATTTGTTTGCATCTCTTGCTCAGTCAAATGATTTGATTGCTTGATCTGTGTGAGCAGTGCATGATGACCAATATTGTGCAAATCTGCCCAACGCCAAAAAACGTCAAAGTTGTATATTTTTAGATTGCTCTCATTATTAGTGTTCCAATAATATTTAAAATTTCCAGGTGCTGCCTCTCAATATGGCAAAGGGTTAAATGATGCAACATCGCCAACAGATAATTCGACTCCAGATCTTTTTCAAACTTGTTCGCCACCTTCCCCAACCCCAAGAGAAGATGACTTTAATCCCAGGCAATTAATTATTTTTTTCTTTTCATATTATTTTACTTTACAGGATAATTGGACATTTAACAGAATCAACATTTCTTGTGTCATGTACAAAATTTTTAAAAATCAAACTCAAATATTTATTTTCATCTTTTTTTTCATAAAACTATCACAATTGAATGTTGGTTTTGTATTACTTTCCATTTATATGCAGTAATAAAATTATAAATAAATTAAATATTTCAGATGTGATGAACCTCCTGCTAGAAAGTTGAGTCAAGAATTTGGGAATTTTACAAATGCCTTTGGAAATGTCTCCCCACCTGCGCTGCCTCGCACTTCAATATTGGACCCTCCAATTAGTGCACCGATTGTTGATGAATTTGCAGATTTCAGCAGTGCTTTTGTTGGACCCACTAATACAAGCGGTAATGTGTTTTTAGTTTCATATTCATTCAGTTGACTTCATTGAAACCATTTTTTTGAACATTCACATAGCTAAGATTAAAGTTACAGAAATAAAAATCTTACTTAAAATGGCCCTACATATTTTATTGAATAAATACGATGTGAACCAAAAATCTTTGGAAATTTTTATCTACTATATTCAAAATAAACGTGATGTAATGACTTCTTGTATTAACGCTTTCACTGCTAATCTAAAAATCTCATGTTACAATGTCATATCTCAATATGTTTGAATTATAAAAATGTATTGCAAACTATTATATGCATTATTTCAAAGACAATACATACGAGTGTCGGCATTTTTGCATCTCATATTACATCACGATAACACTGCATCAATTTAATAATGTAAAGGTTGGTATACACATGTATTTATTTTGAACTACATTTTGGTTTTTCAGATAGCTTTTATTCTATCCTTTTCAAAATACATTTTTTTTAAGTTATTTTGAATTTGATTATTGGGTATTTGGCGCGGAAAGAGTATCCACTCTTTTTTTATCGAATATATTGTCCAAGGTGTATACTATTTCAAACACGTTTAATTATTATGTGGGTATTACCTTTTGTGTCATCTGTACTAATTATTTATGCTTAGCATTTGGATTTTTTCAACACTGAGGCTTGTCACAACCCTTAATTTTTTTACTACGACTTTTTGGTGTGATAAGGATGAAATTTTTTTGTTTTACGCGTGGTATTGAATTTTATGTATCTATTAACATATATTGTGCGAATGCTGTCAAATTGAAAAAAAATCCATTCTAAGTATTTTTTGAGGAAAATTAAATGAAACTTTTATGATTTTAAATATATATACTATACACTAACTTATTCAAAAAGCACTTATTTTTGTACACAATTCATTAAATAGCTCAAGCTCAAAAATTACCATAGCCAAAATCTACATAAAATGTAATTTTCACAAAAAAACCTTAGAGAAATAGTCCAATTATTTTTATATTCTTATTGCTAAAATCAACAGTGAAAAAAATTTGAATGAAAATAACAAAAAATATTCACAGCGGCACGTGTAGACTAAGCTTTACTATACAAAAAAACGTTACGAGCGGTATGATCCAAAGGCGAAGAAATCCAAAATGAATATTGTCAGCTAATAATAAATAGAAACAAAATATCAACAATCTTATTTTTTACATTTCGGGCATGAACACGCTAGGCGGCTCTTGAGCACGTAGTGGATACATGTATGGACACGCTAGGCGTGTTGTTAGCAAGGAATGAGTTAAATGATCTTGTATGTATTATAAATATGAAATGAAAATAACTTCGTTTTGAAAGAGAATTTTTTTTTTTAACTTGAAGCCAGCAAAGTTTTTTTTTTTAAACAGTCCTGAATACAACCAATTATTTTATAATCAATCTTGTATTTCAGGTGGTTCGGCTAATCAATCATTGGCTTCGATAGATCTACTTGGAGACACTTCACCACCGCTACCTTCTACGACATCTATGCCATCCTCCGGTCTCCTCGACTTGAGTCTGAACATTTCTTCTGATTCTATTCACACGTTGCAGGGGCAGCCTCAGCTACTTAACCAGATGTCTTCCATGACACTCGACCCGATGGGAGGTAAGACTGAATGTTTATGATATTTTGCATTAGATTTTGGGAATGTATTTCAAACAATTTTTTTTAATTTCACAGTTCTTTGATATTTAAATTTATCATCTTTCTGAAATCTTATTTATATAAAAATGAATAAACGATTTGCTTTCATCCTTAGATGATTTAATATAAAATGTATTTAAAAAATAATGAAGTTATTTGTATTATGAAAAAATAAATTAATGCATCTTCATACTTTTACTATCAATGTTAATTTCTACAACTGCATGTTATTGTCATAAATTATTGTAGCATAAAATTAGTTATGAGTGTTTAAGTGTGAATTACAAATGACTTCCGGAACACAGTGAATACTATTGGGATTTCAGGAGAAACCAGTGACCGCGAAACGGAGAACGTCAGTAGCATCCAGCACCGGAACGTCGGCAAAGAGATCAAAGAAACCCTCACAGAAACCACATTGAGAGTTTTGGCAACACTTAAAAAATACGAAAAACCTAAATCGCAAAGAGATTTTGATATTATCTGCAATGAAATCCAACACCTTACAAAACTATTTCCAGGGCCGGTGACACGTGAAAAGCTATGCCGGCTGGATAAATCTGATATCGAATGGTCTGAATATGCTGAAGTGTCCCTGCCGAATATTTTTGACATGGTGATGGAAAAGTTTCATGAAAATTGGCCTCTGCAAAATGGAATATTTAATGATACTGTACTTCGACTATTTTTGGTTGAAGATTGTTTTGAATTCAGTTTTGAATCTCTCGCTGCCATTACTAGGCAATTGAAATCGGGTGACAAGAAGAGGGTTAGCGCCCTTGTTTATTTGTTAGAGAAACATATCAAGAGCGACTCTCTGCTTGCTGCATTAGTTAATGTTTCATTTATCGAAACCGATGCAGAAATAGACGCAAATAAATCAGCCATATTGTTTAACCAATGGCAGCAATTTGTTCAGTTAATCGTGTCGATACCTCAAAGAGTGGCAAACCGAACAGAGAGAAATATTCCCAAAGAATTTGTAATGGAAAAGTATTGTAAATTTCTCGTGTTTCATTTCATAAGAGCTGTCGATTTTATGTCAGACAGTTGCTTTTATGTTGATACAAAGTACAGTCTAAAGTTTTTATCACATTTTCTCAGTAAAGTCATCATCAACTTCAATGATGGTTGTCAATCTAAATCTATCAAAGACTTAATTGAAATTTTAGTTTCCTGGACAATGGCAAAGCCTTCAGAAGTTTGCTCTTATTTGAGAAAGCGTTTGATACAAAATGTCATCGAAAACCTGTCCCGTTCAGCCATAGATGCATTTGCAGTAATGTTATTGCAAAACATTCCTATTGATTACTGCCGCAAGACAAATTCTGATTTTCCTTTGAGTAATATTTTGGGCAACGCAGTCAACAACAGTAAAGATTGGGAATTTATTCTTTGCACAAAAATACCCGTGATGACAAGTTTTTCGAGTGAGAAAACTTTAGTTTTGGAAAACCTTATTATCTATTTAGCTTTGAGCATTAAAGAAAGTCAACTTTTGCAGAATAATCTTTTATCTGATTTGGCATTAAGATTGGCAGGAGCATGGTGCATCAAGGCTGGATTGTTGTATGACGACTTCGATCGACGTGTGTTTTTATCACAAGGTTTATTATTGTCGATAACGTATTTAACACATGTCACAAAATGTAAAATACCAGTATCATACATAGCAAACATCAAAAAGATTTTATTTGATGCAATGCCAATGCACTTAGAGTCCATAAACCCTCTAATCAGATGCTTGGGCATGACCACCGCAGAAATTTCACTAAATACGCTTGCCATGTGTGAGCCCAATTATAAAGAGAGGCCCACGCTGAAATTTGATTACTCAGAATTAGGAAAAGTTGGTGAAAATTTGCACCAGATGTTGATTCGAATAAGCAGTAAATGCACGCTGGATGTCAATTTCAAACCAATACCGCAAGAAAGCAACATTACATATGCTGATGGTTTGTCAATTCTACAAAATATGGGTGAATCATTATTCGAATGTGATTCTCAACCAAAAATAACGACTATGCATTTGCCCAAAATCGAAATAAATGCTGATATTACAATCAAACCTTCTGTAAAAATTGCACCAAAGAACGATACCCTCTCCGACAGAGGGCTGAGAATTATTGACACTATGGAACTAGATTCAGACGATGATTTAGAGCCGTACGATATGAGTAGCGACACCCCTGAAGCCGCCAAGAAGAAACCGTTGTATCTTAGAGATTTGCGTGATGGTCTTATCGATTCCTCAGATCATGAGCATTTCATTGAATGTGTTGATGTTGCCGAGGAATTGATAACTCGGCAATTGGCTGATGACGATGAAGACTTTGCCATTGAATTATTAAATGTCTTGTTACATTTGGAAAAGAAATTTGCTATGGACGATTTTGATAGTAAACGTATGCAGGCGTGCATAGCAATAGTATGTGTTTTCCCTGCTTCTTGTGCAGAGCATTTGTGTCGAGAGTTTCACATGCCCATTGGAAAATTTTCCATTTCGACTCGTCTTTTGTTTCTTGATGTTTTAGCTGAATCAGCAGCTAGATTGAGTAACACAGGTACTGCATTCCAAATGGCATACAAGCCTATCAAAGAAAAAGAATCTCCAATTTTGACACCTGTCATTAAAGTCATTCCGGATTCGGAAGAGATATCCAACGAAGAAAAATTAAAAATCTCTGAAAGAATAATTCGACAGCGTTTGCAATCAAAAACTCGGTACTTTCATTCAAAAAGAAAACACCCTTTTGCGAGTGCAACAAAAAACTTGTTTTCAAAAGTAGCATGTAGCTTTTTTTATCCTCTTCTTTATGGTTTTGGTAAGAGACAGTTGTCAATCAGTGGCCATTGTATCGTCAAAGATAGTGACAATATACTCTTACAAAGGTATTTAGCCGTTATATCGATAGTTTTGATAGCGAGCAAAAACTGTCCTGACGCTTCAAAATTTAGTCGAGAAGCTCTCGATATGGCCTGGAGCCTGAAATATAATGCTGAAGCTAAAATACGCACTGCAGCAATGACAATCGTGGCCGCTGCAATATTATGCGCTCCCAGTGATGTTCTCAAAGTTACGTGTTTGGAGCAGTTGATCGAAGCAAGGCAGTGGCTACTGGCGTCCCTGTCTCAAGATTTGAAACCCGCTGAAGGATCGATTTCAGAAACTGATATGCTTGCTCGCAGTGTTTTGTGTTTACTTGATAATTATTTGAGTGAAGGTGGATTCGAAGACTCGTTTTTGAAGAGTTTAAAATAAGTAATCCTATATAGTAGATGTGATGTTAAATATTATAATGATGGTATTATCTCTTTGCTATTTTGCATTTATTTTCTTTAAGTCAGAATCGATTAAAAGTAACTAACTTTTGTCATTATTGTGATAATATCAGATACTGTCCCACCGCTTTAACCCAAGTTTATAATAATTGTATAAAAGATAGTGATAAGTCTATAATAGCAATGTTGAATCCATGTAATGCAATCTGCAGTAGAAGCAAATATGATTTGTATTTCTTGATTTAATAAATGTTGAATTAAGCTCAACGGGTTGTTTTATTTCTAACATTGATTAAAGTAGAAGGTTATCTTCATGTAGAGCTTTGATTATGTTTGAAAGTTCAAATTTTATGCAAATGATTGCATAAAATGAAATTGAAAAATGCAAATTGATATCAAAATCTTTAAGCCCTCTTAAAATACATCAATCTACAGACTCTCCACCAGCATCAATGGAAGGGATGTGTTACGACTGTTTCCTTTTTTGGTAGAAAAAGAAATTTATTTAACTCAGAAAATTTACAGTTTCAACATAATTTTTTGTACATGATCAAGAATTTGTGAAGCATACATATATCATAATATACTTTTTCATATCAAATTTATTATCATAGTAGATTTTGTAATAACCACAGGCATAGAATCATTACCACCATGACTAATGCCTTAAATTCTCTTATTAAATTAACTATTTCTGTATTGTTTCATCCCAGATGTTATCAGCGGAGGGGTCACCCTGCAACCAGTGTCATTGAATCCGAGCAATACCAACTCTCAAAATATTCAGACTTCATCATCAGCAAACAATAAACCGATTCCTGTAGGAGCGACTTGGCAAGACAGCGGGAAAGTTAATATAAACCTTGACGATCTATTTGGAGTCAAAGGGCAGAAACCCGGACCCGCTCCTTCAATGAACCAATTGAAAAGCACTCCTACGAGTCCCGTTCATGATTCCAACGGACAGATATATCATCAGACTCAACTAATGAATCACAACACAGTGAACAACATATCGTTTAGTCAAAATAAGAGCTTCAGCTCGACGACCACTAGCAATAGCAACACATTCTCAAACACACCGATGGCGTTCAATAACAACAACAATAATGGCAATTTAAACTCTCCTATGAGTAATCTCAATGCAAACAATGCAATGTCATCCGGATTCGGGCAATTCACTGGGCACAACCAGCAAAACAATATGCAACCGTTCTTTCAGGCACAGTTTAAATGATACAAGCCGATACTGTGGATAGACTGAACGGTTTGAGTCTGCTCCACGTGGTGAGACGTGAATGACATTCAATATGAACAATTATTAAAGACTTGTGTGGGCAATAACTTCTTCAGTATATATTGTGGTGTGTTTTTACTTTAATTAATAGTTGCAGATGACCCGCCGATCTCTTCTGCTGCCCAATCTAAACCCCCTTATTATCGGAGAAAAAATAGCAATATTCAGACGTATTAGCAAATTACGAAAAGATAAACCTTCTCTATATTTGCAATGTTGTAGATTGGAAACCTATTACTTATCGGATTGCTTGCGAATTATTCAAAATCTCCGGGAATATTGGGTCACATTTTACATACTTTAGTGATTGAGCATTGGAAAACTATTACATAGAAATGAATGATAGCACAGGTTTCTGATTAATACTGCAATTTTTTTATTTACTGACTATTCTTACGGTTGTTGTCAATAATGCTATGCGTTTTTTAATTCCTAATATCAACAAATGTATTTATTGTGCCAACTGACATTAACCATAATGTGCATGCATTTGTAATGGCCTCTAAATAACAATAAAACATTAACACCCTGAGCCCTTCAATTACTGGATCTATAAAACAATTTTCAGGTTATCTTGTCGGTGAAAAATCGTATTTGTATTGTACCTATGATAAGTATGTATATTTTGATATCAAATAAGCGTATTCTTTAAGATAAATGATGATGAAAAGATTCAAATGATCATTTATACTGTAGAGGCTCAGTGGATTAGTAATGACTAAAGAAATACTAAAATAGCCAGATTCTAGCACTGCATAGAACGTCTAAATATTGTGGTATGAAATAACATTAATATTAGAATTTTTCAGATTGTTTGGGATAGATACCAACTGGGGTCCCTGTATAGTATTTCGCTAGTATTTACGATAACTGACTTCATATAATGTGAGTAATGTTACACTCAATTATGTAGTACCATTGTTTGCCTTTGGTGGAAATTAATAATCTGTAAGATTACATGTTTCATTAGAAATGGTGTTCTGTGTCTTCGTTTTTTAAAAATTCATATTATTTGATAAAAATTTTGTATGTGATTAGGATAATGTTGCCATTGGTGAAAATCAATGTGTGCGTTTTGAAGTTATGCACGCTCCGTGGCCAATCATATTTTTAATACATTGATAAAATATTCAGATATAAATGATTGTCATATCAATTGTTTCATGGTTTTGGAATTAGTATTTGTAATTATATCGATAACCGTAATATCAACGACTGTACTTTAAATGTATGTTAGCAGGAGGAGGCCATCAAATAACAGTTACATTTTGGCTTGCTTCCTTTTTCATACACGCCATTTTATTTTTAAAGCAGTCTTGCTGCATTCATAAATTGAAAAATAACCACATAGCAGTAGTTTCCTATCAACATATTAAAGTTCTACCGTAAATCTATCATACTTAATGCAGAATTGGTAATTGCAATGTATGCAGGATATTTTACTACTGGATTTTTTAATCAAAAATTGGGCATTTAATATTTGGTGTCTAATAATAAAATAACTACTAAGCAAATTGATTATAAATAAATGCCTGAAATGTCTAAAATCCTAGTGTGTAACAGATTCGATTGTATAGTTGTTATAGTTAATAAGATTTTTGATGTTTATTATATACAGGGTTAAAACATCTATGCAACCTAAGGGTGTCTTTATCTGCATGACTAAAAAGAAAAAATACAAATTTTTAGTATTGTTTTCATGATAAAATAATCATAATTTTTTATAAAAATTCAATATGGCAACAATAGTAATTCATCACTTGAACTTTTCATCATAACTAAATGTGAAATTGATCAGATAAATGCATATGTTTATGTGGGTGGAATATGTACTACTTACTTTTGTCTTCGATATGAGACAGGTTACTAAATAAAACTACAGCAGTCAAGAAATTTGATTTGTTTGATATTAAAACTATTTTATTATTTTGATAGTTTGACTTTTTAGTGGAATACTTTATGTCACATAATTTACATAAAACACGTATATGACGTGAATTAGGGAATTCTATTTTTATAGTTTTTTGTTTTGTATATTTTTATGTTGACATTTTATTGCTGTTTCTCTTCATATATGAAATGCATCGGTAGCTATCAGAAGTGATTGTTGGTGTGGTTGAAGTAAATGGGATTATTTTAGAAACAAAGGATATTGCAAAATAAGGACTTATTATGTATTATTTAACCACCATGATTCCACAACACAAAACCAGTAAGTTCTGTTCCTTCCATGTAATAGAATGCCTGATGATGCCGAAAGGTGAAACCTGGGTTGTTAGTGACAAAATATGTGGAATCATACAAAGTTTCCACAATTGAAATTTGATAAAAAAAATCTTAGTGTAGTGTAAAATGGTTTCAATTTATAGAAATTTTATCACACCGATTTCATTTTTATACGCTCATGTAATTTTAAGCTTTCTTTGATATCTGGTAAATGTTCATATCTATAGCTACAAACAAATTTATCGAGAATATAATTTACTAAGTAAATTCCATGAACCAACATTGGTATTGTCTAGGAAACATCTGAATATAAAATTTTGGCCAAGAGATGCACGATGGTCGGGTTAAAATTTTATATCCCTGCCTTTTGTATCATAATAGCATTTTTTCTATATGTCTATTTGAATTCATTTGTTAATTTATAAATTGCTAACGAATACCCATTATGTTTTGCAAAGCCACTTAGAGTAAGTTTTCGTGTTTTAATTTTGTTCACTGAATTGCTTTTGGATACACAATATATTTATTTTTCTGTCGGCTGCGTACACGAATAAATCAGACATTTTTTATGACACATGAACAGGCCACATAAAGCTGTCCATGTGAGAAGCATATCTACATAGTTCAGTTTAGCAATTGATAGTGTTCGCGATAAGCGAAACCGGTCCTGATCTAATGTTTATTTTAAATTAAGAACTTTTATGGGCGTGTTCACATCAACAAGGAATGCATAAAAAACATATAAAAAAAAAACATTCGTTTATATATATAGATTATGTTACGGTGTTTTATTAAAATTTCCGGTTGTAAGTATTTCATTGTCCACCTATGCTAGTTATAATTGAAAAGGTTTTTTTAAATGTTGCAAATCTTTATTTATATTTGTTATTTATTTAAATTGTATCGTTTAGTAGAGATTTTTTTCTTTTGTTCATTTATCAGTGAAAAATTTATTTTAAAAAGTCTTGTATATATATCAAATATGAAATAAAGAAAGTTTACATGTACAATAATATTTTCTCCAGATTGCTAGGTAAAAAATCTCTACTATAATATAATCTCAATAGAAATGTAGTGAAACGCAATATCATTGAAATTAATATAAAATAAAATTGGATTACTTATTTATAAAATTTCTATTAACTTGTATGTGTTCTTCAAAGAGATATTTTTAAATTTGATATGAACCATACATCATTCGTTCATTGCTTGATTTTGATGATCAGTTTAGGTATACAACGGTTACCCATAATGTATACACAATATAAAGCACCACTATTGTTAACTAGAGATGTTTTAAGATATTTGTTTATAGTATAGATATATTTTTTTTTTTTCTTAAAATGCCTTCATCCTGTGGTTAATGGACAGCGTATGTTTTGAAAAATCGACATTTTTATTACTATCGATCGAAGCCATAAAACAAAACAACAATTTATGCAGTCAGGTGTAAGATGACACCTGAATTGATATTAATGTCAGTTAAGAATATTTTTTTTACGCTTTGTAGTGTCATTCATATTCAAGTTTGAGAATGAGGCTTTTGTTAAAATATCCTTACTGACTGGAAGATGTCAGAATAGTGTTTGCATGCAATTAAAAAATGGTGCTGCAATGAAAATAGATTCAATGGATACAGTACTCAGTATATTTTTCTGCACTGTGGCCATAACAAATATGACGAATAACTGTGTTGTGTGAATGTGTCATTTAATTTGGCTACATAAAAAATGTACCTATGCTAATTTAAAAAATTACATCATGAGTAATTATTCTTTCATTTTGATGTGAAAATTTTTGATGTTGTATTAGTGGCAGATATCACGAGATATCATTTTAACAATAATTATATAATATACATTAATAGATATATATATTTATAAAAAAAATATAATATTTAAACTAGGTATTAAATAATTTTACAATAAACTAAAGTTAATGCTCATAAGGTGCTGGGAACCATGTTATATTAATTGGGTATAAATTTAAATATCACATTACTGTTATAGATTATTTTCATGTATTTCCCATTTTTTTTTGTACATACTTAACGATGATGTAACAGAATTGACGCTGCAGATTTCCATAGGATAATAAAACACTATTTATATATATTTTTCACACGAAGAAAAGTTTGCTCGGAATATTCCAATTGAATGATAACTTTACTATTTTGAATTAAAAAAAACAATATATCGTCAAAAAATACTATATATTATATTTAGCCACCATTTACAAAATAGATTTTAAACTATAAGCATTTGTTGTGCATACTTAATTTGTAATAGATGTTATCATACGTAATATTTGATGTTATTAGATTTACCAGCGATGCTTTTATCTTCTACATTCCAATTAATTACAGTATTATAAACGTTTTTCTTATATGGACTGAATTAAATGCTATACAATGTCAACAATTTCATCTGTAATTATTATTCTTTTTGCAAAAAAAAATATGATCATCTTATCACTGTTATGTCATGGAAATGGACATTCATACGTACTAGTATTATAATTAATATTAAATCATTTAAACTTACAGTTACTACTTCTGCATTGAAAATGTATAATAGTTTTTTGAGCTGCCAAATTTTTATACATTCCGCTAATAATGGATTAATTTTTTTCTGTTTATTAAATATGTTTTAAAAATAAGTTCTTTACTACTGCTTTATTTTTATTAAGAGAAAACATGTATAACTGTATAAAAAAAATGTAAAATGGAAGCTCTCATAAGAAAAGTTCTAGATGTTTTATATCAATCTCATTTGATTTTTTGTTTTTTTTTGTTTTTGACAAATTTCTCTCCGTACTATAAATTTGAGTATCAGTGAGATATTGAACCTTGTAAGAGCTTAGTGTGAAATATTATTATTTTATACAGTTTTCTATGGTTGTTATGTTAAGATCAGTTAGCTGTGTTAATATTTCATTTAAAACTCTTAACTATTAGAAGCTAGTAGGATATATGAAATTTATACTTATTGGTTTTGACTTGAATTTAAGTTATTACAATATTCATAATCAACGTTTGGATCTTTCAAACATTTTTAAACTCTTTTTTACTACTTCAATGAAACTAAGTACAAAATAACTTTTCCACCAATACTTCTTTTTGAAATGAAAATTATAGTTGAAAAAAATCTTTTTTCTTTGAATAAAATGTTCGAATATTATTTGGAAATGACAGAGCTAGTTTTAAAATTGCTTATTATATTTTTTTCACCTTAAGGAGGTCTACAGCGTCAATTGATGGATGAAAAACTGAAATTGAATATCGTGATTTTAAATAATACATGTTATATTTGTCTGTTGATGGTATGAATTGTTTTAGGTCACTGAGACAATACAAGTATTAAAAAATACAATGATTTTTATTTACCCCTTAAAAAACACTTGGTTGTTGAAATATGAATTATTCATTGATTCTAAAAAAATGTCAAGTCATATCTAAGGTAATGTTATGTTCTCAATACTTGAGAAATCAATGCCTCAAAAATGCCTGAACAGAGTTTTTAACAATTGTTCAGACATTTTTGAAGTCACTTTATAATTCTTATTCTACCGGTGAAAGAATCATTTTGTTAAATATACATATTTATGTGTATTTATATGGGTTAACTACTATCCTATCTTGAAAAACATGATTGAGTGACAAACCTACAATCATTTTTTTTAAATCATTTTAAATGCTCCACATTAAATGTGGACATGGTTTTTTTAATACCCTGAATGGTATTATTGAATCAGTGATTGTTTAATTGAATTTGTCAAAAAAGATCTAAAAAACTAGCGTTAAAATTAAATATTCAATCCAAAACACAAAAGTCCACTCTTTAATATTTATTTAAAAAAAAGATATTGATAGTATTGAAAAATAAAAGGAATTGTATGATACAGCTTTGATAATTTTTTAAAAAATGAACGAAGTATAAAGTAAAAGTAAAATGATCGTTTTATTGCATAGCATGCCATAGTTAAAGTCGTCACACACCACTGGTATTAGCACACTAGGTACGTATTCCACACTTAAGATGTTACTGAGGTATTTTTTTCAGAGCGATTGTCACTGGCTAATATGAATTCTCCTGTAATCAGAGTTAATTTTTGGTTTAACCTGCTGACTGTTAACACCTGAACTGTTGATATATATACTACATTCAAATATTTAATTGTTAATGGCACTAAAATTTTCATTTGCAAATTTATTTTATGTTAAAAATTGATTCTGGTTATAAAAATCTCAATTTTATATTAAACTAGCACTGTTGAATTATTTTTTGAAGTATACAGTGTTGGAATATCTTTTACATTCAGCAGGAAAGGGTTAATAATTACATAAGTTCTTGTGCAAATATTTTTATTCAAAAAAATATTTTAATAATTGGTAACAATGTTCAAATCCAGTATACTTTAAATAGTTGATTGGAGTTCAATCGTGTTACTTTTTGTGGATCAAGTAAGGCAGGAAATAATAAATTTAATAACACAGAAACATACCAATGTTCATTCGCATTACGCAATACTCTGTTATTAAGGTATGAACTTTCCGTAATGTTGTGATTTATGAAGTTTATTTGAATATTAGGGCTTAAATGCAATATTTGATAAGGAGCAATTTCCATTGGTGAGATTTTATTAGTAAATATCACATTGAAAGATGCCATATTAAAGTACTATAAATTTTTCGTTCATTGATAAATGTATGCTTAAAATTATAAAATACTGGAGTAACTTAAAAGCCTACAATATCAACTGAATTTAACTAAAACTTTAAAAATATTGAAATATCCCAAGGTCATACAATAAAAGAAGACATATAATTAGGTGTAGTAAAAAGTCCTGACGTTTTTTTTTAGTGAAACTCAGTGTTTTTTTTTTTATTTTTATTTATAAAAAGTAATCTCTCTGTCTATCTATAACCTTCTGCTACCTATTAGACAAGTCTAAAATCCATTTAGTAAAAAACTCTACTGATTTTGAATTAAAATAGTCGGAAATAGCGTTTTTCACTTCATTTTTTGTTTAAATTTTTTTTATATTAAACGGAATAAATGGTAATAATATTCTTATGGAGGGCACTATACGGTACTATACTTCTATACGGAACGTAACTTGAAATGTCACAAAACACGAAAAAAAATATTATGACATCTTATTTAACCAAAGGCCCGAAGCAAACCGATTTTAAGACACGCGTTTGAAAAAAACTTCAGGACTTTTTACTACACCTAATACTTTCCAAAATCTTTTAAAAAATATGACAAGTTTAGCAGACCGAGTTATCATTATCAATTTAGTTGGAAACCAATCATGGTCGAATAGTGAAAACCAAAGGATTAAAAAGGTAAAGTAAATTTCAAACAAAATTATTTAATACAGTTGATTCGGCATCACGCCATCGTCAGAATGTTATATTATAATTGAGTTCTACAGATCACTTTTTTATGTGGTAAGAAAAAAGTTATTTGAATTTTAAATCATTTGCCAAAAGAGAATGAATCAAAAAATAGTGGCTTATGTAGTGAACGTGAAAATTGAGATGAAAAAAATATCTTTTTATTCATAATGTAAATCACTTACAACTAGCATATGATACATAAAAAAGAATTAAACTAAGTTAAGAAAAATAAACTTAATTAAATTCATACTCAAAATAAAATACTTAATTAAATCCATAAATCAAATAAAAACACATCAGTCAAATTAACTGTTTTTCGATGATAACAGATATACATTCAAAAAGGGTGATCAAATACCAATTGGAATAATTAATCTGCATTTAATAATTAAAAAAAAATGTTTCACAATTTTTGTTTTATACTGTAAAGCGTATGCAAAAAACCAATTCTTACGATAATGTTATTTTCACATTGTGGATGAAAGTATAACGAGGCTTTTATGCAAGCAACACCATCCAATTTCATTTGCTATGCAACCTCACCATGCTACCTCATTAGAAATAATCTTAGAAAATAAACTGAAAATCAAATAAAAATTCTGATAATTTAGAACAATACTAAAAATTATATCTATCAGCTAGATAAGCTTTTCAAAAAAAATTATAATAATTTTAACACAAAAAAAAGCTTTTGGGTTTCAATAATAAATTAATGTATAAAAAAGATTATTGTGATAAAAAGTAGTTTAATCAATACCATTCATAATATTTAACAAAATGATTATTACCATATGTTGCCATAAAAAGTTATCAGAGGTTATTATTGTTATACTAGCATTTCTATTGAAAAAAAAATATTTATTAGAATTTTTTCTGAATGGTTTCAAAATAAAATAATCTTGCCAACATTCTTATTTGTATCCCGATATTCACAAATAAAATTATGAGAGTATTTATAATTTACGAATAAATAAACTAAAAAAGGAAAGAGAATACAATAAAACTAATTGTTCATGCTGGCAAAATCAATTGTGAAAATATTTAATATTATATATTTTAATACCTAATATTACTTTCATAGTGAGGATTGACTTTTTTGAAGTTAATCATAATCAAATAAGGTTCATCATGTGGTAAAACAGCAGTCAATGATGTTCCAATAAAGATTATCAACTAACAATTTTAAAGCAATGCATTTGGATTACAATATTTGTCTATTAATCAAATAATATAACGATAATTAACTTATTGGATAGAGAGAGGAGAGTCTTTGTAAGTTTAAATGAGAATGTGAGATTGAGCAAAGATATATTTAGAGATTCAGAGGTGAATAACATTAATTTACCTTGTAAAATAGTAATATTTATTAATTTAAACAAAAAAACTCAATCTTTGATGAATAGTGAATGTATAACAATAAAGAGTCAAATTGATAAATAACATCTTAATAACTGTCTGTATCGAATCTTACAGATCAATTATTACTGTAGATAGAATTTCGACTGTGTAGTTTAATACTTAAAAGAGAATTTTTTGGAGTTATCAGTTAAAATTCCAGTATTTATACAAACTTTTTTTTCATAAAACAAGTTAAATTTGTATGAAAAATAGAGCTTTCATGATACAGTTGCAAACTTTACAATAGAAATAAAATGTTTTGAATATTTTGCTCATGTATGTATATTGTAAAAATTATTCCTAAAAAAAAAACTTTTATCAATGAAATTACTTTAAGTTCACCTAGATATTAAATGTTGAAAATAATGACCCTGTCGTCTCCACAAAAAATCTATACTAAAAATTATTGTCACGCTAAAAACATAGAATATATCAATCAATATTATGGGCATACTTTCAGATAAAAGTCGATTGATCAAACTATTGCTTAAGAGGCATAAATTGATGGATTTGAGTCGTAAATTCAGTAGTCGTTCGGTTAACACACATTAATTGACATAGTGTATAATTATTTTGCTAAAATTTATTTTTAATGGACGCAATTAAGGCATGGAGGTGAGGTACCTATATTTTAATTTGTTTCATTAGATTCTCCCCCTTTAACAAAAAATAGTTGCAACATTCATAAGTTATTTCAGTGGCAGTTCTTATCAAGCCAACCAAAATATGAATGATAGTAAAAATTATCAGATTTACTTTTCATATATTGAATAAAATAAACAGATTTATAAATATCACAATAAGTTGCAGGGTCATAGTCTGACTGAACAGATAGCTGAATTATTCTGCATTTTCTGTTAATGTACAGCAATTATTGTTTGCTAGAGGGATAAATCATTGAACAAAAAATACATTTCATAAAGATTTCAAAATATTACATCAAGATCATATGGATATTAAATTTTCAGGGTAGGAATGTCATGCAGAGAGTAGATTATGCTATCATTGGTTTTAGACGCGATGCTGTAACCTCGGGACATGAGCAGAGACTCCACCCCAGACACTTTCTTTCCAACAATCTCCACAACAGATATATGCACCTTAAATATAAAATTTAAAAAAAAATTAAAATATTCATCGAGTCCATTTTTCAGGTGCTTACAATTTTATCACATTACTTGACAAAATAGTTCACAAAAAATATTGTATAAGAAGTTGTGTTGTCAGCTTCAACAAAAAACGGGCTATGTGTGTATGGTTAATGTTAATGATAAGGCTAAGTAATAATAAACAATTATTAGTAAGGTCTATATAATTACTCTTGTTACAACCATTTGATTTTGTTATCTAATATAAAAAATAAATGAATGAAAAAATATGAATTCTCTTCAAATAAAATTGGCCAACAGATTTTTTCACATACCTTTTGAAAAATTGGATCAAAATGTTTACTTTTTGATTTTGTTGGATTTTGAACCTTCATTAAATTCAATGCTTTATATTATAGTAGTGTATTAATTTAGATTTACCTTTTCATTAGGCAGTGATGCCAACACAGCCAATTCACATCCACCGCATGAAAGAGAAAGGAAGTCTGCATTTTGAGCATGGGCCGCCAACAGCAGTGAATATAATGGAAAACATTTCACTCGTGCACTGAATTCATCAACTCCGCTGTGTCCCAAAGCTAAAACAACCACCTCTTCCCGTGCTGAGCTTTCCTGATAAGTTATCTAAAAAGAAAATCAAGATTTGTTGTATTATTAATTTAATGTTGCAAATTATAATTTTAAGTAGTCTTTAGTATATAAAAAAAATTATTTGCACCACTTGTTCCCAAAGCTTTTCTATTTACTACTCTTAAAATTGCGCAACAATTACTATGTGGTAAGTTGTAAAGATAAATTGTAATTAGGAAATGATTATTAATCCATTTATATTTCATATTTGCTCTGCAATGGCTTGATTGATTTTAAAGTAGATACATTAGTTATTTTCTCTATTTTGAAATTATTTCGAATAAAGTTTTTGCCATACATCAAATATATATAATACTGCGTATAAATCGGTATAAAAAAATCCTTTTATGTGTCTTGCAAAAGGATCACACAAAGGCCGGACAAGCAAGAATAGCAGGTATTCAGGAATCTAACTCTACAGTAATTTTGCAAAATTTCTATGGATATCATATATATATTTTCAAATTCTATTCAGTGCTTCATCAGCAGTAGTTGGACCAATCGCTAGATGAGGAAGATGGGAGAGAGGTCCGTTATTAATACTACTGGGCAAGACAGAAAAAAAAAGTTGTATTAGATACTCTTCAAAACATAAATATAAGTAAAAAATCATGTTGTTTATTTTTAATTGACCCAGGAAATACGTTTCATTTATGTAACTAAAACCTGTGAAAAAGATATACAACTAACATTCAGTAATTAAAGAGTATGTTACGTTACAAAATGAACCTCTTTAGGGTGAGTAGAAGTGCTTAAGCATGCATGCGCAGCGAGCGTCATAGGAGCAGTCCGAAGAGCTCTGAGTCTAAAGTAATCTCTAGCATCTGGAGTTACAAGAAGCCCACGCCACGAAAGTGCTCTCTCAAGCCACTCTGTTCTTGATGAACCTCCACTTGCCGATCCATAAGCTCCTGCCTCCACAAAAATGCCATTGCGCTAAAGGAAAATGAACACATCATATACCATCAAATAAGTATAAAAAATATTTAATTTTATAATAAAATAATTAAGTATATAAGAATGTAAAATATTTATTTTGTAATTGTACCTTATAGTTGAACAGTCGAGCTATAACTACTTCTGACGGAGTAGGTTGTGGTGCTTCCCTATTAGGTGAAGCGACGGGAGCAGAGTGTTTGGCGTGAGGGGGAAAGGGCTGGGACCCGCTCGCCACTTGCCATTCTCGTAGATAAGCCACTAAAGATGCATCGTCTTGTGATACTCCGGCCATTTCATATTCACGGCTCATGTTGAGGCGAAATTGTTGCTGACGCATTGCTGAAGGACGGACAGAAATGATAAAAAGAAATTTTAGTCATAATATTCATAGATGTGAAGTGTTATTAAATAAAACAATGTTTTAAAGAAAACATGCGATGCCATCCCATTCAAGAGTGGACTTCAAAAACTCTATATTATATCCAGCTACAGTATCCAGAAATATAATCATTAAAAATAGATACAGTATAAGATATTTAGGACTGACGTTAAGCTGAATTAGGTTGTTTCCTGGAAACCAGCATCGCAATCCATCATAAGTTTTTATAGTTGGCAAAAAATCATTGATAATTCAAAATTTAAAACTTTATCTACCTAATAGAAAAAAAAGAGGTAAATTCTGATTTAGGATGTCACCAGTATTGATATTGTCAGTAAGCACTTACAGATTATATCAATTCTTTTTTCTTCAACTGATGATGAAAATAAATCATATCAACTAAGAATATGTGTTAAAAAAAAAGATTAACAAAATATTGTTGTTCGTTCAAAAATTGATTAAGAAATAATTTTAAAACTTGGCCCCACAAAATTTCACACTGCCTCTGATTACACAGGGTATAATAATACATACAGCTTAAATTAAAATATTTCAGTGAGCATTTTAATAATATGTATTGGGGAGCAAATAGCAGTATTTCTTTTGTTTCTGATAATTAAATATAATATGTAAATAGAGGTTAGAAGAGTTAGAGTATAAAAAAAAATACCTGTATTATCCATATACACAAGAAGGAATGTCATCACAGTAATAAAAGTCAATAGAAATAAGGCAGCAGGCAGAAGTCTTCGAAATGGCTCAGGTGGAGAATTACTAGTTGCTGGTGGGAGCACAGGTAAAGGTGGATTCTGCCGAGAAGTTGGATTTTCGCCTCCCATTGTTAAAACCTGGAATAAAGTTAAATAAAATACTGGGGCTGATCTAAACTGGTTTCTAAAAATTGAGTTGTAGGGTGTGATACTTATTACTGCATTCATGTATTCAATCTTCTGGTAAAAATTAAAACCATTCTTTTGCACTAAACTTTTACCAACACAAACTTAATTATCTTTCATTTATGATAACTATACAAGAATTTATATGTAAACTAAGCAAAAATAGATTTCAAAGTGATATTTAAATCTTATTTTCAGTACTATGGATTTATGGATTCTCATAACCCAATCCGAAAGTATTTTCAATACATTAGAATGAATCAACGTATTTGCGGTTAAACTTAATGCCAAGAATAAAAGTATTTCCTCGAAAAACATAACCAAATCATGATGTTATTCGCAATAATTTCTCAGTAATGGGATTCTTCAACCATCTAATGATATACATTGAAATATAAAGATTCCGTAAAAAGTACATTTTATAAAATTTTCGATGTAGAGTTGATGCTCTTCAAAATATTTAATGTTTTAAATGGTTTACTTAATTATTTTTTTAATAAATTGCTGTACACCTCATATCATTTCCCGCAAACGCAATTCTTTGAATAAAAAAATCAATTCCAAGAATATTGTTTACTACCTTTTTGCTTCCGGTCATGCTACATTGTTGAAACAATAGGGAGCGAAGAGTGCGGATATTTAACTTTTTCATGCGGATAAAAGAGACACAGTGATGTAAAAGTTAATGTGCAGCTGTCACTATTTTTCAAGTGATGCTTTTTAACAAAACACTAAGAAATGAATATTTTTGTAACACGTTTTAATCAAATAACCAAGTAAGCATTTATTTAATACACGTCCGCCTCAGTGTAAAGTGATAATTTAAAATTATTACAATGTAAAATGTAATGTAAGGAATGAAAACAGCTTAGAAAAACAGCAACTTGCGAGCTTATTTATTATTTATGGTTTATATTGTTTCTGGTACCTTATTTTATGTTACCAGTCGGAAATGTTTATACACCTATCCCTCGATTTATACGGTAGATAGGTTCCTGAGAAAAACGTGTAAATCGAAATTGTATATGTTTTATTGTAAAACTGTGTACATCGAAAAGTACACAAAAGCACAAAATTTGGTTATTTTTTTTAAATACATAAAACAAAATTATAAAATAGTATAAATATACATATTCTTTTATTAATTAAATACACATAAAGCATACATCGAGGAACGTAAAAACGAAATTTAAAAGATTCATAAAAAGATATTGCAAGGGTTCGTGGAGTTTTTATCATTCATCACTGTCAATCTCTTCTTCGTGACTGGATCAAAGTTACTTTCATCACTCGAAATTATTTGTACCAATTCGATGTTTGAAATAGAAACGTTTACACCTCAAGGAGATTTGGTGATTAAATCCGTTATTAACATTTTCTTCGAATTGCATATTGAGCCAAGCATTGATTAATATCATATTGGAATCGAAGGGCCCGTTCAACATTTGAGTCATTTAGTACGAAATGATTACCTGATTTTCTTCCTAATTCAAGTCCTTCGTGAATGATTTTAGCTGTAAATGTAATGGTTAAAATTATTTTTCAATCCATGTAAAACAAGTACCGTGTAAATCGAGGGATATATGTACACCTAACACTGCAAATGATGCGTTTTTTTGTGTACTTTTAGATTTACATGGTTTGACATTAAAAAATATACAATTTCGATTTACACATTTTTCTCAGGAGCCTATTTACTGTGTAAATCAAGGAATAGGTGTAATACAATTAATTTGGTATATCAGTGGTGTACATCAATGCTGTTTCGCCCCCCTTTATTGATATGTGTAGATTTTTTCTAGATTGCATCCCAAAACATTTAGTAGTATGCTAAGTGATAAATAGAAGACTTCCATACATATACCCGTGTTAAATTTTTTTGATTAAACCAATTGAAAATAATTGTTTGATAGCAAATATATGAAATTCCATATTATGCTATAAGCTTTGCTTAATTCACATTTTAAATGTTGATACTCAGAATAGGTTACGCACTGTATTGAGCATATTCATTATTTATTATAACACAAAAATAAACTTAATTTATTTTAAATGAAGGATCACAAAATACTTTACCCTATTTTGTATTTACTGCTTACTGAATAAAACAATTTTCAAATACATATTTTTGCTTGATACTCACCAAAAATCAAACAACAATTATAATTCATACACCCCGTGTAAGACTAAAAGAAAAAACGATATATTATGATAAATATTTTATGTAACAAAATATAATTTAATTTTTCACATTTTTTACGTTTTCACAGTAACTTAAAAAAATAGTTTTGTGTTGTATCATAAAATTGTTGAAATTAATTTATTTTCAAATTGATTAAAGAAATTTATTCGCGAAGCTTACATCTTGCATATATATTTTAAATCGATGTAATTCTAATTTATTCTTAATGGAATTTCAATTTTAAATTGTTGAAACTTTAAAATTTCACATGCTTTGTCACTGACGACCCTGGTTTCGCTTTCCAACAAATGATATTTTTTTTATTTTTGCTTTTGTAAAATAATAAAATCGTCACTGTATAATATATTATATAATCTTTGCTGTACAGATAAATCTGAATACTTCGAAGCCATATAAAATTTTAAAATCTTCGATGTCTTTGGTTATCAGGTAGATAGCTGTTGGCCGTGATGGTTTATAATAATTATTTTAAATGATGTGAATTGTTGTGTCAGTTTTATTAAAGAAAACGGTTTATTTTTTTATTGATTTTGTGACTATCCTTTTCTAATTAAAGTCTGGTAAGCACTTATTTATTATTACAACATTGCATGCCTTCAGAAAGCATGCTTGAAGCGCGTGTTTATTTATTTATTTATTTATTTTTTAAACTAAAAATACTGATTCCAGTTAGGTCTACGCTAACATTACCGTAGAACAATTTTTTCATGAACATATTGTAAGTTGGAGTATTTTATTTGATTTATGCAGTTTACTAATTTTTAATCCATTCTCAATGCGTGGGAATCGGGCGATGTCAAAAACTTGCAGTCTAGTTGCATTTTTATGTACGAACCAAATATTTACAATGAACTGACCCGTGAACCCAAATTTTTCTGGCATTCAGACAACATTGTGTTGTTGTATTATTCATCGTCCATATAAAGTGATGTATGGAATTTGGTGACACAATTTATTAATTACGTTCCTATTACACACATACCCTTATTTTTATATAAATGCTTAGTTGAATTCAAGGTGCTTAGATATATATTTGTTTGTCAACTTTGCATTTCAATGTTAATATTCCTTGATTTACAGTTCCGTTAAAATGAATTTTTGCTATAATTGGATGGTCAAGTTATGTTATTATTTTTTCATTCTAGTCTATTTAAATTAAGCTATCAAATACTCATTGATCAATGATAATTATGTTCCAAATTTAAATCCCAGCTATGCCGCGGGTCAATCAATTGACCATAAACCTGATGTAACGAAATTATCAAGGAGGCTTCCAATATTCAATGTTATCAACCAATGTCTATTATTACAATTTGCACTTGTCTTCCCTTTGAGCTTAGAGCAATTTCGTTTCTTTGAAAACTCCAATTTTATGTCATGTTGCAGATTTGAGTTAATTTTTTTCGGCCAATAACCATGATTAATTAAAGTTGGTTAAGCATCACAGTTGCAATGCTGGATGTCAATGTGCATGGAGCACATGTGTTATTGTTTGGCAGATTGTGTGATGGGGTTTATTTATAGTCCTGTTATCTATTTCCATAAATTTGTTTTGAAAAACTTTATAGTTTTTTATAATGATCAAATTTATCATCTAATTAATTCGTATTTAAAAAGGTTTTCAAGATTAAAATGATAACTTTTCTTTTTAAATACACAGTGACACCATGTTTTGTGGCCATGCAATTTTCGCAAATCAAGAAAACTTAATTCATAATCTATGCTATTAAATGGAATATCTTTTAAATGGTTTTTTGTTATTTACTTCAAAACCTTAAAATGAGAGTTTCTTGATTGAATTAATTACTTGATAATTTTATTTACTGCTAAAATTATAAACCATATTGGATTATGCAAAACGTTTTGAATATGTTGAAATTTTCAAAAATCTATATTTTAGCCATTTCGGAATGACAATAGTTTTGCTTTAATTGATCAAGTAATCAATTATTTATATAAGTAAACAATTTTCTCAATCACAAATTATGCAAAAATATGCCAAAAAAGTTGTGATTAAAATTAACTAAACCAAAATTTGTAAAAAAATAATTTCTGTCACCTGAGCTTTTCTGATATATTTATTGATTGAATTGGCATTCACTTGGTAGAATTTCATTATAACACGGCCATGTTTTCTGATATATGTTATCTAAGGTCTAAAGTATTTTTGATAAAGCTTGTTTCTTCATTCATATTTTGTATGTAGATTGTTGTAGGTAAATCTTTAGTTATTGAGATAATTATGTTTAATACGTAACTAGTGGGTTTTTGCATTTGATGAAAGTCTACCAAGTTAAGAGAGTTTTTTTCTAAAAATGTCACTTATTTGGTAGAAAGGCTTTATATTTAATAGTGCTCGCGATGAGTGAAACCGGTTCTCACCTTATGTTATAAACCTGTGTAAATAATACTAAATATTGTGTTTAATTTATTTAAATTATTCTTGTTGACAGACATTCACAACACATATGAATAATACACTTTTTTTGTTATATGAAGATTCCTATTCCAAACAGCAGTTTAGAAACAAACAATATTGTACTTGCGCTTGTTTAATTGAACACAATTTCATATTTGGCTTGATATTTGACAGAGCAACTCGTTATTTATCAATATAAAAATGCTTGATTTTTCTATTCATTTTTGCGTACATGGTACAAATAGTATCATCTTGCAGCCCACTGGTTGCAGAGCACTGATATAATATATTGCTTAAATTAAATTTTATATGATTTATCCACTCCCAAATTTGACAGTCTATAAATAATACTGCGTATATCAGTACTGTTGTGGCAAAAATCCACGAATTTTGTTTATACAATTTAATGTGAGAGCACAAAGTTTTGAAATCAGTCCGACAAGTTGGTTCATAGGTCATGATATCTTATCACAACTTTGTAACTGAGAATGTTTCAGCCTTAATGTATTGCCATATCAATGAATAAACGTAATTTGGAACATATAGAAGAAAATATAAAAAAATGAAAAAAACTATTTAAGTATTTTCCACAAAAAAATGTGACTCCACAGCCCTGATTCAAAATTTATATACCATTTTTTAGGTGTTCTTTAATTTTAAAATGTTGTGATTTGATTTTCACTACAACATCATCACATCACACAGATGATGCTGCCTTCTTTATTAATGTAATGAATGGTATTGTATTATTTAACTGTCAACAGCAGGTTAAATATTCAAATGAGGTCATTACTGCTTTATAGGCTTAGAATTAGAATAGAATTTGATTAATATGCTTTATTGTATACTGTTGTTTTGCAGTTATCTGTTTTAATAGATAATCTTACAGGCTATTTGATAGTTAATCCGCATGGGAATTTAATTTCAATGCAATTCAAGTTTTCTTTTTACATAATTCCAAATTTCGTGCGCATTATATAATTTTGTAACCAAACCATTTCTATGCATGTGCTATATACAAAGTTTTTAAAACATTTTTTTTTTTTGGTTTACAATGGGTACTGCATTTGAATTTCAACTTACTCAAAAGCTATGACTTTCCATTAAGTATTCAGCACAGTACTCTCTTTTCCTTAATTGATACCTTTAATGGCAAATCGTTAATTTATTCAAAACTGTTACTCGTGGTATATGCTTATTTGGAATGCATAAAAATCTTTTAAGCAAAATAATCAAACCAGGAGTCGTAAATCTTTTTGTAAATGCATAGCAAAAATTTACAAACCACATTTCTGAGTTATTGAAATTACTGATGCATGTGGGAATACGATGAATGAGAGAATGATAGGTGTTTCATTGCGATATGATTTATGTGTCGGCAAATTTTTTTTTGTAGATAACACTACTAGCTAGCTTGCTACAGGCTCACTATGCAATGAAAAAATAGAAGATTTCAATATCTATAAATATCTGACGTGTTGGCAATTATGAGCTTCAAAACGGAAAAAAAATATGCTAATTTAGGCACTGATTACTCGGCTATGGGACTGATGCCAAAAACTTTACTTTGAAAGTATTAACTGAAGCATCTGATGATTTTTTTACATTTTTTTTTTGCTTTAGTTATGTTTTTATTCTGTTTTATTCTCACCTTTTTTCCATTGATGATTTAAAAGTTTAAAATAAAATCAAACATCACTGTGAGCGTCAATGTCACATCTTGGAAGTATTCTCAAAATTGTCGACAATGCATTGTGTTGAATACTAGCCATGTTTAGCTCTGTATCTCTATTTTTGTTTTTCTACTGTATTTTTAGTGTTTCCTTTTCCACATCTGCATTAACGGATGGTTGCTTTATGAATAATGATTGTGAACTATATTGTAATGTATAGATATGCTTTTTTGCAGTTATTGCTTTACATCCTAGTCTAGTGAATATCACATATTTTTGGGATGGAATTCTCACAATTCATTTATGAAATTTTTGGATAGAATATTTTAAATGAAAAGATCAGTTGATATATTTTAAATAATTAAAATTTGAATTTCATTATTTCCAATATGTTTTATAATAAATAACCATTACTGGTGTCCCGTAATTTGAGCCTGAAATCGATCCTGAACAATATGAATCATGTGAAAATAGTATTAGCCAAAATGTGCTAAATTTATTAATATGTGATATTTTGGTTGAGGTACATTTTTACATTTTAACCTTCTCCAAATAAATTTTAATATTATTTCTTCAACACATTTTTTATTTTTAATTTGACTCTTATACACTGATTTAACCTAAAAAATATTATTATGAAACTGTACAAAACTCAATATTGTTTTACCTACACTATTTAATTTATACTTCATTTAAGCAAAACTGACACTTGGATATTGTGACTGTTGTTATGCAAGGATATAACGGCAGATAAAAATTTATGTTTCCATTGATTTCTGTTATTTAATCTTCACTTCTTGAAAGATAATATTGATAGTATCTTTTTCCAAGAAAAAATTTCAAGGCAACCGTGACTGGGAAAGATATTTTGAATAAATGGCTTAAATATTATATTACATGAAATAGGCTATAATCAGTGCTGTAGTAGAAAACCCCCAAGCTTTATCATATTTATTTATTTATGAATAATCATTTGACGTCAATGTACCATGCATTTAACGAATCTATCGAAGACAGTACATATAGCAAATAATAAGAAAAATGTTTTCTATGGACATAGCTCAAAATATATTTCTTTCAAAAAAATTTATTTTTATGTGTATTGAAAATTTCTCATAAAAAGTCATCTCGATGCAATATGTTGATCAGTTGAACAACTCTTACTTTTGGCGACTCATATGATCAACCCAAAGTCTAAGTTCTAAGAAATCAATGTTTATTGACCGTTTGGGTCACTTAATAAAAAATGGGAGCGCATGAGGAATTCAATTTTATAAACTTTTCCACGAAATAGTAGAAAAATGATATAAAATTAAATCTTTTCTCTATGACATTCCTGTTTTGTATATCATACTATGAATTAGAATGGAAAATAAACTGAAATATTTTTTTTACATTATGTGAATATTCTTTAGTGAAACAGGATCTAATTTTTCAAGATAGAATATTACATTTAAATCAGAGGAGAGGGTACACGCTTTTTTATGAATATTGTTGAAGACATTTTTTTCATATCTGACACTACACTGACTACAACCTTCTGAGTAATTCCTATTATGACATGTTTTCAAACAATTTATCAGTACAGTGGAATTATCTGTTTCCTTGATTTATCAATATGAAAATGAGGAAAGTAAACTATCATTGAATGCAGGGAATTCTAAAAATAGTATCTGATAAAGGAATTACATATCACTCTGCGACATGTAACACGTTTTATATTAAGGCATCATTTCATTCATGTAGCATAAAGTGGAATTGCCATTGTCTTTGACGAGAATGGTAAAAAATGTAAATTGAAATCAAATGGGCTTCAAATATAAACCTCTCACCAGAATAATAAATAAAAACATTTTATGTGTATTGCTCTAAACTGACCCATAAATTCACAATATTTTTATGCATAAATTCCGAAACAAATATTGAACTGGCTGATGAAAACATATATGATATCGTAGACAAAGAGTTATACTGGGTCATCTAAAAACAATGTTTATACTTGTTGGCCACTGAGATTCCTTTTGCTTCAATAAAGTTGTGTAAATATTATGATAGTTCAAAATTCTTGCCAATTCTTTACGATTTAATGCAACCTTAGATTTAATAATAATAAAAAAAACTGGCTAACACATTAGTAGAACATTCAGTGGCACATTTTTGCTTTAATATTTTCATTTGCTTATTATACATTGAGCAATAATATTGAACATGAAAATATTTGAGGATGATATCACCCAATGAAGGAACTAGGGTTGTGGAGTCATTAAAAAAAAACAACTCCAATTCTAATATTGACCAACAATCCGACTGACTAAAAAAGGTTAAATTTTGTCAGGATATTTTTTACCTTTCCTATTTATGTGCATTAAATTAAAGATAAACCAACCAATCTGGCAAATTGTTGATTGAAATATTTTTAAAATCGTGTAATCGAAAAGGTAGTCAGAGTTGCTTGTTTTTCACAACTTCAACTCTGGTCTTAACACCGCAACTCCATGATTCCACAGCCCTGTTAGCAACAGAGAATGTCAATAAGTAGCACTTATTGTGCAAGATACACCATGCTATTTTCCCACACTAAATTGTGTTGAAGGTATATTTGCTTAGATGGTTTTTCTTTGAATTTCAGGTAACGATAGGTGTCAACAGAAAAAATGGCGGAAGAGAGAGGACTACTGCACGACTCGAGGCAGAATGGAACTCATATTGTTTCAAGAAGAAGTAAGTCACTGCTCAATGAATTTTATTTTTAAATCAGGACCTGCATCAAATGCTAATGTAATACATATACCAGATATATCATGTTAATAGACACCGAGTGGCTCTATAAAATGTTGTTGATTTAAAAAAAATATAAAACCAAAATGTTTGAATAATACATCCAAATAAGTATTTTTTTTACATTATTCTGTACTATTGCTATGTTAGGAAACATTGATAAAGATTTCAATGTTTATCGCTTTAGTAGTAATGGGACAGCTCTATCTCCATTGTGGTATGCGGCAAACTACGATAGTTGATAAAGTTCCTCAGTACCCAATGTTTTCATTGTGTTTCCGCTGGTAATAATGTTGGTCGATAGGACCGTCAATTACCAATATACGAAAAAACAGGATTTGATAAAACTAAATGTAATATTGGGTAAAAATTATCTCTTATGGTAGCATTTGTTAATCTTTTTAGCCTGTATCCAAATTACAGTAATAATTTTGCTACTGAGAAAATAACGCATACAAACACTAATAACTTTAATAATAAGGATCTAGGCTTTCAATACGTTTTGAGAATTAGTGAAATTTGGTAAAAGTTGTACTTGAAATGCAGTCAACCCTCACTTTAATTTACTTGTTTAACAGAAGTTTGTGGTAGACGCTAGTACGGGGTGAAATTTGATAAAATTACCCAGTCTGAGCCTCGAGCCCAACTGTTACAGGCTCGGTCCAGCTCCACCCGAATCATAATATGCTCAATTTACAATTAAATAATGGTTATTATAAAATATTTCTGTTAATGGACCACTATTTTGATTGATCACCGACTGATTGAGCTTGAAATATTTTTCTAAAAAATAAATTATATTTTAAATAATAAAAACACATTTTTTAGTACTTGTTTCCACAATATATTTTATGATCAGAACCAGTTTCAGTCATTGCGAACATTATCATCAGTTGATAATAAACTGAGGTCTGCATGACAAGCCAGAGTCCATGCAGACTTTTTCTATTTGAAGTATTATCTCAAGTAATCAGTGGTATAAAAATAAGTTTTATCCGATTTAAGTTAACCTTAGCCAGTCAAGTTAAGATTAATTTATCAGTCAATTCTCATGAAATAGCCGTTAGTGTATATCATTGTCATCATCATTTTTTATTTTAAATTCTTCAATGGTCGAAGATACCGCTCTTGTTCAATAAATGCTGTCAAAGCAAATACTTATTAGATATATCAGATAAATGTTTATGATAAATTGAATTCACAAATATTTATATCAATATTGACGACTGTGGCATGTCATTGACCCACAAATACAGTGAGGAAAATATTTGAACTAATATATTATGTTTCACACAAGAATGAACTTGTGACCTGTTAATAAAACTTACTAGTTAAACTAGATAACAATCACAAATTGACCTGTGTGCCAGCCGTCAATTGGCCTGCATGGCTCTATGCACCCATCGCTTAGTTTTGCACACTTGTCAAGTCAGTTTTACGACATACATCTGAGTACAATGTAAATTGCGAACGTTCAACTGATTAAATTATTTCAATTTATAATGCCGAAAGATCTGGTCCATTCAATAACTTACCAGCCTCTTTGTTGTAGTATGGTCCGGGGATCGTTTATCTAAATCAGTATACCCATTTACTATGTTTCGACAACCAGTTGTTTTAGATATCTAGAGAAAATTATGTGCACTGTGAATAAAAAAACAATTTATTATATTGATTTTTCATGTTTACTCATTATTGAAATAGTACAACTGTAATAATAGTTGAATATATAATAAGGCACAACCTGCAAACTTTAAAATTTGTCAAAATTTAATTATACTTTAAACGCTGTAACTAAAAAAAAGTGTACGCCAGTGTCAGCACAGTAGCATGCAACCAATCACGGCTATCTAAAATTATCTCATTATACTGTAACATTTAATTTTCATTTTTGTTACATAATCAGCAAAGTCAAACAGAAGTTATCATAAAATATGAAATCCTCATAAAAAAATGATAATTCACTTATTTTTATCTCTATAAATCTTGATAAAAATTGTGTTGCTATATGCAAACATTGCTTTTTGGCTTAAATAATTTACCTGTAATCTTGAAGTCCAGGGGTCATCAATCGATACAATCAAATTGTTTTCATTTACCTAAAATTTGACTTTACATTACTTACATTCACATTAGAATTTATTTTAAATTTGAATTGTCGAAACTTTGTTTGATTTCGCAAGTTTTGCTACTGATGACCTGGGTTTTGCCTTTCGGCATCTTCAGTCTTTTTATCACACGGATGCAACAGAATGACATTTATTTGCTTCTATTGTAATGCTTATATGTATACTGACTAGAGATTTCTAATAGTGTTTGAAGTATGAAAATAATATTAAAATTAATATTATTTGAAACTATATTTTACAAATGGCCAAAGATTTTGTCACAATAATTTTACATTTTCTAAGAAAACAGTATTCCTTGTTTAATAAAGTCTACAACACTTTTTATAGCTTTTTGCCAAATTTAAGTGTTGTAATAAGATATCGAGTTAGGTGAAGCAAAAAACACTGCATATGGTATCCATTATTGATTTTAAAGTTTGGTGAAATTGTAGTGTGATCTTTCGTCGACTTGTGAAAATATTTCATTAAAAACTTATTCAAATATTGAATGTTCTATTTGAATCTCTAATCAGGTGATAGGTGGAAAATTTTAACTTCCTCGACAAAAATTCTGTCCTGCGTTTGTTGTAATCTGACACAAATAAAGTTAAGATTTGAGAAACGGAGGCATTAAAATCAATTGATTTTTTCTCAAATTGATGTAATGCTTTATTTTATGTAGGGAAGTCTACAATATGAATTTGACCACATAAAAAAATCACCAAAAGGTTTCTTCCATAAGATAATTAAAAAGTAATTATCGACTATCCTTCTATTTTTGACTAATATTTCAATGAGAATGCAGTTTTAATGTTGCCAATTGGATTTAGAAAGTGAAATTCAACGTTCACCTAGCAATGATTGTTTCAACACGATTATTAGTTTTATTTCAGTAATATTTTTTATCTCGAGTATATAACAGGTATCACTTATTTGGGGAGTAATCAGCCTTGATTTATTTATTCATGATAACAGATTTACATATCATCTACAAGATATAATTTTATTGTAAACTGATATTTGTAGTAATTACCTGTAATTATTTATGCAATCAAATATTGCATGTTTTACTTGATTATCATTGTTACATATTTTCTTTTGTGGCTTTATATATAGTATCACATCTCATCTTTATCCGATAAAATAAACATTAAAATATTCAGCGCACTTGCTTTTTCATATCATCCCTAGTGTATTGAATAACAAATTAAAATTCCAAAAATTGATACATTACATATGTATTTTTATTATTTATTTGATGTAGCAGTTATTATTAAAGTAAATTACTAAACGTGTTCTCTGGTTGAGTGGCCAACATGCTCGTGGGTTGAAAAACTAGTACATAAAGTTTTCTGTGTGAAGGCACAGATATCTGTAAAATTCCATCCTAATCATTGAATTCTTAAAACTTGACTTGAGAGCAACGAGCTTAACTACTAATTATGTCCAAACTCTATTCATCTGTACTTCTCACTTTGAAGTAGCGGGGGTGATAAGATAATCATTAGTCTTGTTTTAATCCTATCCTTTGCATCAGTGCTCCGCAATCTTTTGTCTTCCAAGGCACACAAAAGGTTTTTTTCTAAAATTTCATGGCACACCTCAAGTCAATATTTATGAAAAAACGGAATATGCAACATCGACACATTTGTTAAAACTCATTCTTTTTGCATTGTTTACTATATTTATGTATGATTTTGTTGCTTATAGATTTACGTTTTATATTTTAGTTTGTGTTTATAATATCTATGTATTTATTACATATAATTCCGATGAAAAAATAATTTTCCCTGCTTCAATGTGATAACATTTTCACAAAATATTTTATAGTGTTGATGAAAAATGCACTGCAGTACACAGTTAGTTAAAAAGATTTCATAAACACTTAATTTTTATTCAGCTTTAACTGTTGACATTTGAATAGAAATATATTTCACATTGAAGAAAAATGCACTGCAGTACACAGTTAGTTAAAAAGATTTCATAAACACTTAATTTTTATTCAGCTTTAACTGTTGACATTTGAATAGAAATATATTTCACATTGAAGATAATCCATGTTATCAAATAGTTTATTATTTATTATGTATTAAAAAAATATACATAAGTGTTAATTGGCTACGTTTTATTTCTTATCTACATACATATGTGTTATATGTCAATCACTTCGGATGGTATTATCTCATTGGTGGTATGAGTAAGTTTTTCATCCATATGATTATTGCTTAATTTGAATATTGATATTTAATATATTGATAAGTGCTTTGATTATGAAAGGAATTATCTTAATCACAGGTGTTAACTATCACTTCATGATATTTTAAATAATAAACAAAAATTATTAGTACTATTTCTGCAATATATTTTATGATCAGAACCAGTTTCAGTCATTGCGAGCATTTTCAACTAATGATAATCAGATTGAAGATAATAATGCTCGCCCTGAGCGAAACCGGTCCAAAACTGATATAATATCTTCCCCTTAACCCGATCGGCGTGACAGTTTTTCATACAAACGAAATCTGTCTGCGTTGCTATTTTTCAAAATGTTCTCTTTCCACATAGAGCTATAAATACACCGATAAAAAATAATTGGATTGGCTTTTATGGAAGCTTGATGGATTAGGAATGTTTCATAACATTAAAAAACACAAAGAAATCTCCTATGTTGTCACAATCACCTTAACAAATATATCCTTAACAAATAACTAACTCGTAAATCGCCAATAAATGGTGCAAAGTTCAATGCGAAGTTAGACGCGAGTTTCAAACTGATATGTTAATTTGGCGGGACCGGAGTAAATTTGAAGGGTTAGAAAAATCAATGTTTTAAGCATTTAAACCTAACACTTTTGACAATTTTATGGAGGTGGTAGTATCAGGACGAATTGGGCGATATTTTAAAACCAAAATCAGTCGTATATGCAAAAGATTGCCTGCGTTACCGATGTTTGAATGTTCGCGTCCCAACGTCTGGGGCGCTCGCGTACAGGCCTTGCACATTGCCGTTCCATACGTTGGGGCGTTTGCGTGGAAGAGATTAAAATCAGGCCAGTTTCATTTATATTTGAAAGTGTACATTGCATAAGGGTGACCATTTTTGAAAGACCCATGTCAGCTCCCAATGTAGAACATATAGCCTAATGATATAGATCCAGGATACAAAATACATGAACATTTAATCGCATAAAATTACTCAAGAATATCTTCAGTTTACCCACCATTAGTGTACAAGTTTCAGTGGCTTTAGTGATACTACTTTTGTAATGTTTAAAACAATGGAAAATATGAACTTCATGTGAAGAAAAAGGATTGCTTTTTATTAGTCTTAGTAGAGAAGTGGTTTGCTGATTTTAAACGCAGCCATACAAAAACTGATGATGCTAACCCACTGGTCGCCCAAATTCGGCATTTTTTCTAGAAAACAAAAAAAGTCTACAAAATCGTTTTGGAAGTCTGTTAAGTGAAGTTGTGTGATATATGTTAGCTGACACAGGCTCACTATTTTGATAAATTTATTGAATTCTATTCGACGTGGGTGTTTGTTCATTGTTGACCATAATATATCATTTGAGGGTTGGGGTACTATCTAAAAATCATATGAATATGTCAATAGTGGTGCCATCTATTTGTCATCCTATAAACTTATAGAGTGATGTTACATATGTATTTATGCCCTTTGACATAAGCAAGTCATTCATGGTGCTCCTATTAGTAAATTATTTAACTAATGAAACGAAATGGCACTTTTATTGGATTTCACAAGCTATTTATGAATGTTATTATTTGATTAAGAGTATATCTCGAGGAAAAACACTATTATTCTAGGAAGTAATACTTTTTTAATTTGTACAATGATGCAATTTAGTTTGGTAAAAGTTGTGCAACCTTTATACTTAGGATATTTACTACCAATTTTTTTAGTGGAGTATTTAATTGTTTCCTAACCGGTGTATAGTGGATCGGTGCTGGTCCACCAAAATTTTAATACTTGTCATATTGAAAAAGTTTATCCTAGGTTTGCTAACCCCGGTCTAGACTGACAATATCCTTTCATAAATTTGATTGCTTATTATTTTTACCAAATTAATTGTATTTCTGAATGGAAAAGGTACCTGATTCCTTTTGGACTGATGATTAAGTAGGTTAAATTTAATTACCAGAATGTAGGTCATTGTCATTTTATTTTGCTTGTGTTATTTGCAGTAAACATAGTTTAGTTCACATTGTCTCACTACAGATAGAGCTAATAATATTTTTCGTGATTGTGCAGTTAATCAAAAAACCGTTTTTATTCTTTTCTTGCATTATTGGAAAAATTTTAAATATGGCTTCGAGCTAAGTCTGTAGACTACTATGTTCCAAAGTTCAATAAATATTTATTTATTCTCTTTCAATGACAGCATTGCTTTGCTAAATTTATTTTAATAAAACGAGTTTTATTTAATATTAAACATGTCTGAATGGTGATAAAAAACTGGTTATGATATTGATAGCAATTTTCATTTATAAATTTGTTCTTGTTTATAAACTTTGTTTATCTTTCTGTCAGTTTGTGTTGTGATAAATGAAGCAATATTTCTTGAACATCTCAGTGCCAAGATATAATTTGCTTTAATTATGCCAGGCATAATTACGACAATAGGAAAATATAGTCGCTAATTTTTAAATTTCAACTGAAAGGGAATGTATAAGGAAATTCTGAATTTTATTATATACGATACTGCACTCATTCTCATAATTTTTCATAAAATTCAAAAATACATAGTATCTTATTAGAAAGATCAAACTATAGTTTCTTTCATAACTGTTACACATAATTCTACAATTTTTAAGACTACATTTGATACTATATGTTCTACAAAAACCTATTTTAAACAAATAATAAAATTTTCATGCAATATTGTATGTTGCATATATCAACTATTGGCATGATATTTTTTTTAAAATTATTTTATGACATTTATCATTTGAGTCACATCTTTAACATGTGGGTTGTAAATTGATGAATCCTACAGTGAATTGTGTATACTGCAGATAGATATGTTTGACTTTTATTAATAGTTTAAAACATTCCAGTAAATTCAACCAATATGATGTAGCCTATTGAAAGTTTTAATTATTTTAGTTCATCAGAGTGAAGCTGTTTGATAATATAACAATGTATGGATCTATTGAAAATTTCAAGAAGAGGGATCATTCATGTAAGGCTTATTTATAAAATGTTCTATGTGAAATCGATATTCTAATCCATCAATGATTATTCTATCCAGTTGTAAAGTTATTGTGAATTTAAAATAGAGGTTTGCGCAAAAAGGTTTTGCAAAATTTGATAAAATTACTCAATCCAAGCCCGGTCAACTCTGGGCCGACCCAGACACGACTTTTAACTCAGCATGTGCTACTTGAACCTAACCTGAAGCACAGACTTATATCTCTCTGTCTAAAATATTAAATACTCCAAAAAACTGAATTGCATCAAATGTATTCTCACATTCAACACACTGAACTTACCAATTTGTTTCACCCATCACTTTTTGCTTCTTTTCAACATTTTGTTTAAATATTTAGAACACATTCTAATTTTTTTTATTATCTTTTTTGTTTAACCCTTCTACGCCTAGCCTTTTTTTTGGGGACTTGCTAAAAGCACTAAGGAGTTTTTGAAGTTTTTTTGTGTGTTTAAAAAAAAATTTGTAAATATATAGTTTTTAAGGATTTATTTCTGTTTTTTCTCATTTTGCATTTGATATATTATAGTTTCGATAAAACAATTATAAAAACAATAAATGAGTTTACACGATCGACCTAAAAAAATAAGAAACATGAAATTTGCAATAATTTGCACAAAATTTTTAATTTTGTGATAAAAGAGGTATTTTTTGTAAAATATTTCACATGCCTTTGATGCAGAATATTTTTTCGAACTATCGTCTATCAGTAAAAACACTAAAAAGCTTAATTATTCGATACGTATTTTTATAGTCTAATAAACTAAAAATAATTAAAAGTCAACACTTGTGTTTTCCGATACATAATGGGTGAAGACCCTTTTCACACTTTGTACAAATTAGATTTGATCTTCTAATAGGCCCTCCTTCTATTTTGCTGCATACGACCCATTCTCTGAGATTTCGTCCTGGTAAGTTTTTTAAAACCTCCAGATTCTCCAATCTCGTACTAGATGTTCTTTGGACTGGATTTTTTTAGGTCTCCATTCATCTTCTATTGCCTCAATTATGGATGATGTAAATTCTAATCTTGTCATTTTTTTACCAGGCGTATTTCTTGTGTAAATAATAAATTCAAACTCAGCTCCTAAATGTTTGCATCTTTGTAGTAAGGGTCGAAGAATGACGGCTTTGGAACAGCTGGAGATCAATAGACACCAATTATCACAAAGGATTCTTAACGATCAAACTAATATAATAATATCGCCACTTGTCAAGCCGTTGCACAAAGGGGTGGTCTAATTTGCTGCCTGAAGGACCACTTCCGTCCCACACATAATCTTATTGTCATAGACACCTATTGTTTCATTTAGAATTTTGAAAATTTGTTTCATTTGTGTCATTGTGTTTAAATAACAAGCTAGGCCGTTGGTAAAGAGAGGAGATGTTGTGTACCTTTTCTGCACAGCTATATATAGATAAGCAAATGTTATTTTTTAAATAATAAAAACACATTTTTTTAGTACTTATTTCCACAATATATTTTTTGATCCTGACCAAAACTTCGACGTAAAAGGGTTAATGATGAATTTCCAGACGCAAAGATCTGTCAACAATCTTTTTCAAATTGATAGCAAATACTGAAAAAATATTTGCTTGTCATTTATATTGGAACAAATAGTAGAGTGCTAATCATTGTTTCAGATTTAGTTTTTCAATTGTATGGGTTATTAGCTTCCTTTTCTAATAATTGATGACACCATTCATAATAAAAAACAAAAGATTTTGTTGTTTTTAATAATATTCATAATCATGTGGTACATATTTTTATTATGAATAATATTGACTCATAACTGTTTTTATGTTCAAGATCTCATAAGTCCAAAGTTTTTTGGTTCAATTTATCAATTGTTTGGTATAATATCCGATTGAAATATTGGTGTTTCATGATGTGTATTTTTAAATGCTTCTTCTGAAACTATGAATTTCTAATTGTATCTTTCTAAAGGATTTTACAAAATAAATTAATTATAAGATATTTTTATTATATTATTTAACCAATTTGTGTATTTTTTTTTAATATATCATTTTTAATTGTATGATTTATGGCTTCTTGGCTGGACTGTCTTATTCTAAAATATAAATTTTATTATAAACTTTTCCTTGTGCACTGATTGAAGTCTGGATTTCTTAAATACAATTCATTATGACCCGTTGTTTAAATGAAATGAGTATCATCAACTTTAAGTGCGTTTTTATTATCTGTTGAACTTCTCATAAAATAGGATGTACAGTGTACCTCCGATTCATGCGTTAGATGGGTTCTGTTCAAATTAAAAATGTGCTAACTGGAACTCATTAATGCTAGAAAATGGTCACAACATTTTTTTGATTAACGCTGCAGACACGAAAATAGAATTTTTACTGTTTTGGATGAAAGGTTAACAATGTGTTTAAAATAATAACATTTGAGATGTGAAAGAATTTGAAAGTATTTTTTTAATAAAATATCTCATATTACAGCGATCACAGTCTTATCAAAAATATCCTTATAAAAAAAATAATTGCATGGGATCAATTCAAACGAGAATTATATTTTAAGACACCTGAGACCGAATCAAGAAGAAGAGACAGCATGAACACCCTTTTACAATATTTCAAATTTAAATTGAAAAAATTAAAAATTGGTTTGAACCCAGATAAACTATGATTAGTAGAATAAAGCTTCTATCTCTAAAGCACAGAAGTTGATAATTACATACATTTGTATGTGGTTTTGTATAACTCAAAAAATCGTTTTACGGCCAATAAATTATCTGAAATCTTATTTTTTTTTTTTTAATAAGACAGCAAGTTTAGCCATATTTGCTTGATTAATCATTTTTGATGTGTTATCTGTAGCTTCTTGATCATGTCATGATATTTGAATTAATAAAAACATGAAAAGACTATAAACTGAGTCATCATCAGTTGATAATGCTCGCAATGAGCACAACCGGTCCTGATCAAAAAATGTATTATGAAAATAAGTACTAAAAAATGTGTTTTGGATATATTTTTTTTTTATTTTCTAGGTGGTGGTGATATGCTTCCCGAAAAGACACCTTTCTTAGCATCAGAGCCTGTGCGATTGACGCCAGCTTGGGAAGAAAGTAATCTTCCCAATGACACACTCAATCTCAAAGGTAAAATCACCTTTTCATGTATTCAGTTTTCATGCAGTAGGTAATCATTAACAGAAGAAAAAGTTCAACAGCAATTACTGCTATAGACAGTGATTTTTTCCTTCTCTCATCACATTAAATATTAACTCATCAGAACAACAATAAACTGCAATTGAACCTTGATCTATTGTTTTTGCATGTATTATTTAAGTTCTGGCCAAACACCCATAAAATCAATGATAAATAGTTCTGCATTCATCATTCTCCGATTTATCTCTTCCCTGAATTACCAATTAAACATTTGTTCAAATCACAAATATTACCGTGATGCATCTGATTATTTGAAGCTAAGAAGTACTTATGGCTTCATTTAGATGACATGATTTTGTCATCGGAAAAATTTCCCTGACTGTTTTTGTCAAATATTTGTCTTCCTACTTCTGTGAAGTGTATACAATTCCATTCAGTCATTCTATCGCATTGTAAATTTTATCCTAACCTAGTGGTTTTGTCTTACTACTCATAAACATTTGAAATTCCATTCAACAATTGTGAAAAAGACCGAGACTGCAAGTTATGATGCCAGCTCACAATATTTCTGCTGACAACTCGCCTACTGAGCATTAATGTACAGACCGCTCAATCGTCGGAGTTTTGATCAGTGTTAATTCTGACTTGTATTTTGCTTAGTGAACTATTCAGATATGCAACTTAAATGCTCCATGTGAAAAAAGACAGGACTTTAGTGGTGAGACTCTCTTGTATTTATCATTTTCCCCTAAGCTCCATTGAAAAAAGTATCATCCGAATTCTACTGTATAATAAGTATCTTTTAATGTATGTATTTATTAGACATGACAGTCACTCGAATCGCCTAGTGTAGAGCTCTATCTTAGTCTGTTATTATTAGAGTTTTTAAGTCTTCCAATACTGGAAATTTGAGATTACTATTGATATGTATTTAATTTATGTGACAAAAATAAGGCTAGTCATTAATTATAACACAAATTTTTTATATATCCAGATTATCTAATAATCAAAGAATGTATTATTGCTCAAAGTAAAAATTTTAATATTATGAATGATCATAATTTAATGTACAGCAATGTTTGTTATACTTGGTACTTATGAATGTAAAACTACATAATTAATATAGTGTTCAATATTTTTGAAATATTTATTCTGTGATGTCATTGTTAAGTATGATCCTACTTATAGAATTAATGATCATCTATTTATTTTGAATAATGCTGTATAATCTGTTTTTTTTATACTGATAATGGTTTATATTGAATATTAATTTGCAAGGTAATATACTGAAAACTTGTATGTTTAATGTATATAGTGAAATTTAAGTAGACTGGACAAATAGAACAAAGAAAACTATAGTTGTATAAATTTTTGAATTGAATATCATTTTCATCAGCCGAGAATTTTGGCCAAAGGGTGAAATCTGACAAGCACTAAATTACATCTGAATACAAAGTACAGTACTCGGCCCAGTGGTCCAAAGAGAGAAATAAGCAAGCTAGTGAATAGAAACTACCCACAATGTTGTATTCAGTTGCATATTTGATGTGTTTAAACTTTCATTGGACAATAGTTATTTTATAGACAGAAAAAGTGAGACATGTTGTAAAACAGACTTACAGAAAAGTCCAAATTCATAATTCAACTGACAGTCCTCGCTAAGTGTTTTCATTTTATGACTGAGTCATTTTGGAATCATATCTATGTTCTACTAATTTCCTTTTTTTGAAACTATTTATTGTGGAATTAAAACTAAACATTTGTGTGTGTGAACACTCAATATGGCTGCGTGTATAAACATGTTATACTCCAGGTGTTAAAGGTGTTGATGCATGTGAAGCTTACATTCCCCCCCATTCTATCTGATGCTTTACTACCAGTCCTACCTTAAACCACTTTAAAAAGATAGATGGGTTGACTGAAACCCCTTTCAAAGAATTATTTGTGTCAGTGTTCTATTATGAATCCATATGCTCAAAGTGGAAGTGGGCATGGTTAAAAAATTTTGTTACCTCTTGATATTAGTCATATCTCATTTTAGTTGTTATGATTGTTAAATTTATATATGTTCTCCTTATTGCTTTGGAGTCAAATAACAAGGGCAGTTAATTTTCATTACCACTGTTAAGATAATATTCATGAATAAATTTTTAGTATATTATTAGAACACAGGCTTGATTGTTATATCAACACCATACTGGCAGAAGTTGGTATGTAACAAATTGACAGACCTTAATATACAGCAAGTAAAAAGTGAAGCTTTCAAAATAATGCCTCTATATACTAATTACTTTGATAATTATAGTATCAAAATACTGTTTGAACTCATTTAGCGTTTCCTCAGCTAGTGCTGCTTTGAAATAATGCAGTTTGTTGCAAGCCTAAAAATAACTTAAAATTTATGCTGATACTGATGATCTTTGATATCTAAACATTTCATGAAGAATGTCCATGGCTAAGTTTTAATATAAGCATGCACACATATGCATGCCAAATCAAGCGTTTCTATGAAGTTTGATCATGAACATTAACAATGAAAAAGTGTTCATGTTATTAAAATAATGTGGAGTGCTGCTTAAAACATTACTAATTTATGTAATTGACATTTTTGTATAACAAATAAAGAAATCAAATTTGTTTATTTGTGTTTGCATGTTTCCCTTTCCCTATTTGTGTGTTAAAATTACTTTATTTAATTATATTTCACTTATGGATTAGAGTTAAACAAATAAAATTATTGATCAATTGCCAGGGACAATTGCCTGCAATTGATGTTCTCCGAAGTAAAAGATCACCTTTTTTGTCAAATTTTGTCCACAAAAACACCAGTTTTTGTGGGCAAAGAAAGGATTTTATGTCCTAGAATCTCATTTATTCATACTTATTTTTTCGGATTTGTTACTTACCCATGTCTGCCAGTATGGTGATATGGTATGGCAATAAATATTTTTATAGCAAATGGAAATGCCCAACTGCCTAATGTTTCTTGACACTCAGCATATTTTTTCAATGATATTCATACCACCCACCAGTGATCATACATATCTCTTGTATTTTGAGAAACTTTTTTTAGTAAGATATTTCATCAGTCTATAAAAAAATAATTTTCAGTTTGCCATAAAAATAATTCCATCAACTAGCTATGTTATTTTATAATTCTAAAATGATCAAATTGTTTGATTGATGTATTAATCTATATAGAAAAGCTTGGCATATTGATTCTTGAAAACAGAATGGATCAATTTGTTAAAATGAATACTGTTATAATATACGGCTGATTTATAAATGTTTCTTGATTCTGTCTCTGCAGGATGACACAAATTATTTGGATTTTACAGGTGTCACCATGGAATCTGCAGCATTAGAAGTGGACCCTCCGACGGACAAAAATAATTTGGTTTACCTCACCATGGTGCTTCACGGAATTGGTACGCTCACCGCATGGAATATGTTCATCACAGCCAAGGAATATTTTGTTAATTATAAGGTTTGTAAATCTTATATGAAAATATTGATTAATTAAAAAAAAGTGTTGTCTGTTTTTGACTTGCAATATTCAAAATTTAGAATAGTTTTAAAAATGTACAGTAAAATGTGGTTGATATTTTTTTTCTTGTTTTAGCTTAGTGAAGAATATACGGGAGATCATAATGCATACGCAGACAACTTCTTGTCCTATTTAGGACTTTGTTCACAACTACCAAATTTACTTTTGAATTGGCTGAACATTTTTATTGAGATCAAGTGAGTTAATAATCTTTTTTGCCATATCTTTTTTAAGTTAGAAAATTTTAATTTTAATAAATAAGTTTATTAAATAGTCTGTTAGTTTTTATTTGAATGACTATTCTCCGATATGCCATGAAAATATAATAATATATTCCTATACTTGGTAAATGGTAACAAACCTCTCTGCACTTAACTACTAGTCAATTTAAGGTGTACTTGGTACCTCTGGTCTCATATTGATTTTTTTATGTGAAGAGTTTTTCGTTAATAATTTTGCAGATTTCAAAATAAAATATGTTACATTTAATAAAATATGTTACATATAAAATGAATTACATTTTTCAGAGGTAGCCTTACAAAAAGAATTGTGCTGTCTATATCAATGGAGGTTCTTCTATTCGTGTTTACTGTGATACTGGCGATGATAAACACTTCGTCGTGGCCCGGCGCATTCTTCTATCTCACTATGTTAACAGTTGTATTCTTAAACGGTGAGTTATAAAAACACAATGCGCTAAATGAAATTAGCTTTTGACTAATCTGCTCAAAAATAATTTAATTACTCAACCATTAAGGACACATGTGTTGGTTACTTACTCAAAAGCAGACTAAGGATAGACTGATGGGTGACAATATTTTCACAGCACTCATTTTTATTTTAAGAAATAATTGCATTAGCAAGAACTTCTTTCATATCTTATTTAATGCATCGTGAGTTTCACTATTGCAGAGAAAAAGCAAATATTGACTGAACTTATACATATTTATGTTTTATAATGTATATTCAAATTTTCCAATTTTAAATATTGAAAAATATAATGATTTTTGTTTTGTTAATGTAGGTGTAATACTCATTTGTAAATTGAAATAAAATGGCTTATGAAAAATGAACACATAGTATGATAATAAATATTTAAAAAAACTATTTCAAGTACCTCTGCAATATCATTTGCTAACTGTTTTAAATTTCCTGATCTTATCATTTAATATTATGTTTGATAATACCCCCTTTCAATAATTATTAACTTACTGCTCCTTTTTATGTATCCTAGCTTTCAATGGTATCTTCCAAAATTCTGTTTACGGAGTGGCAGCTCGATTACCTTCAAAGTACACGGGGGCCGTGGTGCTGGGCTCAAATATTTCTGGAGCACTCGCTGCTGTTGCGTCTGCTGTCGGCGCTATGCTCACCAAAAATGCAAGAACGTCGGCTGTCTACTACTTTCTCAGTGCACTTTTTGTCCTACTCGCCTGCTTTGATACCTACTTTGCCTTACCACTAAATGTAAGTATTATCGCAACTCAACATTAAATTTATTGCCTTAGAATTGATTTTCATTCCTGGAAGTATGAATATTCATTCCAATAACGTTAATAGCTAGCTATGTAAAAGTTTTCTCTCACAAAATAAAAATTATTTCCTGACTTTTTATATAACATCATCTACCATGGTCTTTCCAATTATTTATATTTTATCAATTTGATCTCTTTCATGGCTACTTTTTTTTGTGATTCATGTTAAATGTTAATCGACTTCTTAGAAACTCATCGATTGTCCATATTTGTTTAGATTCTGACGATTGATAAGCAGAGTTACCCTCCTTATATGTAAATCAGTTAATTACATGAACAAGATTGTTATATAATTTGTAATTATTATCATACTACTTTTCAGAGGTTCTATCGTTATCATGAGTTGATGGCTGCAAAGGCCGCCGCAAGGAACACTCATAAAGGCCGACCTCCGTATTGGAAGATCTTTCGTCAAGCCTTTCCCCAACTCCTTAACGTGTTTGTTGTCTTCCTGGTCACATTAACCGTCTTTCCGGCATGGCACTCTGGTGAGTTTCTTTGACTTTACAACAATATGTTTTTTCTATTCTAGAAATCTACTTATGTTGTAGATTTATGTAGAATTATTAATAATATTATTTTTTTTCTTACAGATATCAAGCGATCTGATGTAGATTTCTTTGTCCCAGAGTCACTCTTTGTGAAGGTTACTTGCTTCCTCACGTTCAATATATGCGCAAGTCTTGGGAGCTTGACAGCGAGTATGTTCAACTGGCCCGGCCCCCGTTACCTCTTCATTTTTGTGTGGCTTCGCTTGGCCTTCCTTCCACTTTTCTTATTGTGTAACTATCAGCCGCTCGCTGTGACAAGATACCTTCCTATTATAATCAATAACGACTGGGCTTATTGGATTATGGCTATTCTGATGGCTTGGTCTAGCGGGCATTTGAGCTCACTTGCCATGATGTATGTGGGAGGGTAAGTCGCATTCAAAATACATATTGATTATTTTATCTAGATATGTCGAACATTAAACTAATATAAGGAATATTGAATACTTACCTTTGTTGTAGTGGTGAGAAATTTGCTTAGATAAACCTGGTTGAAGTGCTATAGCTGATAGTAGTCATTGATCGTGTAAATTGTCAATAATTGAATTTTTTTTATTTAAAATTGTTGAAATAGGAGTTTCAATACTTCCTCAAAATAGACTTCCAAAGTAATCTGTAATTATTCATTAATTGATTTTACAGGACTGTCGACCCCCAATACTCTCCGCAGGCAGGTATGTTCGGAGCAGCTATGCTTATAACTGGCATCACTGCCGGGCTCACACTGTCCATGGTCGGGCCACTCATCGTGTCGTGGTCAATTTTTGGAGATTCAACATAACGCTTTCTTGACTGGTACTAGTTCCTGAATAAGCAAAACCGTAGCAACAATCTGACTGTACAAAAATAAGAATGTATCGATTGCAAACCTGTTAGCCGATACGCGGCATGTTTTTATTAGTGTTGCCAAATTTTTGGTATACCAGCCTTTCGCTAGTGCAAATCCTGTGTGAGACAAAAAGAGAGCTTGGGAATTTATTCTCATTATTAAATTACTTTTTCGTTTCTCTATTTCTTAATGATTATGTACTGCTATCAATATACACGTTTGCTGATTTCTTAGACAATTTACAAATTTTGCCTCGAATTCACTGATCTGATTTTTGGTATCTATAATATATGTATTTGACATTTAGTCGTATAATCTTGAATTAAATGAGACGGTTAAAGTATTTACTATCAATGAAAATAATTAATATTCCAATTCTTATTTTTCTGAATAAAATAAATGTCTTGGCAGCATGCCACTAGGTTTTCAATATACATAGTCTTAAGTTTAGTAATGACAGCAATATATCGTAGTTTGTGATTTTTATTAAAATAATTAATTTCACTTCATCATCTGATCTATGCAGCAGGCTATTAAGGGTTCTAAGGTTTTATTTGTTATGGAGTTAGTGAAGATTTAAAAAAAAAAACTAACTCTAAGATTGGAATAGGAAGAATGTTAGGAAGTCCCTACTTTATTATCGTTGAAATCTCATTGGTTCAAAGTCATATCATCTGATTTAATCACAAATCTTGCCTTCGTCGAGTCAAAATGATCTCAAATTGGCTCTTATTTCCAAATGTATAAGCCCTTGTCGGTGAATTAGATATTTGATATTTACCGTATTGATTATTAATAGATAATTTATTGGGAACAAGAATTTTTTTGGGAACAAATGATAAAACATTGTTTTTATCATTTATTTTAAATGTAATATGCATCCCATTCTAAACAGTGATTATACTTCCCAAAATTTAAATAATATTGATCATAGGTTTCTTTTTACTTTTCAGACAATTTAAAATATGCCAAGTCCTATTGACTTGATAGTTTTAAGTATCACTTCATCTGTACATAAGACTTCATCATATATTACATCCTCATTTAAATCAATAATTCATCAACCTTTAAATTGAAAAGATTGATCCTGATGTTGAAACGGAGTCCTTTAATGGTTATGAAATATTAAGAATTTTTCTGATTTGCTTTACAAACACCTCATCTCAATTAATTTTATATTTATCACAATTCTTAACAAGAAGAAATTGAAATTTAAACACACCAATAATATATATTTTTTCTATATTGATAGCTAAAACTATGCATTTATTTATGTACATTAAAAATTTACTTAGTAATCAAATTGAATATATAGAAAACACAAGACAATAATAACTTTTACAACTCCATTCCTGAACAGTTTTCAATTTTCATTTTGGTATTTATAATAAGTCCAGTAATACATATAAGTGTGTTGTTTTTGAGTAATCATGTATTAAAATTATTTTTTGCAATTGTGTCACTACAAATAAAATCTCCAAAAACAATGTTGTTAATTCTAAAGAAAATATAATTAAAAAAATGGTTAAACAATGCTATTTATAAAACTCATATGCTCAATTTTAAAACTGAAGTTTATTTGAAACAGAAATTTGAGAAATTTTAATTAGAGTATATATTTATTGGGATATATTTATCAAATTACATTTCCATTGCTTCTATAAATTATTTTTATTTTCTGGTGCTGCCAATAGGATCAATTGGTGCCAAGCAGCTTTCTTTGATTGAATTTGCTTTATCATTCAAAGATTTCATTGTATAATTTACTACTTGATACTGAATTTGTGTATAATCAAGACAACATTAATTATTGTAATTATTTCTTACTAATCCATCAATCATGCGAGGCTGTGGAGCTGTTTAAAATCCTGACTACTTAACACACCAACTCCCATATTAAAAAATCTGGTTAGCTTACATTGCAATTGCAGGTGTAATGTCTCCTAAATTTTAATTGTAAAGCCTTTTGTCATATATCTAAAAATAACAAAGTATGACTCAATTGGGTATTCAAATAGCTGATACATCAATGATTTAGGACATAGCTCATTATTGTAATTTACAAATGTAATATAACACAGTTTGTTATCCCATTTTTATGTAATATGATAAAATGTCATAAAATTAGTTGGAATACTAACCAACGTTCATTTAAATATTTTATTATCTTGATTTTGTCTTCAGTGTTTTAACGCGATTAACATATTATAATATGTATTTTTATGTTTAATCAATGTGTACCTCTATTATTGGTTAGTTAAACTGAGATAAAATAAAATGCACTTCTGCAATGTTTCAAGCGAGAAATTTGATAAGCCTTATAAATTATCAAATACAGCAGTATTGAAAACTGCCATCACTGCATATATTCGCTAGTTTTATTGTGTAACTTCATTGCATTTTTATTCCGATATTAACAATTTTTTGTAGTTTCAGTATTCCATGCTTGTTGGTAGGGTATGAATTTGACAGGGTCAAGGAACATTAATTTGATAATAAATAAACTCAATCTGTTCTCAAATCCAATAACTGTTTTTTTTTTTTTTTTTTTTTTCTTTTTTCATTCATCACGAATAGTTATAATAGATTTTAATATATAGGATTTAACATTTTTTATATTCTGGTGTTTGACTGATTGTTGCTTGTTATACAAATTGTTATAATGTTATGCTTAGCTGTTAGTGTTACAGAGTAATAAACGTGTTGCTTTCAGTATTTTTTTTGTATCTGTATTGACTTGGCGAATTTTTTGCTTGTCATTTTTTTTTATCTAAGAGGTTTAGTTATATGATAAACTTAAAAATTATTGTTTATCATTTTGTACTTTTTATAAAGTTTTCTATCATATTTTATTATGTGTACACCATGGGTGTATATATGTATGACAGCCTTTTTTGTAAAATGCATTATTAACATTGCTCAAATCATACTGACATTTGATCTGTAAACACACAATTGTTGGAAACTAATCAGTACATATTGGAAACTTGATAATTTAAGTAGCTTAATTATTCAGATTTAATGTCAAGTCATTTTGAATATTCGAGATTATAGACATATTTAAATACCATTTGATTATGAAAATCTTTGCACAATACATTTAATTGAATCCTAAACTATCATCATCCATTGTAAGTGTCTTTGTTCCATCCATGGCTTCATGATTTATTAGTAACTTTTTTTTAAATATCTGTAGATGTAGGATATACAATAAAAGTGTTTTGTCCAATATTATAAAATTAATTATAGAAGAGCTCACAATTCGTAGAATTTATATAAAATTATATTTTATTTTTATAATATCACAAAACTTTATGAAATCATACACACGCTCTATTACCAAAGAGGAATAGAATATTATTTCTTTTATTTATTCATAAATCTTGAATTTTATCTTCGGATTATTTTAATACCACAGCATATTTAATTTCTTTTAATTATTAAAATTGCAAGGTTTTGTGATTCAAAATGATTGTTTATATTTGGAATTTGCAAGTTTACAGCAGCGACAGTTAATATGAATACTGATATTATAGAATCTTTTTAAAAGATCAATAAATATAAAACTTTATATATACCGCCCTGTTTAAACCCTATGATTTTTTTAAAGTTTTGACCTTTTTACTAATTGTTATTTTGAAATAATTAATATAAAAATAGAATTATTTACATATTCAGCTTTATTTAAGCAAAGTGGAAATGTGTATATAAAATAAACTCAAAGAAATTTATATGGTTTCGGTGTATAACATGAATTAATTGCGTTGAATTATATACACTAATTTTTTATTCAATTAAATATGTATTTGTTGTAAAGTTTGAATTACATTTTTGTCTTTGTTACGAATGGATATATATTATTTCGAAAGATTGATCAAATAAATAAATGTGGTTTAAAACAAAAAAAATCTGTAATTTGCACCCGATTAATTAAATATTCTGTTTAATAATCCTCATGTGTTTTATATTTTATCCAGTCGAAATAATATTGCAAAAACCATGATTCATGCTTTAAGCTAAAAATCATGGGCATTTACAAGCTGGCTACCTCTTTTGATAAATCTGGAGTCGCCATTTAAAAGTTGCATAAAAATATAAATTTGGTAAAGAAAACACAAAATACAATATATTAAAAGGTATCCTTAAAATTCTCTTTCAAGAGATTTCAGGTTTAATCTCTTTCAGTTAATCTGTAAAGATTTTTCTCTAACGTAAAATTTCTAAGATTTCCTTCTTGAAGCCAGTTTTTAAAGTATACTTTTTTACTCGTGACTTCCTATTGAATTGAATTATGTTAATAGTGAAAACCAGACATTTTGCAGATTTTTTCGTGTTAAACAACAATACTATAATAAATTCATGATTGTGTTTTATTTTCACCTTACCATGGAAAACTGACCGATAACATGAAAATTATTTTTTTCCCAAAATTATTGAATACTCGGTTAAAAATCAAGGCAACATTAACTACTAGAGCCATATTATTTCTTACTGATATTGATTGTTGGTGGTCGATATAATAGTATTTTCGTGTAACACTTAAGTTTTATTATAAAATTACATTCTAAAATATTTATCTTAATTGTCACAATAAATATTACAAAACATCATCACCATTTGGTGCCAAATTACATGCCATGAATAAATAATCTAGCACCTTAACATGATACAGATATCAGAAATTAGGAGTCGCACTTTTAGACTATGTTAATTTAAAATTCATTTATCTGATCTGTGCTACTTTAATGGAGAATATATGAGGAATTTATAAGTAAAAAAACATCAGGTGGACACCTAACCACATCTAACCATTCATTGTAGAACTTCCTTTGCTCTGTATCCAGTATCTAGAAGATTTATCCCAATGTATTTGTTCAGATAAAATCATTGTCACAATCTAATTAAATTTAGTAAAATATATATATATGTATTACATTAAAAATTAGATGTAGGGCCATTTGAATACAATATTGTGCACCACCATCCAGAGCAACGTTCTTTACTGTCTTCTTCCAGTCATCATTGTCATTCTAATCCAACCGTTTTGATAGCTTATATGGGAATTAAAAAAATTAAAAAATATATTCGATAGTTGTGTTATCAATAGAGAAGAATATGATGAGCAAAATACCTCAATAAAATTACATTTTAACGTAAATTTAAATGATCATATTAATTATACAATAATATTAAGATCTTTTTATAGGATAAAAAACTCACTAACTTTACTAGCTTTTAGAGAAAAGTAGACGAGTGAATTTAAACAATTAAAACGAAATTTAAATATGTAAAAAAACATTTGATTTATATTTTAAGAAGATGAGCTTAATGCTATTTTTTGTACGTAAATCTATTAAAGTGCCCCTAAATATTTTGATCCTGAACTGCCATTGACTATTATATTATTTACTGAAATATCTTTCGCTATCAGTGACACATAGTAGCACAATGAATCAAGTATACTTATTATAATTGTCATATTTTTTATACGGTTTTATCTATGGCAGCACCAATTGAATAATAAAAAAATAGAAGTCAATTATCTGTCAAGAGTCATGTCGAACCCATTAAAAAAGCGTGCCTTCGGCGAAAATCCTTTAAGACGTGCTAGTGGAAGTAGCGAAGGATCCGTATCTGACAACGAAAGTAACCCTGATGTTTATACTGGAAATGAAGTAAGTTTTTTTTTTTTTTGTTAAATACTGATTTGTAGGATCGCTTAACCTGTACAAGAAAGTATTCAACCATGTGTTTAGGATTGACAATATATCGTGATTATTAAAATAATTTTTTTTTGTTTCATCAGGAGATTAAGGTAGATTTTGAAGGAAGAAGTCCGCAGGATTCTGACTTTCATGGTATCAAAGCCCTTCTTCAACAGTTGTTCTTAAAATCCCATGTCAATCTTTCTGAGTTATCCAATATAATTATCGGTGAGTATAAATAATCAGTAAACATAACTTCTACTGTCTTAAAGTATAATCATTTTTATTTTCCTTATCAATGACATTTTGTATTTGTTTTTCAATAGTCTACATCGATTGCGATAAATTTGTTTTTACAAGCTTCCTAGGCCTACTAGACGATATTTAGAGGTGCTATGTTTTATTATCATAAGACATTTCCATATAAAAGTAAACAATATCAGGTGATGGCAACATACTGTATGGATTTGTTTTTGAAATAATATAATAAATAGATAATTTATTTTGATTTCCTTATATTTATAAATGAATATTTTCCCAATCCATTGAATAATAATTTGGAGGATTTTCTGTGCAATTAGTAACAATAATTATGTGACCATGTCACTTATTAAATTGTGTTTTCATGAAATTGATATCCATAAAATTATTATAAAGAAATATATAAACATCTTTAATATTTTCATTCCAGGCCAAGCATATGTCGGCAGTGTGGTTAAACAAAGTGACTTGGATGTTCCTGATGATGAAATGGATGAAGAGTACAAGGATGCAAATGATGTCTTTGGAATCACAACTGTTGTATCACTCAAACACAGACATGTAAGTTTATAAAGATGATCATAGCTTTTGTAAATGATGTTTTATATATTATGATTTTTTTACATAATATAATGTCATAGTTTTTAAATCATTTAGAAAATTGATTAATAAACTTGTATTTTTTCTTAGGAAGCAGAGTGCATACAACAAATTCGACAGCTGTTATCAGAATTAGCTGAACAGTATGCATCAATACCCACAAGAAGTCTCATTGATCGGGTTTTAGCTGCTAATACTGGCTTACTCTTGAGTGAACGCCTCGTTAACATTCCTCCACAAATATGCGCACCTCTTTTTGATTCCTTGAAGTCAGAAATAGAGAAGGCAAACAAAAAGAGCATGCCTTTTAACTTCGATTATTATATTATGATCTGCAAAATGTATAAAACGGACTCTACTAAAAAATGTAAGTAACTGTTGAGTTTTTAATTTTATTGATCAATTTAAAAAAAATATTACATATTCCCTCAAACGGCTGTTATTATTTTCATACTTATCTTAACTACCATTACTAATCTCAATGACTAGGGAAAATGGATCACTGTAACTTCTGTATTAGTATTTATTCCGCTTAATCCACAGATTAACCAAATTACCAATTTTATATTATGAATGTTACCAATTTTAATTTTACTATTATAAAGAAACTTCTACAGAGCTATGGTCGAATCTAATAAATATATTAATGTGATTTAATTCTTTATTGCTTTGCATATTACATTTGTGATTTACTGAGATCATTTAGAAATTTGTATTATTTTATGAAATCAGTAGATGACAAGGTTTTCCATCTAAATATGGGATTAAGTAACATAATGTTTGGGATCCATTGTCTCGGTATAGATATTATTAATTGCACTTTTTGTCAAATCAATACATATGTATATTTTTGTAATTCCAGCAAGTAAGAAAAACAAAAATAAAGATCCTGACATAATATGGTCAAATGCTGAGGAGGAGATTATTTTTCCGGAGGCAATAGACAGTTTTGAGTTCACAGTGAAGTCTGAAAGTGATTCCGGACTTACGGGAAATTGGCTCGAAGAAGATTCTGCAATGGTTCCATACAGAAAAGTTCTAATTATTGATGCTTCCAAATTTAATCAAATTATTGACACAGTGAAGGCTTATGTATCAGAATAATTGCAATTATACAAAAGTTTTTTTAAAAAATATCTTTTACTTGCATGTAATCCTTATCTTAATTTTTTTGAAAAGAATAATATGGCATGTCTTTAATTAAATGGCACCGCCATTTCTAAATACAAATAAAAGCCTATTGTATAGGTAAACAAACTTTATTCCTCTTTTTGAAATGTATGCCTGATTATGATTATGTTGAATCATATATTGAATGGACATTTATTATGAAGTATATTCTGAGCTATTACTAATATAAGTGATACAGCATTACTTAAATGGGTGTTTATTATTGAAGTCATCAATTATAAGGTAGATCCTGAAAACATGTATCTTAATTAAAGAGACATTTAAAGGTATGTTTGACTCCTTTAGCACTCCCGGAATGTGCTGAAAAGCCTCGGATACTAAGTACCAAAAAAAATTATTGGCTGTGTGCCCAAATCAAATATCTGACTAGGAATTAAAACCTCTAACAGCGTCAAATTGACACCAGGTAATTTCTGTGATGATGTGTAAATAGTAAATTTCATAAAATAAATAAAGGTATATTTTGAATAGTATCTTTAATTTTAGTAACATTCCTTATTTCTTCAAATTTATGAGTGAAAACATACATTAATATCATATACTAATTTAAAATAGTGAAGTATAAAAGGCAACATTTAAGACTAGATAAATAAGTCAAAATGCAACGGTAACATTTTAATTAAGTAATATAAAATAGAATGTCATAATGTAAGTCATATAAAAGTATGATTTCTTAATGTGTAATAGTTAAAAACTTAAAAAAACCTATACTGATTAGTAAATGTGAGATTTTTTTTACTAATGATTCATTATTGAGAACCTATAACAATACTATATTTACAGATAGTATTAAAAAAATATGTGAAAATATTTACAAAGCATTGTATCGTCAAATATCAAAACATTTAATCTGTTTAAACGGAATCTAAATAAATTAATTTACACCTGATTTTATGGTGCGAAACATCCAGAAATAGAATTATAATGAAAATAAAATAGTTATTCAAATTTATTCAAATTTAAATTACTTTTGTACGTTTCATTATTTTTTAAAATAAATAATTTTGGTTACAAAACTTAAACTTGATTTATGCCAAATTCAATACTTTCGTTCGATTACATTTCGCAACCGAGAGTGACAGCAGCGAATAATACATATAAGCTTATAGTCTCATTATATTTTTGTAAGCAATAAAGACGATTTTTTTTGCACGAATTTTAAAATGAAAATTTTGGTTTTTCATACGCTTCTGGTACTTTTTTACGCGATATTTTAATTTTTGGATCCAATTAATCAAATTATATGAAAGTTGTGATTTTTTTACGCGATTTTTTTCACGCGCCTTTTTCTGGAACCAATGTATCGCGTAAAAAAAGGACTGGGTGTACATTATATTATGTAAGCAGTTTTCACATTGAAATAAATGATCAACTCGATTTATCTTCCGGTGGCGGTTCTTTTGGTTCTTTGTGTGATTTGGGTCTCCGCCGAAGAGTTCCCAAAATGTTGAGCATCTCCTTCAAGGCTGCAGGTTCTTCTTTTTGCTTCTTTACAGGGGTGATTTTCTGCTCGGTAGATTTCAAGTGGAAGCGACCACCTTTGATCTGGTTTATGATTTCATCTATAGCACCTGCATAAGTTAATTGGATTAAATGAAATGAGAGGGAATATAATGCAATTAAATACAATTTATAATGATGATATTTTCATGCTATTAAAGGTTTGAAAAAGCCATTATATCTATTACAATAACTCTTAAATATTTGGATGAACGTTGAAGTTTTATAATTTGAAATATAAATGAATAGAGGTTTAATCTGTCACTGAAGAAATGATCCTGTTAGTATTTTTGTAATTATATTTAAAACACAAACCTCCAGTAGGTTTTTTCTTTTCTGAATTGTTTTGCTTCAGGCCTAATAGATTGGCCATATCTGCAATAGCACTTTTCGCTGACTTTCCATTTGAAATGCCATTAGTATTTCCATTAGTGGGTGGTAACGGAGGAGGTGGTGGCGGTGGAGGAGCCGGTGGTAAGGGTGGTATCACTGCTATTTCTAAATTACTTTCAATAAGTTCAATTTCATCAACATCGTTACTATCTGTTTCCTTCGGGGTAACAGTATCGGTATTGCTGTATGCCTTGTGGGCATTTTCATACATAGAGATTCGATTCAATACAGATTTTCGATTATTCTTTAATTCTTCTAGCTTTTGTTCAGCTTTTTCAGCACGCTCTGTAGTCTTCTTGACATCTTCTTCAGCTAATTTTAATTTCTCTTCTAGAATGAAAATTTCATTGTCTGTTTCTCTGTCAAGAAGTTTTTCCTGTAAGGGAAATAAAATACTACGATGATGTACAAGAATTCCTCTGTTAGATTGATAATTTAAGTCAAGACCCGTAATGGGCTGAGAAGCTAAGGTTTATCATATATTTTCTTGTAATTAAGTAATTTTTTTATGACAATACATCGTTTATATTTTAGCAATAAATAGCTCTTATTCTCTGAATTAATCTTCATGTCTTTGGTAAATAAAATAAAATTTATGACTTTGACACCAAATATCATGTTAAGCTAAATAATATTTTATGGTTTTGGTTGCTTCTATTTTTGATTTATTGGAAAACTAACCTGGAAATCATCAATTTCTTTGGAATGCTTTATTCTCTCTTGTTCCATTTCTGCCCTGAGTGCTTCCAGTTCTCTTAGGAGTGACTCCTGGCCAGCCAGAAGGTCTTGTTGAGAGGGTGTCGACATGTAACGAGATTGCTGAGGACCTTGGCCAGGTGTGATATCGCTGAAGTCGGGATATCCTTCCATATAAATCGAGCTTCTGTGTGCTAACACATCGCGTTCTTTCTTTGCTGATTCGGCTTCACATTTCATACTGTAAAATGTCAGGAAAATTTGTTGTGAGATCCGTTAGAAATATATGAAAAATGAGTTTTCTATTTAGATATATTTAACGATAAAATTGAAGATGTTAATCCATATGATAAAACAGCACTATGAAGTTAAACGGTTTTGTTCATCAAAATTTTCAGTGCTGTTTGGGTGACAATTATAAATTCTTTTGTAAGTAATTTGTTAAACATTTTTTTCAATGTGAAATCGTCTTTTCATTTGTGTGAGAGTTGTTTCATAAAAAGTGAATACTAAGTGTTAATTGTGACTTTTTTGCAAACTTACTATGCCAATTTTTTTTCCCGAAAATCTATAGAGAAGTTGTTGGTGTTGAATTTTTTGTTATTGAGATTTAAACTACTTTATCTTTATTGTTATTAAACAATAGCCCATTCACCCCATTGATGGTATTCCATTAAGGCTAGGTATAAAAAATAATGGTGAAAACTTGTTTTTAAGACTTACAATGTTGCTTGATTCATGGATTGTTCAAGTTGTTCTCTAAACATGGCAACTTCTGAGGCTAAATGCCTCGCGAGGCGCTTGTTTCTTTCTGTTTCTTCAAGAGAGTCTTGTAATTTTTCTTCTGCTTCAAATCTGCTCATTTTCTCTTGTTCTAGTTCCTTAAATAATTTTACAAAATATATTATTATAATGTTATAATTTTTTATCTGCGTTTATCATATTGGTTTATAAAATTTAACATAAGGAATAATTTGAAAACAGTAAAATTTACCTGTGATAAGTTAACATTCAATTCGGTTGCTTCAAATTCTTGAAGTCTGACAGAACTGATTTCAGTCTGTAATTTTGCAACTTCCCGGCTTAGGTCTGCTACTGTTTCTCTTAGACTTTCCAACTCTTCTCCTCCACTTGACTCTGAAGCTGCATAAATAAATATATTTATTTATAATATTAAGTATACACTGTGAAAAAGAAAGGATTTTAGAAAATTGATTTTTTACCTGCATCAGTTGCATCTTGACTATCTAAATCTTGAAGTGCTTGCGGTGGAAGCCTTTGTAATAGGGCGGCAGATCTTCTTTTGAGTCGTCTATTTTGTTGGTACCACTGACCTGCACTCTGCATTGCTCTAAAACGCAAATCAGAATTCATTTGCTGTTTGCATTGACACATTTAATGAAATTTGAAATGTGAGACAGTCCTCTCTAGCCTGCATTTTCAGTAGGGGTAGTTTTTGAAAAAAGGGTTTGATGAGGATTAGCGACATGTTAATCACTCATTTGGTTGATTTTGAAAGTGAAACAATTGCTGATGCCTTCTATCTCATTAATAAATCTATAGAAAAGTATGAATTTTTCCCATCATTAAAGTTGGATTGGCAACCTTAGTGTGTTCATTTAGCTAGAGTGGTTGAAAAAAGAAACATAAAGTATGTCATTTAAAGCAATATTAGGTTGGTGTTAAGTGGTTATCTAACTTTACTCACTTATGCATTGCTTGTGTTTCAACATCGTATTGATTTTTTAGTTGGTCATATTCTTTGTAAACTTTTTCAGAAACAGTTCGAAGCATTTTCAACTGGGAATCCTTTTCGAGAAGTTGTTGTTCCACCTTTTCATTTCTCTCATTTAGAAGGTGGTATTTTCGTTCCAATTCATTATGCTCTCGAAGCGCTGAAAGTAACAACATAAAAAATATATTATAATAAAGTTCCAGTAGGTATGGTTCCTGAAATGAGCAAATACTTAAAAGTATCAAATAAAAAATTGTTAATGACAGCAAAGCTGGAAAATTATAAACTTAAAAAACTAAGAATATTTCACTGAAACTAATATCATAAACAAAAAGATCATTACCTCAGGTAGTTAATTTGTGTTAATGATTCTAAGTATGACTGTATGTAAAATGTCAACAAATATTTCGCAATCGTTATCAACTTAATAAAAAAAGGTTGTCTTCAACAAAATAGGAATATGCGTATCGCTACACGCAAAGTAAATTTTAGGCATATTATAGTGGTATGATATTTAAGTAGTGCTCAGAAAAAGAGGAAATCTTACAAGTATCTTCAGGAATTGGAAAAGGCAGCATTGTTTACGGACTATTATTTATGTATTGAATTTGATCGTTTGAAAACTTAGTATTTTCGCCAAGCTGGTACTATGTGTTAATGGTAGTATTGCCATATTATGTTGAAATGTATGGCCAGTAATTAAAATATGTATATTAAAATTCCGTTTTATTTGACGTTGGAAACAAAAATATTAGTCGTTCAATTATAAGTCCAGAGAACGATGATTCCTTCGTTTTTTTAAAGTGAATAATATTAAATTTGACAACAATTTAACAACCCATGACGTTGGGAACAAAAAAATAGTCATTCAATTATAAACCCAAAAATCGACAGTTTAATGATTCTTTGGTTTCTTTGAAAGCGAACAATATTAAATTTGACAAACATTTAAACAACCCATGCAAAGTTTAATTACTTTTCAACAGTACGTCACTGATTATGGAAATAATATTTGCTTTCAAAAATAGAAAACTAAAAATAGATGGCAAGATGCAAAGACATGCGCGATATTTTCTTGACACTGTGGGATCGTTCACCCTTATTAGCAAGTATTGGTGGTAATATTTTCACCAAAGACAAAAATAAAATGAATTCCAAAATTTGTATAGCACTGAATTCAATTTATTCAAATTCAGAAATTTGAAGTCAAGTTTATGGAATTTTATATACAATATGAGCTAATTACATAACACACTTTTGCACTACATACATACAATAAATCAAAATATAGCGACATCAATATAAATTGTTACTTTGAATTAAAGCGTATATTTAAAGACAATTTTGATTTATGAAATTCAAAAATTATTCGAAAAGTTCACGTTGGACTATAATTTAAATTGAAAAAAAGAAAATGGCACTTACAAAAATATATAAAAAAAACTTTTTAATATCAAATACGAAAATGGCTTGATTTAAGTTAATTCTATAACCGAAGACTTACGGATATATCGGATTCTATTTATTTGTCTTCATGTGGTATTATCGGATAAAATGGCTTAATTTTATTTGTAAAATTTAGAATGAGCGAAATATATAATTACTTGAGGTAAGTTTAGGATTCAGGATTACTGAGAAATAAACATCACAATCAAATAGGCGTACACACATATATTATATGAATTGTGCATTATTTTATGTGTCGATATATTATATCATAAAAAAACACATAAAATATCTTATAATAATAACTCACCGCTCAATAATAGAATCATATCTTTGAAATCAGCGACACAGCATCATAATACAATAGAAGAAAAAAAAAATAGGTATTAAATACATAAAAAATGGAGTAGGTATACTAATATTCACACGGCAATTACAGTTATTTGCTCTAACGATTTAATATCAATTGTAGCCTATACAACAAAAGAAAACTTCAAGCTGTCATATCAATCTCAAGTTCTATAATACATTTTTTTAGACAAGGTTTATCAAAAAAATAAACAGTAAAGCAGACGCAAAAAAAACTTTTCCATACATATTATGATAGGAAAAGTGGCGCAGAATGAAATGGGAGGTTCTTTTATGAATATCCAACAAATGTGACGATTTATCATATCAATATAAAACATATTTCTTAGCCGACAGTTTGGACATTCATGGCGTATTTTATTAATAAAAAAATCGACGTACAGATTTAAATTATGTATAAATTATGTTTGGATAATCTATCATCATATTGCCATCCAATTAAGGGTTATATAATATTTAATACTACATGCACTCGATTATGTTAATCTATATTATTTATTTACTTAGGCGCATTTTAATTTGTCCTGTGAGACGAGAAATTTGCTACTGGCGATAATTATTTGTGGTGACTGCTTCTCAAAAATAATTGTAACTATTTAACGGGCCTGCGTGGGATATTTTTATGCTGGTAGGTTTTAATCACGCTTCTCAGTGTTTCCACAAATTCAAGACTCAAAATATTATCATCTTAATTGTAATAATTATGCATCTATGAATTCCAAGGAAATTTAAAGAATCGGTAAGCAAAAATACGCTTATGGTGTGACAAGAAAGTTTATTCATCGAAAATTAATCAGAAGGCTTTAAGTGTTTGCTTAAAAAAGCATCAATTACAATAATTAATTATTGTCGACTAAAAGGGGTAGGTTTTAATAATATGTATGTATTATAATGACATGTCGAATAGTTTTATAAAATTAAGTCCCGTTTATTGTACAGATGTGCTTAACGTGGGAGCAGATTTTAACTGCATTAGTTAACAATCGTTAATCAATTAAGATTTATACTTGAAAAATAAAGTTGAATGGTCAAAAAATGCGTTTCGAAAATACGAAACAGAGGAATATTTTTTTTTGTTTATAAAAAAACTTCTATTGACATTAGTTCAGAAAACTCTGCTCCATATAAATTGCTCAAATGAGAGTGAAACTGGTTTCATTGACAGCCTCATAAAGTGAAAAATAACTTCACGATAACTAAGCTCACAGCCCACACGCTATTACCAGCCAGCGGCTGCGTGTCCTGGATTCATAAAGAGGAAAAGTAAATCCACTTTGCTTCTAAAAAATCGTAATTAGAATATCTAAGGAGGTCAATAATATTAAGTGAACGATGTGCTTAAAACGCTCTGATTTTAGTATAAAAAAAAAGGAGAATTTTTTTTTCATTCAAAAACATTAAAAAATGAACAAGATGATAGTTTCAATCAAAATTTAACATTGACAGCAAACGGACGGAAGATGGATAATAGTAAATAATGATTAAAAAAAGAATGCTTCGAGGAATGAATATCATCAATAAAAAAATCTTTCCAGGTCTGATTGCTTGATTGATTGATGTCTTACCCGCAAGTTCGTACATCACTGTACACAGCGTGATCAAATTGAAATTTTACTTTACAACGAACATACGTAAGTACTTATGGAGAATTACAAGAAACACCTACGCTAGGAGATAAAACGTCAAACTGAGGAACCAGTCAGGTTCGACTCCCACGGCAACCCTAAAAACTCGTAATATTACTTCTCGGCCTGATAAATAAAACCGCCCGACAATAGACGCTAATTATTATTTCACAAAGAAAAAGATTCCCGACGGTTATCGTTTTCCTCAAGCACCTTTCAGAATATCTCAAATAAAAATAAAACGATAATCATAGGGCTCATGCTTAATTGTGTGTTCGGTGGAGCATCTTTGGCTCCAATTAAATGAATGATTGCTTTTATTTTTTCCCTTTTAATAAACTAGATGATTTTCGATAACATTCAGAAATCGCGAAGTCAAAATAAAAAACAATATGCGTATGCTAAGGTATAAAGAATAAAAAATACATTATTTATGCACAGCAAAATGATCGTCTGGATAACTTTACTTTAGGTAGGGTGGACAAATACAAAAACATATTATTCGTGAAAATTGTTTGCCAGTCGGAAGTCGATTTTCCATCGGAAAGTTTTGCAATGTCGAAATAGGACGAGGATAATAAATTTTTGTTGAAATGCAAGAATAGGGGAATGGAAAAATCACAATTAGATCCGAGAATATATACAAACAAAATTATTATGAATCATGATTCTACTTTTATGTAAAATAGAGATTAGTTTTTATATGTATCTTTTATTATAGACGTTCTGTAAAAATTTATTGCTACCAAAAAAAAATATTTATAATTATTTTTCACAGTTTTAAACAAGGTTCGTTTCATTCATTAACTATTGGTGGATTTTTGCTTAAAGGCATGGATGGAGGTCAGTGTTTTTTTTTAAATCGCTCCCAAGCATTCGATTTTAAACGTTAGTTTTAGCGAGGGCGATTAGATATCCAACACATATGTCCTAGCCCAAACCTAACATCTCTAGTCTCTTCTAAGAGTGGTTGGAAATCTGAGTAATAAGATATTCTCATAGATAAATATGCTACATATTAGGAGAGGTCATGGTGGCAAAAAGCGTCGTTCTAGGAAAGGAATGTTACTCCAGAAATAATATTTTTTAATAAATGTAAGTACTTATATATTATAATTAAAAAAAAAAATTTTCAATACAAAAATATAAATGAATGAAAATTCACCATAACATCAAATTATTAATGTGTATAGTCGGCTTTAAATGTATTATTTTTTGTTTCTGCTTGATTTTGGAAACATTGAATTATTGTTGTTCAAAAGAAATTTTTGAATGCAAATAATTCAAAGCGAAACTTTTTTGGCATAGCATGTTTTGCTGATCCGTGAAGGCGCAGGAATTATTAATATATCGGAAAATAATAAAAAGAGATAGAAACATCTAGTTATGTACAAATACGTTATCCGGTTTTATTCGTTCTGCCACGAAGGTTCTTTTATTTTTAATATAACGTAGGTTAGTACGCTTTCCTTCATAAATTACAGGCGTGTGTATTATCCTGCAAACAATTTTCCACCGAAAATCACCCCTCTCTGTTCGATTATATCTACCCCAAACCTCCCTACCCATTTCGTTGAGGCGAGTTGAGGGGTAGCTTGGCAAAAATGTACGAGATGAGTCACGTACAGAACATCTTAGTGATGTCAATGTTACATAGAATATCGATTTTCACGATTATTGATTCCCGCATGATGCAAAAAATATTTTTTAAATGAAAAAAAAATGTCAAGGAATTTGAAATAACAATGGACTATTTGAAGTTGCAGGAAAAAAATATTCATTTTATCACAGTTTGATTTGATACAAGGTTTACGTAGGAATGTGATTATAGTTTTATCAGGGTTTGTTAGTTAAACAAATTTTATTTTGACAGTGGCATTTGAATAAAAATATTTTTGCGGTTTAATACAAATGTAGGCGTCGCTAAACAGGTTTTCATGAGAATGTTTTTTAAAGAAAAATTATTACGTCAATTCATTCATATATACAACATACAAAAAAAATTTAAAAAAATCGTGTATTCCGAAGGAAAATATAATATACCACAAAAAATATAATAAAAATTTGACTATTTTTCGTCGCTAAATATTATTATTCAATATGATAGAAACAAACGAAGCACATTCCATATTTCAATAAAAACATTTCATGGAAATAAATAATATATTATAAAAGTGAGAAAATGCTTCATTTTTGTTACCCGTGTTCTCTCTTATTGTGCGCATGGTCGTATTGAGAGCCCAGCGCACTTTTGTTGAGGTAGTAAACATTCCATCACAAGACATAAAAAATAATTTCGTAGTTTTTGGAAAAGTTGTTTAAAATTAATTTATTAAATTTTGATCAACAATCTGTCAAGAGTTGTACCTTTAAGAATAATAATAATAACCAAATTTATAACGGATTGATTTTCATAAAAAGCTTAAATTATATCGCGTAATTGTTCATTTGGTATTATCAGCCTATGCATTTTCTGCGCAGACAACATTTATATCTTAAAAGTTATGTTACTGGTAATATTAGTTTTTTTAAATGTACAAATTAATTATAAATACGACATTGTATTTAAAAAAACGCTCGATAGCTTAATTCATTTGCATACCTATAATATTTAGGTCGAAAACTTGAGATGATAAACTGTTTACTAAACTCTTCCATAAAAATAAAACATATTTATTTACACAACATTTCACTGAATTTTTAATTCACTATTGTTCTGTGTGTTAAACAAGCCACTAGTTGTAGAAGTAATTAAATTTCAACAAAAAACAAATAGCTTAGAGAAAATCGTGTACGAATTCTCTATAAAATTTGAAAGTCGTTCACACACAAAATTCCAAAATTTCGACGAGTTGCTTTTGTTGGTAAATTATTTTCACACAGGAATGTGAGACTCAAGAATTAATTGACTCTTGTGTCTTTGGGCGGTAGTAAATAATTAACTGCATGGTCTCTATAAAATATCATGTTATTTTACTGTAAAAGTTTCACCCGCCTTTCAAATCGGCATTCGGATAGAACAATTAAGCGAATTTGGAAGGTATTATAACATGTGTGCATTTGTGCCGCATTGTTTGCAGGGTTAAGGTACCCGTTAAGGGTTAGGTTGATCGTGCAAGCATTCGTTTTGAGATTACCGACCATAGCTAAGATAACACACACTTGCTTTGAGAAATAAATCATATTCAGATGAACTTATCGTACTGCCTTTAGCCACAGTCTGTGCTCCGTTTATATTTTGATAAAGAAATGTTTACATATGGCATTTTTGAACAAATTGCATAGGACCGTCATTATGTAAGGAATTTCAAATGAAAAAGTGATAACTTTGATATTTTGTCAAAATCTATCAAAAGTTGCATCTATTGACAAATTCTTTTGAAAATATACGAAAAAACGACACCGTCCAGGACAATCGAATGTTTCAATTAAAATTGTGTATCTGATCAAACTAATTTGTTAAAAATCAATTTTGTTGAAAGAAAGGTATTTTATTATTATAACTCTAAATTGCTAGCGATCAGCGATCCTTCTTCTGTTAATATTGTGCAATTGGTACATAGAGATTACTTGGATTGATTGGTGGAGGATATTCATTAAATTTAATTGAAATTTTTTGATAACGCTTCGTCGTTTCAACTGTTATTTTTTCATCACGCGACATGTTTGCGATAAGTTACTTCTTGCCTAAGCATGTGCGATTATGTTATGATCCACCGCAACGACAGCCCTGCATGTCATATCTAACTATAGTAAAATTCTACACGACGTGACTTTCGATTCGCGAAAAGGACTCCCAAAAGTCAATGACCGGTCGCATATGGTCGACGAGGCGCGACGACGACTCATTCCGCCATGACCCTAGCAGGATTTTGTACTCATAACGGAAAAACAAAAATATCTGATAATATTGAGCCGGGTTACATTTGGAATTCATAACATTACTAAAAACAGTTACGTTGCTACCGACATTGATTATAATTAGCAAGAAAATTAATTTCCGAAATTTCAGGCTAGGTAGACGTTTTAATTTTATTTTAGCCATTTATTAAAATCAAAGACTTGATTTGATTTCTAGATGACACGGAGAAATCTGTCAAGATTTCCAAATTTTTTATCCCTGCGAAAATTATTTGTTTAATTAACGGATTTAACATCTTAATAGTTTATAAATAATGTATCAAGTAATGTTGAATATGAAACATAATCAATATGAGGAATATGTCGCTGAGGGATATTACTTTGATCAAATTTGTCGCCAATAATTCAGTAACGATTCATTTTTTACACGAACAAAGCAGCCTTTATTATTACAGTATTTTTTACTGCACAGTTAATATGTAAAATATTATTAGGTTATAGCAAACATGTTGTTAAAGTGACACATGTCAAATTGGTTGTCAATTGCTTAATAGATTAAGGCAAATCGCTATGGAACGTTGAAGCGTAGAAAAACATCTGTGTTCAAAAAAATCAACTTTGGATGGAAATTCTACACGAGTGATTTCAGGGCACGGAATTTGGCCATTGAGATCGTGAGATTTAACGCCTTTAGACCTTTTCTTTTGGAACTATTTCAAATCGCAAGTTTTTGCGAATAAACCACTAACACGTGACACTCTTAAAGTCAACATTAAAAAACGCTATTCAACAGATTCAGCCAGATTCATGTGCTAGTCATTGAAAATTGGGCCTCCCAAATAAGTGCCATTGCACTGCATAACACTGTATTCCATATTTGACATCATAAAATATATTTTTAAACAAAAAAAAATCAGTGGATATTTTACACACAACTTGTTTTATTTACATTTTAATAAATTTCGAACACCCCTATTGAAAGACCCTATATTATTCAAATTCGTAAAATTTTAATTAAACACATAACAAGAAACAGATGGGATTCAAGATGTAACCATTAAATACTAAAACCATCATGGGAAACTAATAATAAGTTATGTCGACAGTTGATGTGAGATAGAACAAAATGTCTGATAAAACTTACATTTTTCACTCTTGATAAGAAGTCCTTTGCATTTCCTATCAGCTTCTTGGTATTTTGTCTTCCACTTTTCAGCATGGATACTCACGGTAGACCAGTTGCCGAAGTCTTCCCGAGAAGACGCCCTGGACAGCGACAGGGGCGTGTCTCTCGGAGACAGGATAGCTTTAGGTGACATCAGGTCTTTTGAGAAGCTACCAGAAGACATAAGCCTCAGAGGTCTCGGTTGAGGTATTTTGCTCTTGCCGGATGGCGTAACTGCACCATTGTTGTTGGTGCAGTCTTGAGAAGAGAATATTTGAGACCCATTCATCTTGAGGTCCGTTGCGGACATGTCAACATTTATAATACAATTCAGACATTCAATTTGGAGTCACTTTTAGTGTATCTAAAATTAACAAAAATAAAAAATATTAGGATCTTACCATGCAAGAAAAACTTAAGGTTAAAAGAATTGTATGAATTTTTGTCATATCTCCTTAAATATTACATCATCAATGCAATACTATTGGCCAACACTCGTAAGTTCGTTTGTTTGAATTCCAATAGATTATGTATAAAATAAGTTTACAGAATGGAAAAAGGTGAATCGAAGAAAATTATCAATTTTTCAAAATTAAGTTTAAATAAAAATCATTTTTTAGAGGCCTCTAATACGCTACGTTCCGGGGTCCTGCATTACTATATATTTTAATGCAGAACTGGTTAAAATTTTTGATATTTGTTATGCTAACGAAATATATGAAAAATAGTTATGAGAATAAAATTCCGATGACGCTATTCAACATACTTGAACGTAAAAATGCAAATTATTATCTATTCACCGGTAAAAAGCGTTGATAACTATTTGCCATGTTGAGATTTTTGCACACCCGCGGACATTGCGGACGTGTCTTAAATCGAAATAGATATTAAAGTTTATTTTTTTTTTGATTTCAATAATATTAAAAAGTTGAGAGATGCTATTTCACTGAATTGATAACCAATTTGAAATAACACTGTCGGAGAAATAACACTAGCAGAAGTCAGATTTATTTTTTATTTATTGGTTGAATTGGCATTCACTTGGTAGAGCTCCATTATAACACGGTGAAAAAATAGCAATGTATTTTAGTTCTACAAAATTATTTTTAACGAATATAGTTGATAGCTATTTCGGCTCACGCCATCGTCAGAACTATGCTTAAACTAACATTTCCTTATCTATATATAGCTGTGCAGAAAAGGTACACAACATCTCCTCTCTCCTTTACCAACGGCCTAGCTTGTTATTTAAACACAATGACACTAAATTTTTAAATTTTAAATTTAGAATTTTGAAAATTTAGTGTCATTGTGTTTAAATAACAAGCTAGGCCGTTGGTAAAGGAGAGAGGAGATGTTGTGTACCTTTTATGCACAGCTATATATAGATAAGCAAATGTTAGTTTAAGCATAGTTCTGACGATGGCGTGAGCCGAAATAGCTATGAACTATATTTGTTAAAAATAATTTTGTAGAACTAAAATACATTGCTATTTTTTCACCGTGTTATTTTTTATTATTTATTTAGACTCGTCGTTCAAGAAATTCGGGGTTCGCAAATCGTCATAAATAATAAAAAAATATGATATTTTTTCCACTGCCGAGCGGTTCAGTTAGTACAATTTACCACTTCGAGCCCTGAATAGGAATATTACGTTTACAAATAATATTTTTTTTTGATATTTGTATTTGAGACACAATTATTTTGGAGAGATAACGTTTTTCAAAAAATCGATGGTAATTAGTTGACGATTTGAAGGGATTGCAACTTGATTTTCGACGATGGTATCATTTTAAACATTTTAACACTGTATATTTATTATGGGCATCTAAAGCATTTCAACAGAAGTTATGTAATGAATACTTCTGGTTCCATCAGATGGAGAGTGTATCCATACATTGTTTTTGTCTATGGTTTGTTTTAAGAACGACCTGACCTTTATACACAATTATGACGACTTTTTCATATTGATGTAATCGTATTTCGCGTAAAAAATAAAATAAAAAAGAACAAATTTTAATCGAAAATTTCTGATTCAAAGTATTTTTTCACAAATAGTTACTAACTTTAAGCAGCATTAGGATTTTTTCAGGCAGAAAAAAGTAGCATGTTGTAAATCAAATTTCCTCATTTTATTTTAAGTATGGTTACAATTTATGAGCAGATGGCATAAAAGTCCTCAGAAAACTATGTAATGTGAATAACGTCAGTCATAAGTAGCTACATACATATTTTAAGCCATAAATTAACGATGAAAGTGAGAGGAATGATGTCTTGACATGAAATCTAAATACCTGCGCGTAGTAACGAGAAAGATAATATCGGACGGAGAAGGTTAAAGAAATCAGATGTTTTGAAATGTTGTCGTTTTCTAGCAATTTATCGTATGCAGAAGATTTTCTCGTCGTAGGTTGACAGCTGTCGATCTGTAAACAAAAGAAAATTCCTAATTAGCAAAGAGTAAAAAATACTGCTACATTCCAAATTTAAAATCATTGAAGGAGCGTAGATTATTATCTGGCATGGATATTTATAAACCGTATAGAGGAGTGATACATTAATAATATAAACGCAACAATTAGTATGAAAGTAGCTAGTTTATTTATAGGTACACTTGCATGCGTGCATTGTAGGCGTATACGTTAATAATGATGGTCACATTTTTTGGCTCAATTAGTGACATGTTTTAAATGATAGCTTTGTAATATCATAGAGGGCTGGTGAATAAAACAATTTATTTTTACGAAGAGGTTTATTTGCATTAAATTATGGAAATTTTCTTGACTAACTACAATACGCGACTTAGGAGCCTAAAATAATTTTCGCTTTCCTTAAAGTTATTTCTTTGTTAAAATCTATGTTCGCTCCTAATTTCGAATATATTGCCTCCAAATGGACGAATCTGAACAGAAGTTTTTTTTTACCAAAATTGAATTGTCACTGAACCTGTATATTACGAATAGATACGGCATATAAGGTATAAAGCAGTGTTCCTCAATCAATAGTCCGCAGAAAAATTTCTAAAATTATGTGAATTTTCAAGAAATTTGCCATGCAAAAATACTAAATATAGGATTTTTGCATGCATGATTAAAATTTTAGGTTATTGTTAAATAATAATGATTGGTAGGATGATGCGACACCGAGAAAAGTAAGCGAAGATGTAACAGCAGGTTTCGCGGTTGTTTTTTGAAGAAATCCATTGTTTTTGTTAAATTTTAATTATACCAGACTGTTATATGTATATTTGTTAGTTATATGTATGTCCATTTGTAAAAAAAGTAAATTAAAAAAAATACACGAAAAAACATTTTTATTTCAGTATTAGTAGTCCGCGAAAATTTTCCCTTTTTTACCGGTTTAAATGTGTTAAAAGGTTGGAGACCATTGGTTTAAAGGTAAGAAAAGCATAGTGAATAGCTAACTATTCACGTTAAACCCCGCATTTTGGGATAGGAAGGGTATGTGATACTTTTTGGACGACCATGTCTTTGAATAGAATCGATAGATATGTATTTTGAAAAATATTCGCTATTCGCATTGGGGCTCGAATCGGAGAAATCCGTCACAGAAGCCAAAAATGTTAACCCGAAGATCTAATAATGAAACAAATCAATACTTAATATTACATATATCGTTTAATCCAAGTTTTGATTTATAGTTAAACATTCTTTCTTAAGGCTACGATCGAACAATGCCTCAAATAGCGCGATTGTCGTTCTGGCCATTCCTACTATGAATGTTAGCGAAGGTATATAATAATAATAACTTGTATGTATACTCATATCCGATTCCTTTGTTGTGTTGCCTTGTCTGCGAGGTAGCCAATGTGGTTTTGAATGACGCTCGTATAAATTATTTGCATATATTTATTTTACTGACCCGTTAATCATTTATATATATTGAGAATATATTTTAATAATACAACAAAGAAAATGATTCGGCAAGAATTTGTTTATTTTCTCACCATAAAATAATAAAGAATGTTCACTTAAGTAATATGCGATTGACTACATAATTCATAATATTGTTAATATCGTGAAATATTTTTTGTTTATATTTTGAATAAAAAAATTATCGTGGATGAGTCTGCGATGAATTAAAACACTAAAGTGGAGTATAATAAAAATATAATAACAATGTTTTTAACGAGATAGTCTTTATGGACCAATTGCTATCGCTTTTGTTTTTAGCCAGAGTGAAGTAAGGAGAATAATGGCTGTTGGCTAACATTGCCATATAATTATTCAGACCTGATCCTATTTTAGGTGCAAGGTTTATACACAGGTGGTTGATTTGAGGGGGCGGTTAAGCTTAACTAAATTTTTTACGTTATTAAAATGATATCAAATGAAGAAAAAGCACGTATTTTAAATATAATAAATTCGAAGTAAAAATATATAATTCAGTTATAATGTTCTAATAAAAATATGGAAAGTTATTTATTTTAATTTGGAAAGTTTCGTTTTCTATATTATTATTTTAGTAGTGGCAAAACAAAAAGGCTTCAATTTGCATGGTTATTAATCGGTATATAAATCGGATATATCGTGATTTTTTTATTAATAATAATCCTATCGGAAAGGTAAAACTACATTTTATGTTTGTGGTAAAACTATATAATGCGCGGTTATGTCATTAAACATGCTGTAGGATTCTGTTTCATAAAGGAACAGAAAACCTTTAACAATCACCACAATTATATAATTATTTATAATTGTTAGGAGGGGTTGAAACGTCGTATATGGATTGGGTATTAAGTATTCCTTTCTTTAGTATTGGGTATTAAGTATTCCGGACAGCCACAAAAAACATTTTTTCCCTATCAGTGATACAAGAATAGTATAAATAGAACAATAAAATACTGCATCAATCTAATTTAGTAGTGTACATAATTGATTGTAACATTTCTCGACAAGAGATTATATTCTCATGATATTCAGACACTATTAGACAGGGGTAGACAAAACGTCGACCGCGATCGCCCGTGTGGTCATTCATAGCCGCCCGCCTGTCTGATACTCGGGAAAAAGTTTTTTTTAAAGAATATCTAGTTTTATTAACACATTTTTAAGGTTTGTGTGAATTCATCATCAATTGCTGTTATTAAAATAACTTGGTTCCGAATTGGTGTTGGTGTTATCAATTAAAATTTATTTTTAGATTTAATTTAGTATTTTTATTGTTAGTAGACTGCAATCGATAATTTCAATAGGAGTTCGCCCGCAGTGGTCAAAAGTTTGGCAACTAATGCTATAGAACGTCGAGGGAAAATAATGTTGACTAAAGTATTATATATGAATGTGAATTATATTTTTCGAGTTTTTATAGTTAGCCAAGCTACCCGCATTCCATATTAATCTGGTATCAAGAACATGTATGTGTGTAAATTGTAAATTTGTATGTATTATTGAATCAGTTGAGTCAATATTATTACACATGGGTAGAATCATTTTCTGTATTTATGATTTTTTATTGCGAGCAATTGTTGTATAAACCTTCTCACTATCACATTCAAACAAGATTTAAAGTACACATAGGTAGGGAAAGTAGTTGTCAATTAATACAGCCTCTTTTGTTATAAGCGAATGGATATATTATCTACATACACATTGAATGTGTTCTTGGAATGGAAATAATTTCTCTTTGGGAAGTTTATCTTATTATACATATATGGGTGCTCGAAAGAGAGAGTGCACGTTCAAAAAATAAATGCAATTATTTTAAGCTGGTTTATGGCATGGAACATTGAGGTCGCTGAGTGAAAATAAAAGTTGATTTACAAAAATGTAGATAATAATAAAATATATTAGCTACCCGATTACAGTCCATATCGGGAGAGACATTGAATAAGACGGTACATATTTGGTGAATCAAAAAATAATTAGCACTCAATCTGTCATAAGCTTGCAATGTTCAAATTAACTCATAATTAATGGCATAAGCGATGGTCATTTGTTCAAACTAATTGTCTATGTAAGTAATGGATTGCATTATGCACCGTGAAACTAAATTAATTCTCAATTATTTTAAGCAATAATGGTTTTTTGAAATGGAAAAATAGTTAGGAAAATTATATAGGTACTCAATATTCAATGTTAAAAATATAAACAGGCTCACAAATATAACACTATTATAGATTTAAATTTATAACACTGGCTGTCCGCTACGGCTCTTTTTGGGTTGATCAGGCATCAATATTTAATTCCTATTAACCACAGTAACCGAGTTTTTGATAACTTGAGATATGTAGCACAAATTAACTCAACTAGCCAATAAAAATAGCAAAGGGGAAATAATAAATAAATTCTAGTTTACATATTATTGTGGTAATTTGAATACTGCCTGTCAAAAGTACATGAAGCTGAATTGAGGAACGAAACAAAAAGCAGCCATATAAAATTTCTCAAAATATCCAGGCATTGATGCATGTAGTTAAATGCTGCCTATTAAAATAACAGCCGAATGCGCCTTTATTTCCAGCGATGAAAGTAATTTTGTTCCGGGAATTCATTGCGACTTTGATGGGCTTAAAATGTGTGTGACTAAGCATTGTCTACACTGTATAAGCCAAATAAAAAATGGCCGACAATTTAAGAAAAATGATGCATATAATGATTATTATGAAAATATTGATAATATATTATTTTGATAATAAGAATGGCAATCTGTAGATTATTGAGTTAGGCTTTTATGCCTTAACACGACAACTCCACGAAAAGCGAGAACGTTTAGCAGATCATTTCTTGTTTTATGTCATACAAATCGTTTGTGTGTAAAGCCGGTTGTTAAGACGTAGTATATTAATACTAAGACGTAATATATTATTGATCAGGCACGAGGATAAAAAGCCCCTTTAAACTTTTATTGACAATCTGAATGAAATTAAATAGTTTTTATATTACTCTAAAGGGGAATGTTTCTGTAGACTATGTTAAGTAATTAGGAATTATATCCTGGACAAAAAGGATGGGACCACCTCTACATGATTTTTATTGGTGAGATCACTCATAATTTCAGGAAAGATTGTTATAATGACAATCACACGGTGTGAGACTTATTATGAAGTAATCTTTATCGATTTAAGCTTATATTATATATGGCATATAAGCACTGGTTCTGGTTGCTTCGGTCGTGTCTAGTAAGAATTGCCGAATCAGTAAAATCTAATGCATAGATTGAAAAGGTTTCTAATACATTTTAATCAATTTATAGCGTTTACAGCAAGAGTACAGTATGCTTAAAATCATAGGACACATTATTTATGCTGGAATCACGGCAAAATAGTCCCAAATGGGCTAGAAACCAGAGCTTTTAATTAAAACTTCGCTTAACAGTACACAAGGGATATTACCAGAGTTTCAAATAGACACACGTACTGCCAATAATAAAATTTACCGAAAATAAAGTTAGTAGAGTCTGTGAAATGAAGCGAACCGATTGTACCTTATTTATTTCATGAAATACAGAAACATGAGAGTTGATTGAACTCGGTTGAGGAAATAATAATGGAAGGAGCGTATTTAGCAGACACTAAACCGTTCTATGAAGCTTTGTGGATTGCACAAATACAATGAAAAAAGTTTAAATGTGAATAAAATTTGAATTTTTAGGACTTTCTACGATTCCATATGTTTTTCAACTAACAACGCGGATTTCGCATTTCGGTATCTTCAGGCATTCTTTTACACGGACAACGCAACGTAAGTTCTAAAAAAAACAATTCAAATTTGATATTGAAATTCCATCAAACACCATCTGTCGATTATCATAAATTATAAAATGTGAATATTGAAATACGAATGCTTTTAAGTAAATTTATCGATATTTGGTTCTATCTCACTATGAAACAACAATAATTACAAAAAAAAAAAACATAACGTTCCGGTGGTTCATTTTGTAGTTCGGACACACTAATTATATTCATTTCCAGAATAATGAACAGCGCCACAGCATTTCGTTAGACTGATCGATGATTACAACAGTGGCAATTAACATTTGTAGAAATGCATTTTACATCCTGAATAGTTTATTATAAAGTGGGTTTGAGCGGCGAGGCCATGCCTATCGGCCAGGAAGCTTGCAATATTTTATACGCCCATGTAAATGCACTACCTTTCAAGAGTAACAAAAATGGGCTACGACAAAGATAATAATTCCTTCTCAACGTGGGTTTTAATATCTCCTAATATAATCTTGTGAATTGATTACGTGCCAAAGAAGTATGGTTGTTTGAAATTTTTGTTAAGCTTTTTCGAAGCATACGAAACAACGCTCGCAATAATCAATATGTATACTCAAATAGGTTCAACTAATAATCACGGCTTTTCCTGGTGTAAGGTTTGACTAATGTGGTCAAATATATCTGAAAACTACTTAGACAAATACATCTGGCAAAATTTTGACGGCAGTCTCTTCGTTTCGTATAGCTTAACAGCTGACATGACGTGTTAAAAATAGACGGTGATAAAAACATAAACTTGATCGCGATCAAGAGCGAAGGATTTTTAACCGTTACGTGAATAATCCTGGTACTTATACACTGGTCGTGTTGATGGGTATTTTTTTTCAATTCAAACCCTTTCCCGCGGTTTATAATAACATTTTATTATGTCACAAACATTCCGATTTTTAAACATGGAACAATTAATTATCTATGAAAATAAGTATATTTGTATGAGGTTTATATTTCTGATTCATTCTCATAACACGCTTCAAAGATTTTGAATTGTTGCGTTTGTTTGAACGTATTATAAACGTGTTAGCTGGTATAAAAATTTATTAATCAGTATGTAGATAGTCAACAAAGAATTCAAAAATATGCTTTATACTTATTGTTTTTCTATATTTATGTTTTCGATCACTATTCAATAAAACTAAATTCAATTGAATGGCTTAAAATAGCAATGTTCATATGCGTGTATATTGCTATGTATATACATAGTATAGGTTCTGACGATAACGTGGTGTTTAAATAAACATGTATATCAACAAAATGCTTTTATCAGATAGTATATAAGTTATATGCCTTTTAATTTTCATTAAAGTGAGTTTAAGTAAAAATATTAATAACTAGTATAATATATATCAAAAATATCAATTGTGCTTAATATATATGAAGATTACTGAGCATTTAAGATGTTTGAATATGTGTGAACATTACGATTTTGCACGAATTCTCATATACAGAAAATCTCAATAAAAAAGACAAATAAAAACAAAGTTCATTGACGAAAACAATGATGTGTAATGAAGATGGCGTAATTACTATTATTACAGACATAGTCTCATAACCAGTATTGAATAAATGTGATATTATAAAACATCGTATATGAAAAGTAAATAAAAACTTTAAATTTTAACAATATTTTTAAGATTTCTGTTCTGATCTGTAACCATTCTAATAGTAAGTTAAATAAGACGAGGTTGATTTTTTTTTATAATTAAACAATATTTATCAAATGTTTATTAGATAATTTTTCGTAAGAAATGGCCAGAATTTAATCGCCTTCTTATGAGACAATCTTGTTTATTATTGATATGAAAACTTTAATAATCAAAATGTTTTTACAAGATTAACAGTTAAATTAAATGGATTCGGAAAAATTATCAAATTTTTCATGTTTGCGAACTGATAAAGCACTATCGATTCTTATCAAATTTTCCAATAGGTATTTTTTTGATAGTTAAACAGTTAATCTAAATTTATAATTTTTATATTAAATAATAAATTGACTTCAACCAGTATTAAATGTATAAAATTTAAAGCAAATGTTAATCCGTTCATATTTTCTGCATTACAATGAATTTATAAAAAACCGGTTGAAAATAAATTTTATTGATAAAATGTTCTATTTTAAAATAACTCAATACACCGGTAAAATGTTATGTTTTCTTTTGGAAATATTGCAGAATTGTACGCACTATGCAAGTCACGTATTATTTTGAGAAAAATTGACATAAGCAATCCATATTGGAAATACTATCATATAATAAAAACATTAGGTGATTTAGAAACCAAAATCTACAGGAATAATAGTAAATCAGTATTGATATATCAGAATAAATAAAATATATTTTATGTCAACGTTGTTTAAAATTCATACATCTATGTTATATGTATTACCGGATTAGTTGGTAAAATATACGTGGCAATACAAAAAATATTTGGAAACGGGGTCGAGGTGTAAGTTTATTTTAGTAAGTTTTTCCACGATTCCATATTGTATATGGTCTCAGTGTAACACGACTATTTGAAGGAGTAAACCGATGTAACAGAGTCGTGGATTTAATGACGCAAGTTAAAAAAACTAAAATGGTAATGAGCTCGTATGCAGAATAAGCGATGGACTTATTTAGTCACCCATATTATGTTTAAAATATTGCACACTTACGATATCAAATAAATAAGTTTGTCGGAAATACGTGGTCATTACGATGCTGGATAGAAACTGGGGAGGCTTTCATAAAAAAAGTGCACGAGGTCACCCTTACTTAACTGTCTTAAGCACGTACTTGGGGTGCTAAGGCTAATCCAGACCGTTATATTATATAATTATCGATACTAAATTCGATAAATACTCAAGGAACTATTTTTATTTAAAAATTACCGCGGTGTTTAAAACGGCGTGCAACGCACGTGAAGTATTTTCTTTATCGTGTGACATGTCTGCAAGGCATTACAAGTTCTAGAAAATGAATATTTTATAAGTAAACTTTACGATCGATTTCAAAATCAGGTCAGTTATTAAATATAACAAACAAGTAAGCGAAACATTTCCTCGTCAGTAAAGTATTAAAGAGGCCATTTATTCTCGTTTATTGAAACTGAACGGTTGTTAATGTGGAGTTTTATACAAATATCTATCGATGTCTAATTCGCTAGCTGATTGCAAATTAGGCGCAGAAATTATATGCCACTGAATAATCATGGTGTTATAAATGTATCTTATGTTGAAATATTATAACACAGCAATGCAAATACATGCAATGTAAGCTCAATAAAAATGATAATTTTATGAGAACGTACATGGAAACGTTTATTGCCGGAATAGAAGGAAGTGACGTTTTTTTAATCGTTATGAGCGCTTTCTAATAGGTTATAATGTGATGTAGATAATGACCCAGTGGGTTAGTTGATATTTGTTTACTGCAAAATAAAACATAGTTGACGTATTTCGATCATATGAACTCACTAAACGATACATAGTGGATTTTGATGGCAAATTATTTCTGCCCAAAATTTTACGTATTCACTGCAGAAAATGTAATAGACCGTTTCCGTGCCATATTTAAACTTATTGATATAGCCGCCTTTTTAGTTTCATTTACAATTTTTAGTTTAATTGCGAGCAAGAAACAAGCTAGGTCGTTAAAACAGGAGAGAAGATGTATTGTGTACCTTTTCTACACAGCTATATATAGATAAGCAAATGTTCGTTTGAGCATAGCTCTGACGATGGCGTGAGCCGAAATAGCTATAAAACATATTTTTGTAGAACTAAAATAAATTGCTATTTTTTTCATCATGTTATAATGCAGTTCTACCAAGTGAATGCCAATTCAATCAATAAATAAACATATATTTTTTTGTATTGATCATCCACATCGGATCTGTACTAAGTAAATAAGCAAAAAAGGCAGTAAAATGAAATCGACGAGTACATCCATCCAACGAAACAGTAGGATATATTGTATAAAATTTTATAACAAGGTGATATAAGTTTTATCAATAATTTCAACTGATGTGAACTGCGGTGAACCAGCCGTGACAGATATTTTTATAATCTAACCGCAAATGAATAAGACGCTAAAAAAAGATTGAAACTCAGAAGCTATTGACTAAACAAACTTAGTAAATATCTGATTAGAAAACATACGTGAAATAGGCAAATTTTATTGAGCTTACTTTTTTTTAAATAAAGCATTTTTTTCTATTGGTTTTCTTTGTGAAAAAAATCCCCAGTCACGTAAGCCGGCAGTAAAAGTTATCACTTTTTGTATATAAATCTTAGCCAGCAGTTAAAAATAAATTTGAGAAAATAGCGTGAATTACAATAAGCTTTGAAGATTTCTGGATCATTGAACTCAAGTCTGTTGCATCCCACGAAAAGCGGTTGATTTGTAAAACTATAATACGTTAGTAAAAAGTCATTTTTTATTATTATTTAGTGAATGAGAATAAATATCAAAAAGTAGTTTTGATTTAAGATATTATTTTTAAAGATTAGTTAAAATAATTAGTGAGTGACTGTTATTTGTAATACTGATTGTATCTGAAACGTGTTTCGCTTCATTTCTGAATATGTTTCGCAAAGAGACGACCGTCATAATACTAGTTTATAAAAGTTAATAAATTATCTTGATATTATATTGGTGTAGTTCAAATTGAATAAATACGCTGGAAATATTAAAACGATTGAATCTAAGTAAAATTGCAAACCAACATAATGATCATTAACGCTTTCACTGCAAGCGTCTCAATTGTCAAGTTGGCTGATTGCAGTATGCCGATTGATGACATCAAAAGATATATGAGATTATAGAAGAGTTTAACATAGTGTTAGTTTTTGTTTTGAAATTTTTTATTATTTGTCTTGATAGAATTGGAACGGCCTTTAAGTCCTTAAGGATGTCAAATAACACATTTTACTTAATATGAAATACGACAAGGCTCCTGGAGTTTTTGAGTATAATGTCTTTAAAACGCTAAAGTGTACTTGATAGCATTATTTTCAATGAATTATAGATTTTTTGTGTGTTTATTACAGTCCATGAAATAAATATTATATAAAACCGTTGGCTTATTCGATTCCGCTTGACTGTTTGGGTTTGTGAAACTGGATTTCTCATTTAAAAATGAAAATATTCATTTGTAATACTAGACAGTTCGACGGCTTACAGCTTATGGAAGTGCCTAAAATGTTTGAATGCATCTTAATAATCTGATGAAACTGGTATGTTGTCTCATTGTGTCTCTTTTAAAGGTGTGTTTGGTTTGAGTTATGGCGCTTTTTATGAAAGAGTCATTTAATTTAATGGATTTGGTTATTCATGTAAGATTATAGAATTTAAATTCTATTCGTAATATTTGGTTGGGTGTTGGATAGAATATCATCACAGCGTTGATATGAAATTTCAGTTAGGTTGTGGTTTTAACAACAATGCAATTAAACCAAGTCTCTAATTCGAACAGAGCGCACAAGTACGGCGTTCTGGTGCATGTAATCGAAGAGCCGTCTTATTGAAACATAAAATACTGGCTCTAGTTGATAATATATATAGGCTTTCAATAAACATCATTCATATTCAAGAAATAATTTCAAACGTTACGGTTCTAGGCAATTTCTATACCAGGATAAAACATGACATTTGAATATTTTAATACTGTACAGACGAAGGATTAAAAAAAATAGATTATTTTGCAATCTTGACTGCTTTGTCACAGGGAAGTGATATCGTTGGGAAAAATAGAGTTGAACAAAATTTAAACATAACAATATTGAATTTAAGTAAGCAATAAAAAAAAACATGCAAAGAATTTTTAACTTTCCCTCTCTCATTAACACAAGTTCCCACAATAAATGCCAGCATTATTATTGTACGTAAATTTAATTAGGTAAGATACGAGAACAAGTGTTTTATTATATTTAAATTTTATCAAATCTTGGCTGTGAAGAAAATGTATATGTTTGGCTAAAAAGTATTTCATTTGTGAAAAGTTGTACACATATTTCTTTTTTTTTGAGTTAATATTCTCATAAAGAACATTTCAGAGGAATAAATGCAGTTTTGAATACCTACGTCATTATGAATAATATGAAAAATATGTTTAAAAAAAAATGCTACGTACTAGAATACAATATTTTTTACATTTTAAATAATAAAAACACATTTTTTTAGTACTTATTTCCACAATATATTTTTTGATCAGGACCGGTTTCGCTCATCGCGAGCATTCATCAGTTGATAATGCTCGCGATGAGCGAAACCGGTCCTGATCAAAAAATATATTGTGGAAATAAGTACTAAAAAAATGTGTTTTTATTATTTAAAATATAATGCCTTTCCATCAAGAAGTGACAGTTAACACCTTAAAAGTGATATTTTTTACAGTACGATCGGTATCGCTTACAATTGTAAATGTTGATGTATTCAAAACATTGATCAGGTCGGTTTATCGAAAAGCTTAGTGAGGTAATAATTCAAATAAAGAAGACAACTGTTTCGAAGATTTTTTAAAATATAAGATGCTTTTTGCTGTCCCCGTCCCGTTATTTCAGGTTATTGTAAAAACATATATTTCGCTAATGAACCAGTACTTCTTCATGTTAGTCATTAATTACGATGCAAAATATTATGTCGAAAATTCTCGTTTGGGGCATATATAATATAATAATCTTTGTTTACAATGTTACCATCTCAAAGATCATTCGAAGATCAGACATGTCGTGTTCGTATTTTATACTATGATTCATCGTGACACGAAAAAATATTTGTAATGTTTATTGCAGATGTACAATATTAACGAGATATTCAAAATCCATTTTAATATTGCCGGTAATATTGTTATTGCCAGGTCTTGTGAAAAACGTAAATATTTTTATAGATAATGAAATTCAACAAGATATATAATAAATATTTCGAAATAATAAACTAGCGATACAAATGGAGAATTAAAACGTTTAAATATTGTTCATATACGTTACATAAAAAAAAACTGTATTCAATAATGAAAACAACGCCATAATTTTATTTATGAATTATCGAGTAATCCGGTTCGTGAAATTTTCGGTTTCGACCACTGTATATAGTTACTAAAAATTTTAATATGTGATGAATATGATTGTTAAAGCGATATATATATATATATATATTTCCCAAGAGCCTTAATTCCTTAAATGTTAAATCTCAAATATTGAATTGAAAAAAATCAACGCTTGTAATTGACAAGACTTGAAGCGGGATTCTCCTGGACGAGGCAATACTGTTGCACATAATCTATCAAATATTTCTGAGAATATATAACACACATTATGAAAAGTTTGTAACATGTTATATTAGATATGTTTACTTATTTCCTTTGTATAACGTGATAAACACTAATAACGAATAATTAAAACACATAAATATACTGTTAGTTACTTTTAGTAATACGTGAATGCCTTCTTTTAGGATTAATTGATAACAGCTGAACGAAGGCGTAACATATCGCCTAATTCCAACACGAAGAACAGATAATAATTGAATAGTTTTCTCTGAGCGATAACAAAGTAGACGTCAAAAATTTAAGCAAAATAATTTACTCAAAAGTAGGAATTCTTTCCTGTACATACTAACAAAATTAAATACATTTATCAAATTGTTCATTATAATGTAGTGATAATAAGAAAGCCAGTTTACGGTTATAGTGGTATTCCAACTAAAAAGCATAAAATGTGATTTTAATCATTCATTATCAATTATCGATTTTATGAAAAAAATACGATCGTCAGAATTGGTATAAAGAATGTGTGACAATTATTGACTATGCAACCTGAAAGAGTTCGGGTAATCAACATTTATGAGAACATGTTGTTATACCATAGTACTAATGATATATATGTATATAATATACGTATATTGAAAGTTCATGTTTTTAGGATCTGTATATGTTAATGTGATAGCAGCAGAGCTTGCGACATTTTATGTTCTATGAAAAATACTTGATTACATAAATAGAATTACATGTATTTCTTCGAAAATAGTGGGCATCTTTAAAAACCATTCACTTACGGTCGATAATACTCAAATTATGAATAATCAAATAGTCTTAAAATCCTAAATACTTACAGGAAAATAATTATGTTAATGTAAAAATATACAGATCGAAAATGTTGCGTATCACTGATATGGTTAATAATATTCGTTGTATTTAAATAGGCGAGGCGTGTTAAGTAAACAAATACAAAATTTACTTACATTACCAAGCGGTTAGTAATCCTGGTACATATATGATATCTTGCATATTTTAAAGTAAAAACACATTAAAAAAAAACACAAACTGTCACTTCATGTTAACATGCGTCTTTTTATGTTATTAACTAGTACACATTGAGTATTGTCTTTCATTAATTATAATATTGAATAAAAAACAATCTTTTAATAAATACGACTGCAGTTATCAAAACAAAAGAAAATTCTGCTGAAAACTGACAGTGAAACGTCCTCCCTACGTCAGATCCAGTCTTGTACTGACTAGATTCTAACAAGATCCCGCTTCAATTTTGCTGCGCTAGCAGTGAAGCGAGTGAAGTTAAAAGTGAACGATGCTTTAGCACGATAGGTTAGGTTTATATATTATATTATTATTAATTTATTATGTTACTTTTAATAGACAACGCAATAAAGTGACTAATGCTTAAGAATCTTTTGTTTTGTTTATAGTGTGTCACTGACCACTTGTTCGATAAAGGACTGTCATTCGATCAGATGGTGATGTTTTAGGGGGCCGGGTTCTAAAATTATGCAGAGCCTTCTAAAACCGAAATCATTTTTTTAAGTATATATTTCTATTTACTATCTACTATAGTTTCCCAATTTTTCTAGGCAGAAAGAAACTGCTATTAAAAAAAATAAACCTGACTCTTGGCTGATTATTTGATACATGCTAAAATTATTATTCTGCAGTACAAAGTGTTCAAAAATCTTATTTCGATATTTTTTTCTTTTCATTTTATCCTGTCATGATGGATTAAATGCATAAGGCATACGCTCAGGGGCCTTCAAATTATATGTGTTTCAAAATATTTAGTTTCTTTAGTGTACAGGGCACTCTTTTTTGATTATATTTATTTTCAATAGAATTCGCAACATTTTATTTTTTTGAATATTTTTTATAAATATATTATACTTTTACAATCAATACTTTTATTGAAATGTATTCGACGCCATAATAAGATGTGCGTAAAATTTTGTGATTCTTTTTGCTATCCAAGAAATGAACTGAATATCTACATTTATATTATTATTCAGTAAATGGACTGTGCATATTTTAAATAAAACTTTTTTCAAGGATTTGCATGATAATAGTGCTATGAAAATGTAAAACTTTGTACTACAAAGAACTATAAATTTATGATATTTTAATTGTTAATGATAGTTCAGGGCTTCCACAATATTGAAGGTTGATATCATTAACTATAGTTTTCAACCAGCCATATTTTTGAATGAAATACGTATCTATTGTATAAAATTTGTAAATTAATAATTTATCAGTACACACTAATTGGTTAGTATGAAAATTGAATATTGACGAAGAGAGTAGTATACGACAATCTTACAGTATTACACTTTTTTCTGTTAATCTCCAGAATGTTAAAAAAACAGTATAACAGTCTGTAACATAGGTGGGCAACTATAAGGTCAACAAGAGCCACATTCAGGTTTTTCGTATATTATAAAAGAAGGAAAAAAGAAAGAGCCACAACACACTAACATAGTAATAATACATTAATTGAAATTAAGTCCATTAAAAACATTTTCTACACACGTTGTTGAATTGAATAGAATATTAGTTGTATAAGAAAATTCAATATCACAAGATCTTTGGCCAAATCTTTGAAATTTGAGATGTTGATTGGTCAACTATGAACGATGTTTCAACTTTACGAACTTCATTGCTAAGTTTAAAGATTCACAGTCATATGTTGTATAAAGGATTTATAATTTTCAAGGGAAGCCGCAGAGCCGCATTTGACCACTGTTGATGTAAAATAATAGTGGGTATGAAGTAATAATCATTCTTTTAAATTATTAGAAATATTTTTATACAATTTGTACTTTTACTTGATGATAAAAATAAAATAAATATTATTTTATGATCGTTTTTCTTTTTGACTGATGTAAAAATTCAATTTAGCCAATTTGAAGAAAGCTTTGATGATTTTTATTGTTCCTACCATTAAAAAATGATAACATCAAACAACTAGTACTGAGTACATTTTGACTTCGATTGGCTTACCTGTGTAATTTACTATACGACTGTGAATCACTTCCTGGTTTATAGAAAACATAAATTTATCGTTACATAGATCAAGATTCGCAATAAAATCTCAAATGGTCAAATCACTACAAACGCCTACGTAACAAATTCACAGTGATGTATGGCTGTATATTATTTTATTACATTTAATGAAAGTCGCAGAACGTTGAATAATAAATACAAATAAACATTTTATAAATTAAAAAGACACATAATAAAATTTAGCTGTGATATACTGCTCAATTTAAAAGAGTATTAAATATTTAAAATAATGTTTGAGAAACATTTTTAATTAAAATTAGATAAAAGAGTTCATCCGGAGCAAATTTGTAGACACTTGTGTATAACTACGTAATGTGATTTAAAAATAAAAGCATACATGAAAATATTCGATATCGTGTTATGGCTTATAACGCGATTTATTTAATTAAAAATAATTGCATTTATAACAGTTTTTTGTGACAACGTTAGCTTGGCTTGACACATTTGTTTTACGAAAATATTATTCCAGATCACCTGTAACTCTTGCAATATGTAGTCAGATGAAGACGTATTATTTAAAGTTCCGACGTTAAATCTTTTATTATATGACCTTTTTCTATTATTCGATACATTTATATGCATTCAACATAATCACGACATGGCTCTACATTGCTTTTTTTAATTTATACAAGTTAAAATAAGCGCTCCACAAATCGACACCCGATAATCAAGGGGTTAAAAAGTGCTCATAAACTGTGAGACATTTGATAGTTAATGAATTTATTTTGAAATTATGCTATCACCGTTTCTGTCAAAATTTTGAACGCAACTCTAATATTATTTTAAGCACTGGGACCGTGACAGTTAAAGTTAAATATATATTGGGTCAAGTCTGCAGTGCAGTGGCCTACGTCGTCGTCTTCCGTCACAGTTTCGAGTCCTAGTAAAAAGCAGAATTTTCAGGAAGTTCAATATCAAATTTGAATTATTGAAACTTTTTATAGTTACAAATGTTTTGTCAGTTACGGCCCGATATCTTCTTGCATTCTTTCACACGGATGCAGTAGCACTGACACATAATTAACGGTTTTAATATAAGAAGAAATAATATAACGGAATATTTTAAGCTCTTCACACAAATGCACTTTTTGTCGGTAATACTGAAAACAAGAAATTTGTATACAAAGATAAAATATAAATGCGAGAAACTACTGAATCTTTTGATGGCGATGTATCGAAATAGCATTTGTATCTATTAAAACCGTTATAATAAATGACGTATTTTAGAACGAATACAATTTTTTTTTTTGTAAAATGTTCAAGATTATTGATGAATTTCTTTCTAAGATTTCTTATCGAAAATATTTTATTGATAATAGGAAATGTGTTAACAGTTATATGTCGAATCTTATCAATTTTTATCGAACTTTGAATATAATATGATATTCATTATTTGAATGAATATTTACAACTCAACGAGTCAATTATCTAAGAACTTTTGACGTATTTCCTAATAAGTTAGAAATTCATTTTAAAAGTCAATTGATAACGAGATGATTCATGATGAAGTCATTAAATAAAAATAAACAATGCATCTTTATTTTATCAATTATTAAAGGTTAAAATTTAAACAATTCAAGCATTGAACATACATTTCACAAAATTTGTCATTCATGATCCGGAATTCGCCTTTCGACATCTTCAAGCATTTAGTAATAGTATTTAATAGAACCGACTTACAGAATAATCAGTCTGCGCTGCTTAATAAAATATAAGAGTAATTTTTAAAAAAATTGACATATATAAAATTTACGATTGAATTATTTTTTATTATGACTGATTTTATAATGGTGACATTCAAAATTGGAAAAGATAATTCATAATCAATACAGCTTAATAAATTGTAAAAAGTTTTCAAAATAATCAACTGTCATTAAAATATAATTGCGAAAATTAATACGTGAAATGCCTACTAATTTACATGGATGGGCTATGGTCCAATTAAACATTAGATGACGTATTATTGTAAGAAATAAACCATTAAGATTGTTGACTTATTAAACTAATTTCACGTAAGGAATACAGCAAGGAAGAATAAAGAATGATTATTCGATGATTCGAAAACGGCAGAGTGCATATATAATAAGCTCTGTTTATTTAAAAAAATCTCTGATATAATAGTTTAAGATCTGTTATGATTTGATGTGATGATTTAATATCTTTATCCGCATTGAACTGATAGCTCTCGACACTAAACGCTCGGAAAATATCTCGTACCAAAGTTACCCTTATAAATGTTTCTATACTCTTCTATTATAGAGAATGCGTGGTTTTCCCACGTTAAAGTGCTGGCAGTCAATGCACTGTAATCTATATTTAACAGATTTATTCTTGAAACGTATTTTATATTTACTTATTTTTTTTTATCGTTAGATTGATATATTTTTAAAAGAAAATTACCATATTATTCAGGGCTGTTGAGTAAATTCGCATTTCTACCGTCAATATAAAATAAAACTACAATCGCAAAAATATTCCAACGTAGGAAACATTATGATGTGTGCAAAATTATGATTGAGGGATAAAATTATGAATGGAAAAATAAAATTCACGGCTTTGTTACACTATTGGTTGTGTAATTAGTTGTGCTAGAATCAGGAGCTGAGTATTAACATTGATTTTTATATTATATTAATAATGAAGGTACCGCCAACATTTTAACATTTTATTTAGAATAATAAAAACACATTTTTAGTACTTATTTCCACAATATATTTTTTGATCAGGACCGGTTTCGCTATGAGCTATTTTGCGATGAGCGAAACCGGTCCTGATCAAAAAATATATTGTGGAAATAAGTACTAAAAAATGTGTTTATATTATTTAAAATATCATGCCTTTCCATCAAGAAGTGACAGTTAACACCTTAAAAGTGATTTTATTTAGAGTTTACATGTTTTGAAACGTCTTCGTCGTTATAGAACCTCTAACTCGATTCAATTGCAATTGATAATATATACAAAATGTCCAAAATAAATTATGTTTTTTTAGAAAATCAAATTTATCAAAATGACGAATTTCTAAGGGGGTCATAAATCAAAGTGTGAGTAAATAGTTTGACAAGCCACGCAAAATTTACAATGTCATTATTTAATGATAATATTGTAAATTTTCAAAACCATATATTTTTTAAGAAGGACTAATTAATGACATATCACAAAATGTAACTGCTTAGAACCGCTATTACACATCTGGTCCATTAAAAAGAGTACTATCATTTGTGAAGTTGTATGATATAACTTGCTTTATTAGTCATCATATAATCAATCATTATTTTTTATTTATAATACGAACAGAAAATGTTATAGTTACTAATGAAGATAAGAGAGACGACTTGAGACTATAGCAGCTCATCAGTGCTCACTGATGACATAATCATAATGAAGTGAAGAGATCAATATCAGCTGATTCTTCGTTAAATTGACTGAACAATTTAGCAGCTATTCTCAACAGTATTTTTAATTAATTCAGCGATAATCTTTGCAAGAAGCTTCTGACGGAAGTGCATGCTAATAGGGTTTTGTTTAATTCAGCTACTTACAAGTTATGCACTCGCTCATTGAATACAAAACCGAAAGTTATATCTTGCCGTTTAGAGAAAGAGAAACAATATATTATGTAAATCAATTATTTGACGAAGACCGACATTGCTGCATAATTTGTGTCCTGGTAGAATTTTATATATTTGAATTGTAAAATGTGCACGTTGTCTAAATTTTGTAAAAAAATATTAAAAAATTGAATTAAAATAATTACGATATATTTTTTCTTTTTTTATATACAATATATATTAATTATAATTATTATTATTAATTATATTTAATATACAGGGGTTATGAGAAGAAATATTATTAATAAGGCACACCATATTTTAAGGCACAACTATTTCAAATAAACTGTAAAACAATAAATAAAAACAAATCATATTAGTACATATTTGAAATTATTAACGAATCTAATATAAGCATATGAGAAACATTTCAACTTCCCCATGTCTGTATGCACCCGCAAGTAATTTTTATTGTTTGCCAAAAAACACCCACACCGAAATTCATTGATGGTCCGTTTTTCTTTTTTACGATCAAACTTGATATTTTATCACATATATATGACGCAAAAATATTTTATTTTGCATTAAAATACTACATAACGAATACATGAAAAATAAAGGTAAAACTATTAAGTTAAGAATAAAACATCATACAATAATTTTCTGAATGCAATCTTAATTTGATAAAATCGAATACATGTAAATGAAATTTTGAAATGCAAAATATACAGTTGCCCAAAGCTTGTCACTGTGGTGGTATATTGATCAGTGATCAATTATGTTGAGCCTCGTTATAATTATTATTTTATCATGAAACTTGTTTCTGTTCATTCAACTTCGAAGAAATGTTTTCTTTTCAAGATGGATTTATTATTTATTCAAATCAATTAAATTTTATATGGAGTTAAATATCATTTAAATATAACATTATGTGTTAAATAATCTTATGCTATTAATATATATATTTTTTAATATAATATCATAAATGTCTCTTAGTTGTAAAGTTTTCAAGAGAACCATTCGGTAAATCTTGGCTGTTTTATGGTGTCAGCCATGTCTACTATTTCATCTGCCTTAGACTTCAAATTTTGCCCTCTTTGAAAAACTGGCCAAGCTCCAATGGCGACAGACATATCGATTTCGGTGGCGCAGAATTATATGCTGTATAGAATCTACACTGTAAATAGGTAGTTATAGACTACATTTTACGCCTAGCGGCCGATGAGTCACATCCATACAATAAAGATGCATTTCTGCGTCGATTCTCAGTCGAAAATATTCTGATACCCCAACAGTAGCGTGCAGCCGTACGGCGTACTGGGTGCAAGCAAAAATATTTCATTTTATCTCACGTAGACCTATTTTGACTCTCAATCAACATTTATTGTAGACGTGGTTGCAGGATTCGGAGTGTATACTGGATGGAAAATTAACAAATGACTTTAGAAAAGAGTAAATTATTTCAAAAAAATATTATAGAGTACAATTCTAAAGTCTTTTATAATTCAGAATTTACTCAAATACATTTTTTTTCCAGAAGAATTTCATATAAATAAATTTATGGTATTTTTATGGTATAATATTTAGTTTTGTGCAAAACTAAATATTTTAATCGCATCGGTGTATTTGTCAATTCATGGGACATGGGCAATATATTTTTTATTAATTTATTTAACTAGTAAAGAAAGAGGTTTTTTTTTTATGTTATCGACTGAAGGTGTTGGATGGAATTTCAATATCAAATTTAAATGGTTGAAACTTTGCACGATTCCACATGCTTAAACTTAAAATTTCTTTAATAAGATTGAAATGAAATTGAAATTGCATGAAATTTATAACGGATCATGTTCCATTAAAAATTTTATGAACATTTTAATTTGCTTATTTCCTCATTAAATGAAAAATATGAATTTGATTATTTTTAATAACTGATTTGAGTACGAAATTAAAAAGAAAATGGATCACTATTCATTATTGAAAGTGCTCGCTACGCATTCATCTGTATCGCCCCTTTAATTTGCTGTGGAATAAATTATAAAAAATATTTTTTTACACATTTTTTTTTATATAGAATGATTTGATAGAAGACACTTCCAAGTTTACCTTGAGATCCTCTTAGTAAGTTTGTTTACACTTCACTGATCAGACACTGTCATCGCGCTGATATTTAATTCTATGCGTGCCATTGAGTGCATTGAATACTGTACGAAGGTGAAAGTTCATTTTCTTGAAAAATACAAAGAAGAGATTTGATTAATGATAGAGATAAAAACCTATTCACACAATTATTTGATAAAACTTTTTTAACTCAACGGCAATGATATAATATAACTTGATAAAAAAATTAAAGAGACATCTATGTATAAAATTGTTGATAAAAATATTTGTAGCATGCAGGTTCCTATTTTTGTCGGAAGTTGAAACGATAACAGATGGCAGTATGCACAGAAAACTGTTACATCTATATGGTACCTTCGTCGATTGTATTTACGATACTAGATGTCATTAAGTCAACTAAAAAAATAATTTTTATGATCAATATATAATATAACACAAGAATAAAATAATATCGATGAGTTGCGGAAAAATTGTTTGAGGACAGATTTCTTGAATGGAAAAAAAACCATGAAATTTGTATAAGGACTAATAATATTCAACATTTACTACGCATTTTCAGTGAAAGTCGGACCGGACCATTCGACCGCATACAGTGTTCCAGCGCAGAGATAGGAAATAAAATCGTTCACCGGTTGATTTATGTTTTCCGGTCACCCCGCAGGCCTTTTGGCTGTCAAAAATTGGTAAAAAGATATCTATCGGGGTATCGCATAAACATTTCACCCTTCGGATTTCATGTTTTCCGGGTTTTGAATTGCTTGAAGTTACTATTGTTTTAATTGTTAATTTCACATAAATATAAATAATCGTCACCACTTTCAGATTGCTTGGTTGAATGCCCCAAATTATGGATATGTCTATTAAAAAAAAATTTAGTAAAAGAAGAAATTAAATTAAACATAAGTAAGTACCATATCATAAAAATATATACCATGTATATATTCGTTGGAGAATTCAACGAAAATTGTATGATACCGAAAAGGTCAATGTTAGTAAAATCGAAGGTATAGAAGATAAACCACTAATTCAATTATCAAACCCATGAATATTTTTAACTAAGGCTAATTTTCGAATTCAGTAAACAGAGTATTTTTTGTCAGTGTACCAAATAGGATCTAAAGAAAAAACACATTGATAAAAAATAATTGGTGTGAAAGTGTTAATGGAATCCTTTATATTTTTACCGATTACATATTACTTTAATTTTTTGACAAGCTGTTTATGATCACGGAAAACTAATTAATGTAATACTGCATACATCCTGGTTGATTCTCTTTTTCGATAAAGTATTAAGGATGCACCACGCACACAAATAATAATACGCTATCAGCGCTCAATCTGACAGTCATTATTCATTTCTTTTGGGATGTCTATTAGATTTACAGACATATATACATTCATCTTTTGTGAGTGTGTATCGAAGTACAAATGAGATGTCTTGTTAAATTTTGCATATATCAGGACAGGGCGAGCGTTAAGGGTTGGCCATAAATAACCGGCACCCTTCAACTAATAAAAATAATACACGATCAGCGTTTTGCATTTAGTGTTTACCCCTCTGTTTCCCAGCGATATAGCAACACGTTCATGTAATAATTGATAATTCACTTACAAAATGCATGTGTGTTGAAAATAGATAATAATTGAGTTTATATATAATATTATGATCGCCAATAAATTATATGAAATATTTGACCCATCATGTTGTTGAGTTTATGTTTAATTATTATATAATAAGGTAAAAATATAGCAATGTTTTTAAGATTTACACAATTTATAAGGTAAATATTATAGTTGATAGCTATTTCGGCTTACGTCCTATTGATCTATTATATACCTTATAAATTTTGTAGAAATAATACAAATTGCTATTTTTTCACCGTATTATAATGGAGTTCTACCAATACCAATTCAATAAATAAATTTAATTATAATGATATCCATCATCGATGAAAATTATTTCTACTTATTCAACCGAAGTTATGGTTAGTCAGAGCTGATTGTAAGCCAATACAAAGTGTAATTAATGATGATGGAATTTCTATCAGATCATATATACTATAGAAATGGATAAAATGTGTGGAGCACATTTATTCCTCTTATGACATGCCCTTTTTTTAAGTATAGATTGATTCATATTGACTCCTTTTTATTGTGAACGGTACTTATTATTATAAAAATATGGAGCTTTTACACATATTTTTAGTTTAATCAATGGTCCTGATTAATAAAATTTAATTTATCTCTTTGGATTAGATTCCTAGATAATTTTTTTTTGGGAAATATTAAATGAATAGTATACACGTTTTCACAAATTTTGACCTAAAATTTATAAATAATACGCATAATTTTAAATTACAGATTGCTTAACAACTGACTGCGAATTAGTTGTCCTTCAATATATTTATTTTAATGCTAATAATAGCTAATTAAGCGAAATAAGAACTTTTTTTAACTTATTTCCACAATATATTTTTTGATGAGCGAAACCGGTCCTGATTAAAAAATATAAAGTGGAAATAAGTACTGATAAATGTGTTTTTATTATTTAAAATATGCTTTTCCATCAAGAAGTGACAGTTAACACCTTAAAAGTGAAATAAAAACATAAAGAAATAACCAAAATTATCGAATCGCCGGGTAAGCATATCCCACGAAAATATCATGTTTCAAAAAAGTAGTATGATTCTGGTTTTTGAGTTAACGAATTTATACTGTGTTTTTCTGAAACTTTGTCTACCGCTAAAAGAAGACCAAAATTGTTAAATTTCGTGACGTGTATATTTTGAACAACTCATTGAAAACATATTCAATCTTTATGACGTAGTCACATTATTGATTATTTTAGTATAGATTGCCCCTAATAAGAGAAAAGGCGTCGTGTTTACGTTTGAGGTTTTACCCGTTTGGTAGGCAAGTATAAATTTTGCATTAACAGGTTGCTATGTCGCTAATAAGGATTACATAAAACGGGGGAGACAACTATTATGTTAATGGATGCGAACTTTACAGGGGAAGAGGTATCAGAGGAATGTATAGGGTTACCACGAAGCAATATAATCGGAGTATAAATCAATATATTCAACGTAAAAAAGCTGCGGCATTCGCAATGTGTGATTTAAACGATACACTTTTATGTTGTTTTTTAAGGTGTTAAGAACAACGTTAATTGTTTTGTTCTTGAAGAAAATCTAAAAGCAACGTGGTCAAAATAAGCATTATAAGGTTAACGAAATGTATCTGGACCCATTGAACTGTCTTTATTTATAAACTCGTCAAGATAAATAATTAGAGGTAAATCATTTTTTTTTGCTATATTATCGATTGTGATAGTAGTAAAGAAGATCGCACAAAACTCAACAGATGTCCGTATTTGTATAAATTATACCGACCAGATAACGTGGTTCACATATATTTTTTGATATGAGTGAAATTCCGTTGCATGCTTTTAGATATATTTCATTTGAAAAATTGCGCGTTCATTGAAATAAAAAACATATGATTAATATACAAACAATTTTCATGTTGAGTTGTTTTTTTTATATGCATATTTCTGTTCTCCTTGTATTTATAAATCATCCCCTGCCAAGTTTATGGAAGGGTAATATTTTTCTCCCCCACGATTTCGGAACTGAATTCTAATTGACGTTAATGGCTAGCCCGTTGTATACAAGCACAAGTTAGTATAGACTTCGAAGTATAGAGCCTCGTTAAAAACTTTTACAGGGATTAGCAAATAATACGGAAATCAACTGCCGACAAAATTGTTTCTCGTCAGTAGGAGATTTGTTTGGGGTGCCTTCATTCAACACGTTTCTCTTTGCATACTGCAAGATATCATACCTTGATATTTTTATAAAATAGAAGTATAACTTATTCACGGCATAATTACCATGGTTACTATGGTAAAATACTTTTTTATTCATATCAAATTCAGCAGACAAATGAAGCAATGTATGACCGGGAATTGTCGATAAGTGAAGGCTTTGGAAAATTTAAATATTGTAACCAGAGGAAGTTATACAGATATTGTTTATTAATATCTCAACGAAATTAACTATGTAAAATAAAAATTGTAAGTGTTTCAAATGAAAAATCATTTCTTTTATTTTGTTTGAAAAAAACATAACTCTGCTAATTCGTAGCAGTGTTGTCTAACAAAATGCGTACTACTAATAAAACGAAGTATTTTTACATTGTGTGGCGCAGGTCAGTGTCAGAGATATGAAAAAGTATTAGGCTAGCATGCTGCTTAAAGAGATAGAGAAACACATCGCAATAAATTTGCTGAACATAGCACAGTTCTAACTTGATAACTGCTTACCCAAAAATAAACGTCTAATAATCAATTAAAGATTATTATATTTTAATAAATAGTTAAAAAATATTTTTTCCCCTATTCTAATAAATTTTGAAACACAATTTTAACGATAAACTTTTTTATGGAAGTTTTTATTTTATCAACTGCAATTTAAAAATGCAATTTATTGAATTTTGTTAGTAGCGTTCATTCTCATCAATATAGTGGACTGTTACTAATTACCAAACGTATTATAATTAGAAATAATAATGGCTGACTTATAAACTTGTTTTTTTCGATTATTTCAAGCATTAAAAACTGAAAATTGAAGAAAAAATTGTAACATAAATCGTTATCACAATTTTCAAAGACACTCATATTTGGTTTATACAGTTATGAATTTATTTTAATATTTTTTTATTATGGATTATTCATATTAAAATCGCATTGCAAATTGTAACGCTTCCAAAGTAAGTATCGTTTCTCAAGAATGACTTTTATATTGCGAATGGATTTCGTTCATATCAATCTCTTCTCACAGTATGCTCGCCTAATACTTTTTAGCTGTTTCTCAGCTGACTGACTGCCAGAGAATTTGTGGTGGTGATAATTTTTACAAATATTTATTTAATATTGGATGGTTCAAATCACACTATCATCAATCAGATCTTAAATAAAACCTTAGTCTATATATATAAAAATGAATGTCTGTCTGTCTGTCTGTCCTTTATAAACTCCTACACCATTAATCTAATTGCGATAAAACTTTGTCGAATTATTATTTATTGCTTAGACTACCGGGCAAAAGATAGGATACTCAGAATTTGATTACAAAAATTAATTGAATATTTACGAAAAACATGTTTTCATACAACACTATTGAATAATACAGAATGACCATTCATGAAATATTGTATACAAAGCAACGCTGTCACATGCACTCGCCTGTAGGTATTTTAAGTAGGTACTGAATATTTTGAAACAAAATTCGATTTTCGAATAAATTATTTCAATGTTTGAATTTTTACCGACTTCTTTCTTTTGTTTTAATTTTATTTCGTATGACGCGTTCTGTCAATTGAAATAAATATTACGTATAAATCGTGTGTGATATAGAAAGAGTTAATTTTAGAATTCCTTCAATAGTATTATATCAATCATTTTTTTTTATTTTTCACAAGAGAATTTCATAACGTAACATTCACTGTGAAATCAATTATGCCATCCAAACGAAAAGCAATAGGCAGAGTACAACTCAAGCACGAAAGAAAAGGGCATCACGAGCTTCAGAAACAGTCGAGCAACGGAGAGCAAGATTGGTTAACAGATTGAGTACACACTGCTCCAACCCGCTCATCTGAAACAGATAAGCAAAGGGAAGCAAGATTGGAAAAAGATCGAATACCCACTGCTCAAACCCGTTCATCCGAAACAGATAAGCAAAGGGAAGCAAGATTGGAAACAGATCGAGTACGCGTAGATCGTACCAGACGCACTCTGCATGCTGATTTAAACCATAGTGCTTTCCATTACGATCCTAATTATGACTACAGTCTGCATCCAAGTGTTGTTATTGGCAAAATGGACAAATTATGCGTGTATTTAAATTAAAAAATGAAACACTCAGAATGTGCTGCGCGAGTGGAAAAGTGAAATTGCCAGAATAACATCCACCGCCCGAACCTTTATTAACGTTGGTATCGGGTGATACAAGTGAATCAAAACATTTTTTGACAAACATATGAAAGTACAATTCAAGTTTCCAAATGACACCTTTTGGTGCAACCAATATCGTGCGTGAAGATTACATGCCAACATTTAAAGTGCAAGGACACATTTATTATCGTGCAGGATCATTACTAACACTACCGATCGCAAATCATAAATTTCTTCAAATTTATTTCATGGGAAACACTGACAAACAAATTAACCAACGTTGTCAATTCAATACGGGTACTAAACGAAAAATAATCGCACAATTACAAACTTTATTCGATTTACAATTAATAAAACTATTCAGAACTGCTCTCGAACAAATGCCATCTGATGATTACAAAGTTGTAATTAGAGCTGACAAAGTACCTGTCAGTCAACACGAAAGACAGTACAATGCACCAACAATTACGAATTACTGCTGACCCACAACAAATACATGCGTTATTTGCAGTAATATTAACAATTTGCTTTCCATCCAATCCAAAAGATCTTTGGAAAAAATACAAAGGCTACATGAGTGAAGATATTTTACATAGTTTGCGTGAAACAATTCAAAATCCACACTTTCAATTCACACCAAACGTGTGTAATGAGACATTGCTATTGATTGAGGACATATATTTAGTAATCGCTAACAAATCACTGCTACAATTGGGAATGGCTGCGCTGAATCGATCTGAAAACGACTTACTTGATCGTGATTTCCAACGAGAAACACACTTTGATGTCGATGAATCGGGTAAATTTGTTCAAACGAATCTTCCGAAATTGGTTCCAGATCAACGTATAGCGTATGACACAATTATGGATGCAATTACAAATCAAAGTGGTAGATTTTATTTCCTTGATACACCCGGAGGCACAGGTAAAATCCTTCCTCATTTCACTCATTTTGGCAGCCACACGATCACAAAAGAACATTGCACTAGCAATCGCATCATCTGGAATTGCAGCAACTCTATTGGATGGTGGCCGAACAGCGCATTCAGCACTGAAATTGCCATTGAATATGCAAATAATTGAGACACCAACATACAATATCAACAAAAATTCTACAACGGGCAAACTACTCACATCATGTAAAATCATTGTATGAGACGAATGTACTATGGCACACAAAAAATTATTGGAAGCACTTCATCGCACACTAAAAGATTTGAGAGGAAATGAACTACTTTACGGTGGCGCACTCCTTTTATTGTCTGGTGATTTTCGACAAACTCTACCTGTTGTATCACGTTCAACAGTAGTCGATGAACTTAATGGATGTCTCAAATCATCCGTTTCATGGTGATACGTACATACATTCACTTTGAAGACCAATATGCGTGTACAACTACAACATGATACATTCGCTGAACGTTTCTCAAAGCAATTGTTGGATAAGGGAAATGGGAAAATGGCAATAGAGGAATCCACACAATGTATCACATTGCCAGCAAATTTCTGTAAAATAACCGCAACCATAGACAAATTGATTCACAAAGTTTTTCCAAATATTGCACACAATCATAGAAATCATCAATGGCTCAGTGCAAGTGCTATATAAGCAGCCAAAAACAAGGATGTCAATGCAATCAATTTCAGCATACTAAATGAAATACCAGGAGAAGCGACAACGGATAAGTCAGTCGATACTATAATGAATCAAGACGAAGTCGTCAATTATCCAACAGAATTTTTGAATTCACTTGATTTGCCAGGCATGCCGCCGCATGTTTTAACATTGAAAATTGGCGTGCCTATCATTCTTCTCCGAAACATAAATCCACCAAAACTTTGTAACGGTACCAGGCTTTCAGTAAGAAAAATGATGAACAATATTATTGAAGCTACAATTTTAAACGGGAAATTCAAAGGAGAAGATGTACTGCTGCCACGCATCCCAATGATTGCGACAGATATGCCATTTGAATTTAAACGTCTGCAGTTTCCAGTGCGAGTCGCCTTTGCAATGACTATCAATAAGGCACAAGGACAGTCGTTACAAGTGTGTGGACTAAATTTAGAAAATCCATACTTCTCACATGGACAACTGTACGTGGCCTGCTCACGCGTTGGAAAACCTTCTGATTTATATGCGTACGCACCAGATAGAAAAACAAAAAACATTGTGTATCCAAAAGCACTCCAATAAATAAAAACACATACGGCTACCACTGTCAAATTTAGGTAAGAAAAACATAACCTAAGCTTATCGCTTCTAATTGGCTCCGACCTTGCCTCCAGTCCGAATTATCCAATCGGAAGGCGAGAGGCTCCCGACGTGGCGCTTCCATTAAGTCACGGTTTCTTTTTTTTGAGTGGAATTGCATCGCATGCCGGGTACACGCTAGTTGGATATAAAAAATATGTAAACAAAAAAAACCATTTTTGTATCTTGTTTTGTAGCTCTAAAATATTTGGTTTTCGATAAAGTAATTTTATATCGTTTTTATATAGCTTTTAAATTATATTTTGTCACCGTTTTTAAAGCGGTAGTTAGTTATTTATTACTGCAGAAGAGAGAGTGAAAGAGTTTTAATTTGAAATATTTTTTTCAATTAAGCGTTGATTTTTTTGTATCGCCTATATGGGAAAACTGTTGGAAAACGGGTAAATGTTTAAATTTTAAGTTCAGAGGGAAGTGATATGCCTGCCCTCTTTGAACCCCCAAATGATATCTCTGGAATCGGGTTAACAAAGACTAAATATGATAAAGAAAAGGATAAAATTTTTGGTACAAACCATTAACTGGCTGAAAATATTACAACGTGGCCATGCAGTGAAAATTTTCTCGATCTAAAACAATGGAAAGAAAAGTCGACGGGTAGGATTCGGTTTCTATAGTCACGAATGCACGGGTAGGTATCACGGTTTGCGGTGATATGTAAGTGATATGCGGTTCGAATCCCACGGGAGATGTGCGAACCCCAACTTTTACTGCAAACACACAGCTTCAAAACGTTTCGATTTATGCTTTCGCATCTATTGGGCGTTTTGCAAGTATTTGAATAGTTTTAAATTTAATGTTTCATTAAAAAAAAAAAAAATTGTTCCATATATATTATATCATCAATAGTTACAATAGTTTGACCTTATAGAACCACATTTTTTGATGTTGGCTGTTAAGCAACTTTTATAGAATTAACAATTATCATATAATGGTCAAAATTAAATAAAAATGTTGGCATACTTTTAGTATACCTGGATATTTGTTTAAGTAGTACGACATATATTACTCCAAGTAATATTGTTTCTGGAATATCTGGACGAAGAATACCAAATGGAGGATACAGGTATTAAGTATTCGATGAACGTTGTCACACTGTAAAATGTGTAATTACAGATGGACTAGATTCATCGAATTCGACCATTTGTGGGTATTTGAATTGATTTAGTGTCGTTTTAAAACTCGAAACATGATTCTGGATATTAAAATTTGGAAAAAATATGCCAACAGAAAAATATAATAATAGGTAACGGTATTTGATGCCATTAATAGGGAACGTGTGTTTAAAAAAATCGGACATTAAAAGAAAACATTATTCACGTATTAATATATAATATTATATCTGACAATATTGTTTTAGAAAACTTATTGATTATTTGAAAAAAATACAATATTTTTAATGCATTTCGGAATAGCCTGTCGATTGAGGTATTTACGCGAGTCCAATATAAGGGGGATAAAGTTTGTGGTCGATCAAGGAACACATTGAAACCGAATATAATGAATGATAATAAAAATGTTTATTTTGTAATAACTAGATAGAAATTGGCTAGCCGATTCAATGCATAATGGACAAAGATAATACGATGGAATTTCTTTTCCCAAATGACTAATTCATACATATGGACTCCGTTTCTTTTATTGGTGCAGCCTTCGACGGTTGTCATATAAAATAAAATAATTCTTTTCATTATATACTTACATATAATAAATATAACATTTACAACAAAAAATATTGTCAATTGAAGATAAAAATATAGCAAATATTGGAAATTGTCGAGGTAGCATACAAAGTAATTTCCGACAATCTCCACCTAAATACTCACTCTCATCACAATATGTCATTATCTAAAAAAATCGTTGAATATTGTTTCAGCTCTTCTTATTGTTATTTCCATTGGCTGGTTGATTCTACTCGTCCGAAGACCAACATAATAATGTTTCTCCGAAATTATTGACAAATTATTAGGGACACAAGCTTTATCTTCTCAAGAAGTATTTAGCCCTTAACCTCGATTAACTAGAAATAATTATGTGACCAGAAATATTTTATATTCGGTATATAAATATATAAAACTGTTAAATGAAAGAATGATTAAGAAAGCGTTAATTGATTAAAGCTATGGATTGAATGCATACCTCCTTAATGAGAGAAGTCAAAAATTGTTTTCTGGACAACCAAAGGAAATATTTCAAACTTCTCAAAACCCAAGCAATCGACCCACATTGAAGCCTACTTTGCATTACTAAAAAAATATCTCCCGAAAAGGTTTGGTGGTTCGGAGGATGAAGCTCACTATTTGCAATTCTTTTTTACAGATAACACCAAAGACAGAAAAAATTTATATCATCAGCGAATAAAAAAGCATTGGATTTTAAGAAACGTTTGCTATGTCATTGATAAAGCTTTCCATGTGAGAAGCACATTCACATACTCCAGTGTATCAGTTGATTCTACTCACAATAAGCGAAACTAGTTCTAATTCAATGATTGTACTAATTCAGAAAGATTTGCGAGCATGTGCAAAAGAACTCATTTTTTTATTGCAATCGGATGAAAAAATAAATGCTCGCGATAAACGAAACCATTTCTGATCTAATGGGTTTTCTAATTAAAAAAAATCGCGGCCGTGTTCACAACAACCCAATAAAGTTTCATTTCAATCGGATGAAAGGTACATGACATAAAACAAACAAACATTAATTATTATTTGTATAGATTTATTTGCCACACAAAATATACATTATTACTATTGTATAGTACGTTTTATATATCGAATCTATTATTAATAGTTTCGCTGTGTAGTCAGAACTAAAACTTTGTGTTTTTCTTAAAATTTAAACTAAACTTTTCCGAATAAGCAAGCTTTGTTATTATGTATTTATAGCTTACTTTGTAAAAAGTATTTTTTTTAACTTATTATTCATAACGGTAAATTTACTCATCTTCGTTAGTCTAATAAGCTTTTTCTCGTTTTAAAATGAAATTTCATGAATGGTCAAAGAGAAATTTCAAAGAAAACGCGTGCAAGAAATCCTGTATTGCAGATAGCATAAAAGTTATTTTTGCTATGAAGCCATTAGAAATTGCTTCTCCGTTGCAAGAAAAATGTCTGCAGTAAATCTTAACAAGCAAAAGAAAAAATAATAATTAACTTTATAGCGCTGTTCATTTCCTACAAAGATTCTTTGAGTAATGTTGAATTGGTTGGTGAAATTTTGATTAAAATATAAATAAAAAAACATATTTCATTCCAATTTAATGTATTTAAAATCCACACAAAAAAAAACATGCCATATGACTATGTAAAAAATGATAATTATAAATCACTACACAACAAACATTATACATAGACACACAAAAGCAACACCATCTATGTATCTTTTTAAATAGTATTTGTCAAAATTCAGTAATGTTCGCACATGTTTGTAATGATTTCAAGTAATTACGTTGAAGATTATTGACAGCATTTCTAGTATAAATCGAAAGATATATAAATCATTGTTATTTGTATTGATTGATGTATTTTATAATAAGTTGAATTCTGAATAATATTTATTTTTATGGAACACTCAAAATTAAATAAAGAATCCATTATACAAGAATGAATCAATATACTTTTTTTTTGTTTGTGGATTAAGATTAAAGGTTTGATAAAATAAGGTTCGAAGTCTTTTACTCACATATATAAAAATGTTTTTTTAAATTGGTTTATTATACAAAATATTTTGGTTGGATATTGCCTAAATATTATTTAACATATATCAATTTCTGTTAGAGAAGGTATACTCTTCAGTTTGAGCGATCATATCTCTTTGCCCTACATCTTTCTTTACATTGCAAATGGCGGCATCAGCTATTCAGTTTTTTCAGGAAATACCAACCATTTATAGTTGGATAGAATGTTAATATATTTGCAAACATTATATTATAAATATATATGTATATGCACTATTGTCATTGATTTATATTATCTGTAGTGTAACGAAATAGAAATAATATTTTTTTATCATGAAATGGTAATTACAGATGGTTAATTAATTGTTGGCTTCTGTATGTTACTATTAATGTAACTACTTAAGGGATCCCCAAAGATTTTAAGAATACTATCAGTGGTCCTTTGACCATCACTTGGTGACAGCTGAACTTAAGGATACATGACACAAGGGCGTAGAATTACATTTTTTCCGACACATTGCCGTGTGAGTTCAATACAATGTTACAGTCATCTTTCATATGTGTATGTTAATATGAAGTTCACTGTTTAAACGTTTGATTATAATAAATTATTAGACAGAGAAAAGTATGCAAGTATTGATCAATAAAATCCAACAATTTTATTTAAACATATGTGTTAAACAACAATATAAAAATATATTTCAAAAGATTTCCAGGTGTGAATGGTGGAATTTGAATTTTGTATACGAGCAGCCGATGATATTGAAGTTTGTTTGCTAATAATAATGATATACAAAGACGTGAAAATGAAAAAATGTTGGCGATATGTATTGCTGCCAAAAATACAGTATGCGAAGCATGCCTAGGTTTGTATGCAATTTGTTCTCGATAGAAAATATGAGAATGTCCATTTATGTAAATAGAGGTATTTCTTGCGAAGGAAAAGCTCTATTCTCTATGGATATTTCATATTCAGAACATCGATGACATCAAATATCTATTGTTCGCAATTGCATGGATATATTTGTATATATACTGTGCAATATCTGCGAGTCTGCTAGAAGAAAATATGTCGAATATAATTGGCGAAATCACTAAAAAGAGGTGTACAGCCATTTATTGAATTTAATTTCTGTAATGGAAATTAAGCGGAAAAAAATTTCGAGACATTTACTGTTCTGATTTTTTTTATAAAATATGTTTTGTAGCTATTGAACTTTCTTGCGTCCATTTTAGTTATTTAATAGAGTCACGGTTAATAGTATATTCCCAAGAATTTTACTGCAAAAACCAGACATGACTTGCAAAAGAAAGTTTTTTTATATATTATGTTATAGTACATTGTTAAGCCATGCTTTTTTTATACAAGTTATATAACTATTGTTTTAGTATAGTCAATGATTCAAACTTCTAATTTGTTATTATGTGAAAGATTTTTATCCAAACGAATAACCAAGTCAAGTAATTGCTAGTTTTAAATTATAAAGTCTGTTAAAATATCTATTACTCAATTTACACAGTAGTTATCGGGTTTTATGTAACAAATCATTGAGTAAGTAAATTGCAATGAGGCAACAGGAAGAAATTAATCTTGTCAATAAATATAGTTTGTCACATGTGGATTTGCTGTCTTTACGTGACATAATATCAAAGTTTGTATTTTGCAGTTATGCAGTAATAATCGATGAAAACTCTACAAACACGCATGTGTGCACCCGGATGCATTCTATGTGACATGCAAGTTGTGCAATCAATTACTTTTCCCAGATAATATAGTAACGACTCGTCACTAAGTAGTTAAAAGATCATTATTCCACAAAATACAACGTTTTAGAATGAATGAAAAAATGTAATGAAACTATTTTAAGAATTGAGTTTTTTTGATTATATGTAATAATGTAGTTATGAATTCAGAGTCTACGCATAAAATTTCTGACGATCATTTGAAAACGTATAACGCTGCTGAGCTAAATAAAACGAACGGTTCAATATATAAATAATAAAGTTAAAAATCAAATTATTAAAAGATCTTGTAAATAAAAGCAGACTAATATTATCACAATGTTTGCCAGCATTTTTTAAAAAATAGCAGTGATTTACCCTTTGACTGCTAATATGTCAACGGTTGATAATTGATGCTTAAAATAAAATACCGCTAAGATTATTTAAACATTCATGTACAAGCTATTTCATAGTTTAAAATATTTTTTATGCTTCCTTTAAATACTAGCTCTAATGCGTTAATTTTTCAAATATCGGTTATTGAAATATCGTATAAGGAACCTAGCACGGAATGGGTTAAGTTTTAGTTTAGTATGTGGTAATTGATTTGAATAAACGTAATTTTAAGTATCTTGTCAACATTGTGGCAAGATTAAACCATAACCTACGGTATAATAATATTGTTTTTTTTCACAAATTCTTCGTGACAGTCATATAATACAACCTATGTAATTACTGTGTTTTTTTTATTTACATTGAGGTAAATATTTTTAGTAATATGCATTTGAGTCTATGATAATATTATATTTTTCTTGTATATTTCAGCTAAGTTGCACGTTGAATCAAGCACTCCCATTTTTCTTTACGACGCGAGGTATGTCTTTAGGAAATAAATAATAAAACATTATTATAATTTATTTATGTCTTTATAAAGGTATATATAATAATACTACCGAGAAGACGAGTGAATCTTTCTCATACGCGATGGTTAAAACCCTATTTATATTGTAGCACAGTATTGTTTAAAGTTTCACAGAAAACTATGATAGCGATATGTGTAGTCTGTGTTTAGTGTTACCAGTAATTTCCTGGTGTATTGTTAACACAAAATAGTTGAACCTAATATTATGTCGTCGCTATGATCAGTGTTGGCCGACAAGTCTTAAATCAAAACTTATATACAATAAAAATAAATCTAAGGAACATATTTTAGAATTTTAGATATTTGAAAAAATGATGAAGGATGATTGTCAGTAATTATGACTTTTGCATTTTACGGCACAATTTTTTAAAGATAATTTATTAAATTGAAATATTGATAAAATAAATCGTTTTTCGTTTTCAATAAAACCAAAGGTGTAATTATTTTGTAGGAGATGAATAACTTTATTGTGTCGAAATTTCATCAGTTAATAATGTTCTTGAAAATACGATTGGCGATTTACATGATATGTAATGATTAAAGGTAATATAAAATCATTTATTCTTCATATCACATGAATTTTTCAATTAATTAAAATTCGAACGTATTTTTTAATACTTAATTAACAACAAGGAAGGTTTTTGAATTGTTTGCAGTCTAAAAAGTTTGAAGAACAATTTCAGAAGAATCTTTTCAAATAAATATTTCTTCGGCATGCTAACATGTCACAGTAAATTGTTTTAATCAATTCCAAGGAGAAGACTTCAAATTATAATATATACGAAGTCATTTTGACGAATATTCCTGAAAATTAAAACTTTTTAATCGTGACAATACTATAAGAAATTGTGAACAAACCACTTTGGTATAAAACAAACCTGTCAGGTATTCAATGGTTAGACTTTGTCTATAGATATTTTCCGCGTACGTGTTTTTTAAACCGATATTATGCAATTCGCTCAGTAAACTCTTTTGTAAATATATTTTTCAAATTAATAATTTAAACCGTAAATGGTACATATATTTAAATTAAACTTTTACAGTGTAAAAACAATCAACCGAATATTGGTATTTTTTGTTATTCAATGACAATATAATTTTGCGATGTACGAAATAAAATTAATAATAAAAAAAAGTTAATTTTTGAAGTGTCAAATCTGTTTTCACGATGCCGAACTAATTATTGACTGTCGATATATATTACATCATCATATGAAATATGGTCCAAATCTGGAGAGGCCACCGTACATGATAGTATTAAAGTAAGCCTTAGACTCGTTAAAGTGAATCTGTGACAGGTTTCTATTATAAGTGATAACTCTTGTGGATTGATTTTAGAAAGTATTTCGACCTGTTTCTGCCTGATTATGTACCCATATAAGTTCAGGTGTGTACCTCACTATCTTCTTACACACGTACTTAATCATGTATATTGTTTAAGTGATATATTTATAAGTAAGTCAGAAACGACCGGACTGAAATTGTTTCAAAGAATTTGTTTATTCAAGTACGCCGCATGCCTTACTATTGCCAAAAATATTACTTATTAAATTATCACTTTCAATGTATTATCACTACATCTCAAAAATGAAAGCAATATCTAAAAAAATACGATTTTTTTGTGGAATATCGTGTTTGCAAAACAATAAGTAAACTTTCCACATTCAACGTATTGTATAATCTACGTAGAATAAGTTTAATCAAATAAGGACTGGTTATGTATGCAATCTGATAATGATTTAAATAACAATGATATGTTTTTTTTTAAATAATTTAAATTAAAATAACGATTTATTTATTTGCTATCTACACGTTACAAAACTTATAAATTATATGTTTGTTGGTTTGGTAACGTAGAAAATATTTATAAAAAGTAACATTGGATATAAAAAAAAAGAAAATAGCAAGGAAGGTAACTGAGCACACACGTAGATATGATATCAATTACTTTTGTTGAACGAATAATTTATCAAACCTTTTATTACAAATTTTAATATGAATATTTCGCATAATTTTTGACATACAACCCTTAAAATAATGCCTCTTAAATGTATAATATACGCCACTGTAATCACAATATTTTTATATGTCGCTCATATAGAGCTCGATGGAACACAGTAAATGAAACTATACAACTGATAAATTATGATACCTTAATATAACTTTTTCACGCTTAAGTAATATCATCGTATCTTATACATGTGAAATACAGTACAGTCAACCATGCTGTTTGCCATTTAAAATATAGATTAAGAAAAAATACTGCATGCAATTTAAATTGGTAGGTAAACCTCTATAATAAAGAAGCAAATATATTATTATGTTCAGACGTGTTCTTGAAATAGAAAGTATTATTATTTGTGATGACTTTACGTTTGTTGTTATTGTCGAATTTTATTGCATCAAATAAAAATCATGCGGATTTTGCTCTAGATTTCTTTTTGTGCTAACGTATATTTTATATCATTTAAGATCATGTAAAGAGATTTTTAACGATGACCGTACAAAATATAGAGTATACGGATCTTTCAATTGAATGAATCAGTTGAAATTCTGAATCGCTTGTTTTATTACTTAAGTAAAAACATTTTGAATAAAGAACACACTTTGAAATATATTAGCGATATCTATATATATATATTAAAGTCGATTGCTTTCGAATTTGTAAATATTTTCTATATTATTGAATATCTATGTAAAGTGTTAGAAAAATAAAAAATATTTGGTCATATTTATTCATAGCTGCAATTGAGTTCTAAGGAGGTCAATAATTTCATGTATCAAATAAAAATACATTCAAAGAATAATGTATCACTGGCAAATAGGATACTAAGCTAGGTTTCAAATTTGAATATTAAAACATTAATTAGATTTAGTTTATCGGAATGAATTAACTATCTGTGGGTTGGGTGTTTGAAAAATTGTAATGTATTTTTAAATCTTTCTTATTCATTATTAACAAATTGGTAAAATATCACCTATATTTAGAGTTAGTTAGAAAATATCGAATGGTAAAATCTACTTGCGGGAACGATGGTGATTTATTCTTTCCATTATGACTAGAATATGTATTCGAAAAAATCGATAAAAAATTAATTTTATCTATATAATAGAAACCATTGTATATTCTTAACTATTCAGAATATACGGTTAATATTTTGTAGTAACGATGGTTATATTTCCATCACCGACTGAAATATTTTTACTGGTGATTTCGTGCGTCGACGTAGGCAACTCCATCTGTCGGCGTCGCGTAAAATCTCCGAATTCGATGCAGATCCTCGCGGCGCTCTCCCGCAGTCTACCATTGCTTACTGCGTCATAAATATCGGGACATCATTACAGTACCCTCTTTCATTTTCCCAATTGCGTTGGCACGCATGCGTCGGTGGGCGGGTTCTTTGGGAATCCGCCCTAACAGTCGCACCAATACACCGACCGAACGTCCCCGCACACGCATCTTGTCCAATGTTCCATGTTCCAACACGGTGGAAATGAAGCACCAGCTGAAAGCCTGCGAACATCGAATTGGGATAGTCTGTTCGCGATGCCGAACCGACAAGGTGTCTTTGTGCTCTCTCAAAACGGAGTACATTGCTTGACAATAACGTGTTCATTGGATATGGGAATTTTAATCAATATTCTCAACTATTATTATCTAATTAGTCAGATTAACATTGCATATAAATAAAATATAAAAACCTTATCAGGGAAGCTATTGTGGTGCAAGACCAATTATAACATTTGTTCAATATATTATAGTATATTATTGAAATCATAAAAAAACAATATAGATCAATTTTACTAAATCGAATTCGGATCTCAGTATAAAAATGTATCAATGACATTACAAAAAAAAAATATCAACATAGCTGATCGACATCACGCCATCGTCAGAACTATTAAGACGATTTAATTTTATCAGCTTCACATCGCTGTTTATCACATATTATATATTATTTATTTAAATAGGAAAGAATATTTCGTGGTCTACGTTTCTATCCAACTTCCTATGTCACATGTTTTTAGGTTTTTCTTTTCCGTTTTTTTTAAACCTTGATTACATTATAGGCAATACACACAGTTAAGTGATGCATATATAAATATGTTATTCAATAAGATAGCAAGAATTTTTAGAACTTTAGTTTTTAAAAAAACGTCGTCAATTATTCATTTGTTTTACTATAGATCGCTAATCAATGTTACTTGAGTTCAAATTAAAAATCCTAAGCTGATAAGTGATAATTTGAATGTTATTACCAATATTAATTAAGAAGGAACACAGTTCAGCCTGCATGATGATAAGCTTGTGCCTGTGAACCGTTGTGCTAGTGAATGTACACTGGTCACATCTATGCTAAAAAGAATGTAGTGCTCTATCGGTAAATCAGTTAGTTTTTTTAACTATAAATTTTATAAAAATGAGTAGAAAAAAATGACTGATAAGTAAAATAATCATCTTATATGACAATATACGCGTCAACATACGGTCAGGGTCAAATGCACATTCATCTTTCAATGATTCATTACATCATGAGAGGGCATTTCTCTCATCATTCACTTTTATAAGTGTGAACGAAAAATTAATGTTTGCTTAAGTTTATAACACGTGAGAATATTATTTGGAGATTACAAAATAAATTTGAAAGAAGTTGAGAAAATTATCGTCCAGTTTTTGAGGAAACAAATAATTATTATCAACATAAAAAAGATCAGCAAAAATACCCATGCATTTAATATATTTGGTAAATCATTCAATCCTAATAATCATAAAATATATCAGACGTGTAATTTTGATGATTTTTTTCAATTAAAATAAATGTCTAGCATTAAGGCGGAATAGAACATGTTATAACATATTATAAATAAAGACTGTTCGTCGGAAAGGTTTACTTTTTTTTTTGGTCGCCAATATGGTAAACATGAATTTAAATGTTCATAATTGGTGGTGATATATTTGATAACTTATAAAAATAATGGTTGATAACTTATAAACAAAATCCTGGGTTACAACGAATAAAAAGATCAAATGAAAATATAGCTGTTGTCGAAGAAAATATTCGGATCAATCCACAAACCTCCAAATCTTCAAAAACCTCCAAATCCAAATCATCAAAAAAATTATTCAACTTTATGAAAAATGATGGATTTTTTTTGCATTTGTTTCATGGCAAAGTGGCTTTTTCTATAAAACCTTTGTTATATAATATATAATACTTAAAATAAATATCGCCTATGCTGTAGTTAGCTCATGCTAAGCTTAATTTTCATTAAATAATTGTTATGAGTCATGAAGTCCATTTGAATTTAGATGAACACATTAATAAAAAATAATTAGTTACGAACAGTAGAAAATCATAAAATAATTTATCCATTTAACATTTGTAACTATTAAATGTTCCAGTATAGTGTGCTAATATGTGATCTGGAAGAATTATTGGTTTTTTGATTTTTTGAAGATGGACATAGAAATACGGTAACTGTTAATAAAGAATGTAATCGTAACATCGTATTAAGGACTAAATGCTTTAGAAGCTACAACTTCAAATACGGTCAATTTTAAAATAGAATTTCTGACTGTACTAAACCTTCCCGGCGAACACCCTTTATCTAAAATAGAAAATGGCTAGTATTACAAATCGTGCTACTGCAACGAGATATAAAAATAAACTTTCTTGCACTCATTTTTTAGATCGAAAAAATTGTAATGTTTGAACAATGATTCAATAAGAAAGTTGTATTAGCTTCCGTTTGCCATTTATGAACTAGCCAGCTTGTCGCGACGTTCATTTGTCGTGGACCGTAATCTAATTTTATTTCGTTTGCGAGTGAATTTTGATCTTCGGTGAACACTCTTTACATTACACAACATAAAGATAAATACGAGAGTGGAATTAAAGATAGCTATGTTAGCCTTAAGAGGTATATTGCGTTTTTTGTTTAAATAATCGTCATTATCTTCAGAGTTATAAAAAAATAACATAAACAGGATATGACCAAAAGCTTTTAGTGTAGCTTAAGAAAAAGAAGTGAGATCAATTGAATGATTCAAAGATAAAAATCGAAACGCTTTCGATTAAGAATGTATATGACGATATTATATATCTGATCTATATGAAGAATAACCTCAGAGCCAAAATTTACATTTTTACATAAATTATGAATTGACATAATACACATAATCCACAATTTTATTTAATGACAAAACTGAAATCACCAGCACTCCGATTGACTTCGATTGACGTTTGACTGAATGCTGTGTTATATATTTCGTCTGGGAATAAATGAATAAAATTATTTTATGGAAATCCATCTATGTTGTCGGAATCTTCAAATAAAATGTACTTTACCAAGTCGTAATTGTTTGTGTAGCTTAACTCAGTGTTTGCCTAAACATGAAAAAAGAAATAGCCGGAAAGCGGAGATAATAACTAACAGTTCCATTTACATAAATATTGTATGATTACTTGTAAATAATTTTCTTAGACTTTGCCTTTGTGTGCCTACTATTTTTCATTCAAAAATTTTAATAAACAGCCTTCTTTGTAATTTTTATTATAATTATATCGATATTTTTCGCGATGAGCGAAACTGGTCCAGATCATAAATATATTTGTAGAACTAGTACAAAAAATGTGTTTCTATTGCTTTAAATATAATGCTTTTTCACCAAAAAGTAGCAGTTAACACCTAAACATACATTAAGTGAGAAATGTCGCTTTTAAATACGCATTTTAGCTTTTAAAATGAACGAATATAACAAATGAGTTTTCTTAGCCCAGTGACTTAAAATATTATATATTGACATAGCGAAAATTGCCATATTTGTCGGATCTAGCGCCATCATTGAAAATGTATTCAATTCATTTTTATCAGTATGTTGAGTATTTTTAAGAGCAATATGTGTTTAAACTCACAAGACTGATTTTAGTTATAAAATAAGTTAAAATAATATTTTAGTTATAAATATTATGAAATATATAATATAGTTATGAATTACGCAATTTCTTGAACAGTGGTCCCAAATAGTCAGCCATCAAGAAGATTAATATAAAGAACGAACTATTTTCTGAATGTCACATTATGTTCGTATACTATGAGAAATAGAAATTCGAATATAAGATTGATCTCACGCACGATGCTCAATCAAAACCTACTCATAGTACCTTTAATGATAAAATAATATTTATCCCAGCTAATATTAGTTAACAATGCAAATGATACGTACAAATACACCATCAAAAAGTTTACAATCATATAAACAAGTACAGCCAAAGATTTTCCCCCATTGGTTTAACAAATTTTCCGGCTTGAATCGTTTCAAGTAACCTATGTCAGTTATATAATATTCCGAACTTAGATTTCGATCTTCCGGTTCCGGCGCTGTAGAAAATCTCATAGATTTAGCTTTTAACGGATCGAATGTCACAGAGATTATCGGTTTCCGGTCACACTATCTGTAAGATAGAAGAAAGATGCTTGGAAAATGGACGACAAAAACGTGTGTTGGTATTCTTTATAGTTTTTGTGTCATATATAAAATACTCTTGTTGATAATTAATATGCCACAGTGATTAAGTAATATTTAAAAAAAAGATTGCAACAAGATGAGATTCATTGTATGTATGTATAGTGTTAAGAAGTCCTATATAATCAATTTTAAAACTGAGTTTCAAATTCTTGTTGATTGAAGAAGACTTGGCTGAACCAGGCACGTCGTTAAACGTTTATAGGGTAAGAATAAGAGAAGTTGCCAGCTCGATAATTTTTGGTTCCGATCATATGCGCAAGAGCGTGCATGAAGGAATACATGTTCATCAATTAAGATCCGTGGTTACAACTCTTCTTTAATATGGCGTAAAATAGCCTGAATATACAATTTTATTTAAAATTGAGAATAGTTTATTTGAATTAAAAGGCGGAGGGAATGATTACGAAATACCGGTAGTTCTGAACCCTTATAATGATTTTTTTTGAGCGGTTTGATCTGTATCAATCGCAATCTTCGGTATAGTTTTGTCTTAAATAAAATATTTAAGAAATGGCGATTTTCAAGTTATGAAATGAAGAAATGAATATTATTTTCTTATTGAGAGCATGTGAATTTTTGATTTTTGATGGGGCATACAATTGTTTTTTAATGCAAGCGTTTTTGAATAGGCACCTAAAACGTTTTAAAAAGCGTAGAGTCTGTTGGACTGATAATTTTCTAGTTGGAATCTCAATCCCATTTTTCACACTTTTTAGAATACTGAAGGCGGGATGAGCGGAACAGATAAAAAAAAAATAAAGAAATCAATGAATCTAGATAAAAATCAATCAAAACGAGTGAGTTTTCTTCGACCATATTGACCCAATATACTTCTAATAAACCATTTCAATATTTTTTACGATAACTGGATCATTTATTTAGTATTAAGAATGATGAAGTTTAAGAGTTTTAGAAATAAGCTTACAAAGTCCATCATTATTCGGTTTCATGGATGAATGCCATGATATGCATTTGAAAAATAGTCGATATATTTTTCTTGTTTTGAAATCAGATTACCGCCCAAAATGCCTATGAATATGACCACTCGGCCCAAGCGATCTCAATGAACAATTATGTTGTAGACCCATATATTAAATAGTTGAAATGTAGATGGCTTAAAATTTATCGCTTACGATCACGTTCAAATCCAATATAAAAAACAGGTGCTATCAATATTGATAAAATGTAATTGTTTTTATTTTGTGTACAACTTAGAGGCATGCTCTCTAGCTTCAACGCCTCGGGGTATTGTGGTGACGAACGGACATGAAATGTATAATGAGGACGCGACATCAAAAAAATAACTCGTTCGAAGATGTAGTGTTTGGTTTGAATAAGCCTTTCTAATATAAAACTCGCTACGACGTGCCTACTTTACCTTCTTTTTTTCGCCCAAGTTCAACGCACAAGAGTACTGCGCTGACGCGTAGTACAATACTTCAGCGAAGGTGAACTTTTTATATGTTGATCACAAATTTTGATTTCGTCACTAAAACAATGCTTTATATTCAACCAATAAACAATTTCTATCGTATTGTCTGTACTCTGTTAAATACATTATTTTCAAGGGCTATAGAGATAAATATGCTATATATTTGTATGACGAATAACAGTTCTTTGGATGAAAAAAATATTTTTGTAATGTTAATCGGTTATTTAAAAAAATAAATGAGCGGAAGAAAAAAACGTCGATCATCAACGACTAAATTAGAGCCAGAGTAACTGATTAATAAGCAGTTTTGATAGAAGAATTTCTTCTGGAAAATTACTGTTACGAGTATATATGCACCAAGCTGGGGGGCGGTCATGGAAAATGTATATTATTATATACATTATATAATATATACGACGAAAATTGCAAATAAAATGGTCTCTTATAGTTATTAAACATTACTAAAGTCAAATTATAGCATATCGTACAAAACGAAACGTTCTACACATTTTTTTAAAAATCATGAAATTTTACCTAAGCAAACTAAATGGTTGATTATATCGAAAGATAAAGCAAAAAAATTAAGAATGTAAAAAAAAAAAATTTTGCTGAAATTTTTTTAAAATACACATTCTGGAATTATCAGAAAAACATACTTTAGGATTAGAACGATATATTTCACTTTTTAATTTAAACGATTGGTCTTCATTATATATTATTTATTTAATTATTTTATGATACGAATCACTGATTAGTTTTCGCTAGTATAGTGCGTCAAAAAATAAACACGACCCAATTTTTTATTTAGAAATTGTAAAAATAACGTTATATATTATCCAAACGTTTGTAAAACATCATATCACTGATATAAATTTATTTATGACAACTAGTTAGAAGCCATTCACACGTGTAATGGTTTTGACAGTTGAAAATATAATGTTGCTATTTCGACCATATAATGTGATTACTGATTTTTTTTAAAGTGTATTTAATTTATATTTCGTAATTTCAGTTATTTATTTCAATAACCTTAGTCGGCTTCAATGAATGATATATGAATGTTATAAATATATTCAACAATAAACCTATAATGTATCATGACAACGCTGTCTATCATAGAGTTTTTTTAAAAGTTTTTATTGCATGTTTTGAACGAAAAAAAGATGCGCTCAGTTCAAATTTAGAATAAAGGAAATCATAAAGAAAAGAGCGGAAAGAAAATTGTATAATATAAAAATGGGAAAAGGAACATTGGCTGCTTAAAAAGGAACACAAATGGGCAGTTGTTTTACGAGGTAAGCGCGAACAGAGATTCGAATTCACGGAGAATATTTTCTCTTTTGTAGTGTGACAGTTAGCGAAGGTGGAGGCATTGCGATTGAGCAGAAAATGAACTGCTTGTGATATGCGTTGTTTAAAGTATGATTTCAATAAAAAAAATCTTATTTCAAAAATTTTACTTTCAAGTGGTATATCTTCAACTAATGAAAAAGTTTCTGAAATAAACGCTCATCAGTTAAAAATTATTAAAATAATTCGATATAACCAATGTAGTCCCAAAGCCTTGACGTAACATTTCTTATTAAATGATTTTTTTTCAATAATTATTTTTATAAACAGCTTCCTTGAACATGATTTTTTTAATGTTTTATAATGCAAGTATTTTCAATTACATAGGCTGGAAATCAGTTCAATTAAAGAATCTGATTTTAAAATCAATATAATATCGGATCCATTAGTGGAAATTATGGACTCTCAAAAGAGACATTCTATAGTTTTATTATTGTATAGAACTGATTGTATCCATGGAAGTTAATTTTCTTTTCATGGAAGGTTCAATTTGAATTATAAAAACACCTTGTAATATTTTTAAGATACATTTTATGAATCAGTTATTAGTGCTTGCGACGAGTGAAACCGGTCTTGATCATTAAATGTATTGATGAAATAGTATTACAAAAAGTTTTTACCACATACTTATATTTTAATACTATATATTTGAAGTTTTTGATTAAAAATAAATTTGAAAAATGAATAGGAAAAAACACGTTTTTATGACTGCTATAAGATGTGCGGTCACATAATTTAGTATAAATATTTTGATGAATATGCGGCCTTACAAAGAAAATAAGATTTATGTTATACAGTTTTATTCGGTATTATATAAAACTATCACAACTGTGATAAGTGCAAATTTTTAAAAATGTTCACTGTGAATTTTTATCAATATGTACATGACGTGAATAATTCTAATGCTTGAATAAACGGTATAATTTTATTAAAATAATGAATTATAAATTTGTCTTTTATATAAACATTCATATAATGAGATAAATATGATATCAATTTGATGATATACACAAAATAATATTTTTTAACAAATTAAAAATCATGGTAAAGTTTATTTCACAATGATTATTTCTCACGACGTCATGCTACACAATGTAATTCTCATTTTTTTATTATTAAAAATGAAAAATGATATTAAAAATTAAAAAATTAAAATTTCGCCGAAGAGCCTCTACCAGACACCGACTAAAAAATCGAGGCACTTTCACACGCCGTCTCGGGCAAGATCGTATTCTTTCGGGCGTATTCGTTAGCCGGGCACCTTCGCCGAGCTCAGTTTTTCCCCGGCGCTCGTGGGTGGAGCATTCCCGCCAAATCATTCAATATCAGTTACATTTCACGTGAGAAATAATTAATATTATCCCTTTTAATATTAATATATTTAAAACATTACACAAACTCACAGGTTCATTCAAAACATAGTTCCAAATTGAAATGTCCATATGAATTGACACTACATATTGGAGGAAATATTTTATTATTTTATATTTAATGTTTAAAATTTGCATAGGATTTTATTTTGTTAAGTATTTTATAAAATAACGCTTGATTACAGTATTTGAAATTGTTATATCTATGGTTCTCATATATTTAGCTTATATTTACCTGACATATTTTCTACAATATTGTTAAGTTGTTTCACATTAAAAATTAATACTTATGGTCTATGAATTTAAAATATTGGATTAATAGCTGTAAAAACATATAGGTTTGATCTTATACATTAGAAATTTTATATAGAATATTTATAATATATTTAATCAATTCAAATCTTTTGAACAAGTATTATTTTTTTTTAAATATTTATGTGTTTATCTATGTAACAACAGAAACTAATGAATACCGATTCCCGCGCAAAATAAATTTGACATGTTAGTTCTCCATAATATTATTGATTGATAATGTTTTCACTATTTTTTTTCCAAAAGGGAAGATAAATATTATTAACGTGTTTTAATCTCGTTTATGTGCTATGTAAAAATAAATTTACGTAAATGTGATATATTTTTTTAATGATAAAATATGTGTAAAAGTGTCGTATTTGAAAAAAAAATATGTTGTGTTTTTATTCTTTGATCAAATAGTTCTATCAGTTACATCATTGTGTTTATCATATTTTCCTTATAAACAAAAACTTTTTTTGAGGTCCATTTTCCATTTTACTACTAAATGATTCGCCATTTTGTATTCATACACACAGTGAATTATCTTGCAATTCGGAATAAAAATATTTATAAAATTTTTGTTATTAATTGTTGCAATGTTGCCCGTTCTTTGCTAAAGAATCATGTATATATCCTATTTTTCACAAACTTTAACTTTCATCTTAAATTTTCATATGATTTTATGAAATTAAGAAAAAAGACTAATGTGTACAGGAATTTAGTCAGTACAATTATAATGAGCAACGTTATTGAAGTGCTACTAACAGAAAAACAAGAGTAAAGTATGATGTTGATTTATTATAAATAAATTCAACGTATTTTTCATAATTAAAATTATTAATAATATTTGGAATACAATTTCTAAAGATAAGTTTAAATACATTTCATCGAAATATGTTTTAATTACAATATGATACTTGATACTATGGCATGCTAAAAACCGGTCAACTTAATCTACGTACAGTAGTTTCAAATATTATCTTTTAAATATTCACGAATTTCTTTTTGAAAATAATGAAATTCTATGGTAGAAGTTTTTATCTAGTGTAGTCAAATGCAGTTTTTTTATACATTGGCATTCACTGCTGGATGCAAAAATATAATTTTCATCTAAACAAGAATCAGCATTTAAAATTTTTAGCTGTGCATTACGAGGAAGAAAATGGCATATTTTTTTGCTTAGTGAACACAGTCTTCTAATTCATTGCTTTGATAAATTATTTTTTTTTATTTGATCATAAATTGAATATGTCATTGCAGCATATAAAAATTACAAAAACATTTATTCGATAAAATCAAACGAAAGACATAAACTTAAATTCTCATTGAAAGCGTATGGATACGTTATTATAAAATCATAATTGTCCTTTTATATTAAAACAAAAGTCAATTAAATTACCGATAAAATATCGCAGATAACACGATGTATCTCCAGCTTACCGTCAGGTGTAATAAAATTGTTATTAAAGGAGATTGTTACATAATATTTGAGCACGAATAATCCATTCCGAATCTTCTGTGTAAACCAGACGTTTTATTTCAACTATTGAATTTATTACGTTAGCAATAAATACATCACTACATTTCCAAAATTTTAGATAAAAGATCAGTTAACGTGCTATGGAATATAGAAAATTGATTATAAGTTATACGATATTTATAATGGCAACATATCGTATTGTCACAAAGTCTTTAAAATATATTTTGTATTTAAGAAAATAATTTCACCAATAAAACTGTTTAACAATGTTGAACATAACATTTTTTTATTTAATATGATACGATGAATATTATATGTTTAAAATTTAAAAATAACAAAAAACTTGTACGACTATAAATGTCAGAAACGATGTATTATATTTAGAAATTCTTAAATGTTCTCTGACATATCGAGAGACCTGATATAGTGTAAAATGAACTATGGTGATAAAAATGGCAACTGATTTAGGTCATGTTCCTTATAAATAGTAAAACTTTTTTTACTTTAATATATGAATTTTAAAAGCAGCGCCGAGGAAAAACTATGTTCGACCATTTCGAATATTCCGCCGAGCAACCGTTATATATTTAACGCTATGCGCTTAAAAATATACTATCACATTCATCGATCATAGACAAATTACGCCACAGTTAACCCATTAAAATACCATCATTATATTTTTCGAGAATTCATCTATATGAAATATATTCTTGTTCTTTGAGACTAACGCGGTTTTTTGTAATGTGTTAACTGTACATTTTAAGCTTTAGAATTTTCCTTATTATGATCCCTTAGATATGTTTTTATTTCAAACAGACTTCAAAATCATTAAATCATAAAAATATTAAATTCGTTTAATAAACAACCAACATTATTTACAAAGTATTTTGTAAATTTTATTACTATCCAAAAATCATAATTTATATTGCGGTTGCTTTATTTTATTATACTGTAAATAAATGTTTTTTTTCTGAAAAAAATATTAATATGCTTTATTTTCTTATCGAAAACTAACTAAATGCCGATAAAAACGAGATGGTTCTATATAAATAATTAATAATATTAAATCGGAATTAGAAAATTTGCGAATAATGTATGAAATATTAATATGAAAGAGTCGTAATTACATGCCAATAACTCGTTCTAATTATTATGCAAAAGGTTATAGAGAAATTATCGAAAAATTTGATGGTTCGTATAAACCATTGGTTTCCTTGATTAAACTGAGAAATATTTTGATTTTCTTGAACCGAAATGAATTTCTCTATAGAATCGAATTATTTTTATCAGTATTTTATTTAGTCATAGTAAACCACAAAAAGAGTAGTACATTGTTCAATAATCGATGTTTAAAATAGATACTTTTTTTAAAATTGTGTATCCAGTCAATGCACACAAACACAATATTGCTTATTGTCACGGAGCGCAGGATATATTTGAGCACAGTTTTGATCAACATGTAAATATTTTAATATCATATATTCATTATTGAAACTCTATACCATTAAATGTGGGTTTACTTTATAGATAATCTGGTTTCAGAATATCTTTTATGGAGCTCGTACTTGTTAATTATTTAGATTAGATAATGTGTCATTTTTAAATGCCGAATTTTACTCATATTGCAGTTGGTACGTAATTAATAGATACACAACCAAATAATATACAACTCCACGATTTTGAATAATGTTGTAATTTTTTTCCGTTTAAATCAGGCAATCAATTGAATTCGAAAGTTGTAAAATTTTCAATTCAAAAGAGTGTTTCGTGATTATTGTAATTAAATATTGATTTTTTAAAACGCTATTTAGAAGATGGTACAAATGTACGTGCGACGATACTTTCCTGATATTTTTGTCCCAACAAACACTGATTTTTTTGATATATATATATATGTATTTATAAATATATATTTATATATACATTACATTACATTAAAATACATTAAAATTCGTTAAAATGTATCAAGTTTTATGACGTCATCATTTAGTGTAGTAGTTGTACAAAACGATTTCTCCCCATTCAATCGAATAAATATAAAGATGGATAACTGATCATTATTGCTTTCCTCTAACGACAGGGATTTCATTATAGAGTCACGTGGCTGTCCACCCTTTATTGTCACATAGCACAAAAAATACTGGGGATCGCGATGACAGAGGCAGTAGTGCATTAGGAAAAGTAATGATTTTTGAATTTCCAAACAATCTAAGCAATATAAATTATATGAAAATATTGAATGAGTTTCGCATGCTTAGTACATATTTTTAATATGCAGCTCATCTTTATCATTTTTGAAAAATATTTAGTAATAAAATAAAAGTTTGAGAAGACTTAAAAAAATCACATCTTCTGCGTTCTTTTATGAAAAACTGGATATTTTATATTCATTATTTTTGCGTTGGTTACTGTAATTAATTTAAAAAATGACAACTATTTTGTTTTGACACGGTGAAAAAATAGCAATATATTTTAGTTCAACAATTTTTTTTTAAGATATAGTTGATAGCTATTTTGGCGAACGCCATCGTCAGAACGTCGTTTTGTTTTGTTTTATGTTTTTGAAAAATTACAATTTACACTTAAAATAAATCCTCCATTTTCTGGTAAAATGAAGCAGTTAAAACTATTTATTGCAAAATGATGATTCTCCAAGCCTTACCGACTAGCTTAACATTGAAATCCAATTTTATTAATGTAGTATCAAATAATATTTGGAAGTAAAAAAAAATTGTCTTAAAAAACACTTTAAAACCCTAGCATACCTTGTCCAACTATTATAATTCCTTTAAATTTGTTCAATAAACCATCTTATTGTTAGTAGTTGAAAATATAATAATTTAGAATCAATCAACTCGAAATTATTAACGCCAACGTGACATTTTACTTCCACGATGACGGTGATATCAATTTGTGATCTTATTTGATTATTTTTAATTCAGCCCTGCTCTTCTACTTTATTTTACTTTAAAAGCAAGTCCATTAAACAGGGAGGGCGTAGGGTGATTTTATCTTCACGGATGCATTATCTATGTTAACGGATTTAGGGTATCTTCATTCATTGACTTTTCAACGGCTTCTTCCTTCTTCATTATGAAAATGCATGGTAATACCACCTTCCGACTAGGGGAAATAAAATTATTTAGCGACATGGCTTAAACTGCGGTGTATCATTCCTGATGACTATCGTTTTATTTTGATTTTGAATGGTTTATTTAAACAAATTTTTGTGAACAAATAATTGCTTTGATTAATATTAAATGAAATTTTTTATCTTTGGAAAAATCATTACTCTATGAATATGCTGTATAAATTTACACGAACGAACAGATTTGCTCTTTAAAGTATGTTCAAATATTTGAAATAAGTTTTGAATTAAATGTATCAAGATAAATTGCTTAAATGACAATAATAATAAATAAAATAGGACATTTCAAATCGTTATTTATGAAAATTAAAAGAATATGTTTTGCGATGTCAAATCATAGCTTGGTTAAAGGACGCGCATACTTTTATTTTTTCTTACAACGTTTTTATTACACATATATGCTTAAATAATAAAATTATTATATTGGAGCGTTGTCTTTGCAAAACTTAAAACAGAAATATTTAATTGAAATATTAAAAAATAGCCTCAAAGTTGTAATTTAGTGTCATTGGGGATTAGGGAGTGACGAGCTATAAACTCTATAGTATATACATATTTTCTTTTTTTAGCTTATGTAATATTATGTCAATATAATTTAAAAAGATAACAAAGAAAACAACTCGGTCATCAAAAGTAGAGGAAAAATTAACTGCTGGTATATTTGAAAATTCTGACGCGTTGATCAAATTTTTTGAAAGTTTTTTCAGATGTATAATATGTTTGGATCTTAGCCTTGTGGTCTATTTTTTCCTTTATAATTAATTCCTCATATATATAGCCGATGAAAATTGTTTAATTTGTGTCAGATTAGTTACGTCCGTGTGATAAAATGCCTGAAGATGACGAAAAACGACACCCGAGTCGATAGTGTTAAAATATGTGGAATAATGCAAAGTATCAACAATTCATATTTGACACTGAAATTCCGCCAAGCACCCTTTATAGATATCACATATTATTTTTTAAAATTTTCAAGCGATTGAAAAAATATTTATAACATTTTAAGTTAAATTATACATGGTCAGATATGTATAAGAACTACGGTATTAAATTATATGAAATAACTATGAAGTTTTTCAATAGACGTTATTTAATGTCAATAATTTCTTATTCGGTTGGTTAAATATTTCCATTTTTTGAAGTCGTTTGAACTTTTATTTAATAAATACGAATTGGCATTTAAGCTCTCTGACACTACGTCAAAATGTAAAACATCGAGCGCTTGAGCGTTGAGATTCACTGTTAGATGTTAACATAAAATAAAACGGGAGTAAGCCTAATTCTAAAGTAAAATAAAATAATTGTTGTAATAAATGTAAAGCTTTATGTTTTATATGTAAATCACATTTTAAGGGATATTAGACAAGGCATATTCCTAACTCCGTTCAGTGGGATATGCAATATCATTCACCGTTCACATTTTTTAGTATTTAAACTGTTGCTGTACCAATGGCAGTAGTTGGCGCTTTTTCCGAGAGCTTTCAGAAGGGAAATAGACAACAAAGAGAAGAAAAAGACAGTCGTGCGGTCGACTCTTTCAATATCACATGGTAAACAATCCTTGTGCCAGATTCCAACTGTAGATCGACTTCCAGGTTATTATAAAAAGAAACGTCTAAACTGATGCAATAAAAATAACACTTAAATATAAAATATTTTACATGATTTTTTATTGATAGTTGCCAAGCTAGAATTAAAAAAAACGCATCAAATTGTTAATGAAAGAGTATAGAAATATAAGTTTTTTTTCGTTCGGTATTTTTATCAGTTAGTTTCAAGCTTTTTAATCCTGCGTACAGGTAAAAAAAACAGCCGGATTTTAATGTTTCGCATTATACATGAATAGAATAAATCGGTGCCCGGTATCGGTTCACAGAACATCGATTATGACATATTAATATATACTACGCGTATTAAAAAGTGTTCAATTATCATCATTTCCAAATTAAAAATAATATGAAATAACTATGCAGTTTTTCAATAGACGTTGTCAATAATTTGTTATTCAGTCGGTTAAATATTGCTATTTTTTTGAAGTCGTTTGAAAATTAATTTAATAGATACGAATTGACATTTCAGCTTTCTGAAACTACGACAAAATATAAAAGAACGGAAAATATAAGAGAAATACCATGGCCAGTTTAATATCATTTACATTTACTTTAGAGTTGTCTTTTAGTATTCCATTTTTGAAGTGGACTTTAAACTATGACTTCAGTGTCACGAAAATATAACAATGTATAAAATTTTATAAATATATAAAAAAAGTAAAATCAAATTTTATAATCACTTTAATGCCCTTTTTACTTATTTGATTAATTCCATATAGTTTTCGCCGAATCTTGAGTATCATTATCGCGAGTACAATGAATTATTTGTGTCTAGCTTATTTTAAAAAGAATTTTCTAGGTAGGAAATGGACGTTTTCCTTTGATAAAATTATTTAACCCACCGGAAATAGCCATTAATTTCAACAAATTAATGTCTACATATTTTTTTAATTTACTTAAAATATTCCAGTCATTTGAACACTAATCGACGCTGGGAATATGCTATACTATTAGGTCAAGGACGGATTTGGTCAAAAGCTCTTCTTGGTTTCAACTATTATATGATAATCAATAATGAAACCTTTCGTATTAGAGTTATGAAAATAGACGAGCATCTTCATAACGGTGAAGATATTGTAAATAATCTTATAAATCCGTAAACACAAAATTGTTTATGGTCTAAGTTATGGATTCGGTGTCGATATAAATTATTAAATCATCGATGGTGTTGTTTTTCATTGTTTTTATTTAATAGATAATTTTTCACGTATAATATACTGATGATCGTTTTTTTTCAAAAAATGGAGTAAATAAATTTTATAATTATTATCCACTGATAATAAACAAATGATAAATAAGAGCATATTTTATATTGACATTTTCATTGAAATAATATACTTTTTACTGTTGCTTATTTCACGATATACACGTTTTATATAACATGCGCAATTTTAATAGGTGTGTGAGACTATGATATGCTTATTTAATTTGGTGACATTAGTCCTATAGAAGTTACATTTTTGACATTTATTGTAGAGCTTTTCCCTATATTTTTTTCATATTTGAAAATAAGTACCTTCCATTTAGCAGCATTATCAGTTTATGTGTCAAATGATTTGATAGTATAAAATATCATTGTAATAGGTATGTAATAAAACATAAATCAGTAACTTGAAAGCAAATCTAGAAGATGAAATATTACTAATTTCAATTGAAAAAATATAAACATTTGATATTGACTTACTGGGACTCAAACCGAGATACATCTGACCGATATGGCAAATTTCTTTTCTCTAGGTCACATAGGCCGTTATTATAATGAATTAGATGTATATACATAAATGATAAGGTAAAACATTATCACACACAGTTGTATACATATTCCGTTTTTAATTCTTGTGAATGTGAATACTTTGCCGTTTATCATCAAATTATAATGTACTTCTTGAGAGATTATGTAAATTATATTATATTAATACTTTGAAAATCATTCACATAAATTTAAAAAATGCTAGGTATTAAAATATAATTTTCGGTTTCCAACTTAATATCTTGACAAAATTAAAAAGAGTCTGTACTCACAGACTGTATCACATATATAATATTTATATATATAAAGTGAAATTCATAAAAAATGAAATATTGTAAAAGACAAATTCTTTATTTCAATAGAATGAAATAATGTTCGATTTTCATGAAAAACTGTATAATACTGTTAAAATGTAACGTTGATTTTACAATACTATTCAATTAGTCAAAAAACGCAGATGTTATAAGAATAATACTCATATATTGATAGAAACAGAATAAATATTCAAAGTATAGTAAATATTCAAGATATGATTTTTTAAATAATTGATAAGGAGTATAAATCATGATTTCCCTTTTTGTTGCTGGCTTTTTAAAAAAAACTTGATTAACATTCACAAATCAATAGATTTTAAGAAATTAAGAATGTAAAATGAATTGGTTTAAACAATTGATTGTAACTTTTTCTACATTTATATATTATAAGTATGTCACTGTGTACATGTGAATATCAGCGAGACAATTAACTAATATAAATGTTTTTCTTTTTTCAGATGACCCTAAATATGTTTATCGAGATAACCAGTGAAAATTATTCAAAAATATCATTTAAATAAAATTAATAATAAAGATTTCTCATAATCAAAAAATGGTGCTACATGATAATAAATAAAAAATTGTAATCAGTAAGGATAAACTAAGAACATTTGTGTTTTTTTTTCGTTAATGCAAATTCATTTTTGCTTTATTTTTAAAAAGTGTTTTATTTTTTTTCGTAACAAAAATTTATTTAATTTTTAAAGCATTTATTGTGATTTTTCAATAAGGATTGAAACTTTCCTCAAAAAACGAGGAACACAAATTCAATAACCTAAATGAGTCGTAGATTTTACATTGGATAAATCTTTAATGCATGAGAAAAATATAACAAAACTTACACTGATAAATTATATAAAAAGGCGGAGGGGACAGCAATCGTATTTTTTATTAAAAAAGATATTTGAAATTTATTAACAGTTAACATAAAACATCGTGTGATTACGACAATAAAAAGGCGTCAATAAATTAAACATAAGATAAAAATAAGTATTTATAAACTTGCAAAGGTAAATAGCATTACTTTTTTTGTGAAGCATATTGTATTAAAACGTGACTGTAAAATTTATTTATTTATATGCGGTTAAAGCAAAATATACTCAAAAGAAAACAAAAATAAAATACGGATCGAAAATAAACGCTGGGGACAAAAATTAAATTTGATAATAGCGTTTACCAAAATTGTAAATTGTATGCATATTACGTAATTAAATTCACTGTATACCAGAGTGTTGGCGACATTTGTTCGAAGTTTTTATCATTGTGGAAAGCGGGAAAAGTTGGTGCGTAGTTAGCCCCGCCCACCTGTCACCCCCTAAAGCGTGGAAATGGATCGACCCACCGTCGCCATCTTGCTTTTCACGATTGTTTCCTTCATTTCTATACAAAATGGTGAGATTTTTTTCATTTGTTTAAAACACTATTTTCTAAAAATATTAACTATTTGGTTGTGGAATATGAATAAATGATTTTAATTATTGCTTTCTTTGGATGTCCACTAATGGCACAATTTACATTGTTAAATTCAACATAATAATTTTTTTTTCGTTAATAGTAGAAATTACAATATGGTTTGATCAGCTTCCTCAAAAATCCAAATTAACGTTTTTGATGTCAACTTATTGTAAATAATTTCAATTATTATACAGAGGCGTTTTTGTTGTGAAAATGGGAGAACAAATATAGTACTTTTGTCGTCATTTTAGTGTGCAAATATAAACAATTAATTAATGGCCTTGGTACAAAAATAAAATAATCGCAAAAAATATTTTTACATTGTCAATTTCCACAAAGACTTATATTCACGACCTTGAATAAAAACATATTTAATTTACATTTAGATTATTTTTTGTCTAGCTATTTATATACCACAAAGGGTGGAATTACATAACACATCGCACATGTTGCCATGTTAAACACGTCAATCAATTTTGGTATTTTACATAATTCCGTAATGCGATTGATAAAACCTAAAAATATTTTGTATATTCATATAGAAATGGAGTTTTTATATTATTGAAATAGTGTTGCTAGTATTTATTAGGTGCACACATAGTATATATTCAGTAAAATATGTCAGGCGGTTTGAGTTCTCTTTTTGGATGTTGCCATTGATTAAAAAAAAAAGTATCTGCGTTCAATTGTCTCCAATCGTCCTAAATAATGTACTAACTAATCAATATACTATGAACGATATACGAAAATGAGTAATTAAAAAAAAAAAATTCGAATATACGGAATAAATTTTGATACCTCAGTTGCAGAGTCGAATGACATATAAGAAACGTGATTATCATCTGTTCCAAAATATAAATTTTAAATTGATTTTAGTATACAAATAGTAATTATTTATAATAAAAGTAAAAACTCGAAAGAATAATTACCACTGGTATTCTAAAATAGCCACAAATTACTTCGAATATTTTCGAATTGGTTGATATTGATTGGTGCATTTTCTAATACCTAAATGAAGACCGTTTTTTTTTTTGTTTATCTTTAGGAATAAGGTATCAAAATGTTATGCACCACATTGAGAGAGGGCATTGCTTGAGAAATTCTGTGCGCCAAATTTTGATGATGGTCCTTAACCCGTTTCGCACGACTGACAAAACGGCCCCTGGCTAAAAATGGCGATCACGTTTAACCGAATGATTGATCGGGCCCCAACTTTCCTAATAATTTCAAAGACACAGAGAAAGGAATAGACGCCATCATTGCGCGATCGAGAAATTTGCTTTCGAGTCACGTGCGGGTTAGTTTTTTTACGCTTCACTCGAATTGTGGTAAAAATCTACTCCATATACTAAGCCAGTGTTTCTTAACGGTTATTTCAGCCGTGGCCCTAAAATACGAATCTAGTTTTATATTATGTTTGAAATAATATAAACAAAAAAAAATAAATAATTTAAACATTCTTTGGCTAATAATTTAATTAAATTTAATTAAATAGCGTGTATGTAATATTCTGTGACTCACTAAATATGTAAATTGACACACTTTTGGGTCGCAGCCTACTGATTAAAAATCACTGTACTAACCGATCAGATTGTTAGTGAATCTTATACTGTCACATAGCTTCAATATGAAAAACTAACGTTTACATTTAACACAATAAATTGCTGCCGATTCGGAGTTATTCGAATTTGTGACAGATTCAATTTTTAGCCATTTACCATTGCGCACGAAATGAACAATAATAAAGATCAATCACTTTCAAGTTAGTTATAATGTTTACAAAGAAGTTTTTATTGCTAAAAAACTATATTATTGCTAAGTTATTATGAAATACAAATTTGGACGATAATATTGGTTTTTCGGTTTCCTGATATCGTTGACATTGGGCTTTCTTCTTTCTCGGTCAATCGATCAAGGCATTCAATAAAAACTGTCAAATAGATTATTAATTTTAAAATAAAATCATATTTTATCTCTATTATTTTTTCTAAATCAACTTGATTGGTAATTGATTCTTTTCAACACCTCTAAAAGTGATGTCGTATATTTTTACAAATGAAATCACTTTTCCAATCAAGGTTGAATGTCATTCAATTTAATTCAGATAGAAACCTAGCTCTTACACTTAGTTTTCTTAATTTTCTTTTTATAGAAACGATATAAATTATCAACTGTCAGTTGGCGTGGATTTGTGTAATAGCTATGTTTAAACGTACACAATACACGTTCTCCTCTGTTCTCATATACTAGTTTTATTAAATACACAGTAATTTATAATATACAGAAAAATGTATGTGCGAATATATTTTTCTGAACATACGTATATTCATAATTCAGCCAGGTTAGTCCTTAGAAGAACTATGTCGATGTAAATGTTCTCGCAAAATATTAAAAAGTGATATTATTGAGCAATTTAAAAATATTCTTCGAGTAAATTTCTTTTTCATTAAATCATGATATTATTATATTTTAAAATAAATCTTACCTCAAAAGGATTTTAGGAATTATTTTAAGGTTTCCGATTTAGAAACCACTACACGTTACTTCATATATTCATATAAAAGCGGTAAACGCATATATATTATATAACCCAGAATAATATAATATTATGCCCAAACGAGTATTTTTTATGCCTGTTATGTAAAATACTATAAGCAACTTTCCATCGATACAATTACTAAAAGTGAATAATTGGCTTATTCGTTGATCCTGTAAAATAATGGTTGTTTCTCATACAAAGCAAATTTTATAAATATATTGTTCAAGAAAAAAATCAGATATTTAAAAAAAATATTCAAACAGCTTCTAGGTTTTTCGAAAAAAGCGATCGAGATCGACTTGTGGTGAATGAAATCGCAGCTAAGGTATCAATTTTAAAATTAGTAATTGACAAAACATTAGAAACTATACTACAATGATTGTAATCGTGCAAAGAATAAAACTAAAAAATAACAGTATTTGTTCAAAAATTTGTTTGGTTTTTGATATTTATTTGATGATTTATATTTACCACGCATTTAGTTATAACGTATTAATTAGAATTAAACCATTGGCTACAGAATTTATATGTAAAAAATATTACCTTCTTCTTTCTGATATTTGTGATGTTGGCGAAACTGAGATAGGTAACATTCATTACAACAGAGCCCTTCAATACACATGCATATCTTGATATACTGAAATCTCGTTAACGCGATTTTCATTTAGTATTTCAGAGCGAAGTGATTTGAACGGGGGAAATTAAATTTCAAAAATGATTTACGCACTCGTAGTGAAAGCTGCACTGACAATATGACTGACGGATTTTTTCATCAAACTTTAGTAGGCATTCAAAAGGGATATGAATCTTAAAATCAACAATCCATATGAAGTTATGTGAATGTACAATATTTACTGTGAATTGAAATATCTCAGTTTGCTTACCAAATTCAATCTGATGATTTTTCAAGGAACGATATTGAAAACGATAGGTATTTAGTTACACATATTATTATTCTATTAACAAATGACGCCAATAAAAACTTTTTTTCTTTGGCGCAAAAAAATTGGAAGTTATGTGTCAAATTTGTATTGTTAAAACTTTGCGTGTTGAATTGCAATTAAAAAAGATATGTCTTATGTAGTGTATTGAAATAAAATTTGTTTCGTGAGTTAACTTGGACGGAAGAAACGATGAATTTATTTTATTGTAATAATTCTAGAATAGCTGTGTAACATCATCAGTGTTTGTATGTCCGCGTTCAAAATCAGAAAACCACTTCTCTAATATTTGTCTCGGTGGAGAAGATTCCGGAATAGGTTTGTCAAGCTATTGCTCTGCTTGAACGGTATTTTTTAAATTGAAAAACAATGCTTTATTACCACAAGAAATTCACATTTTTCTTTTGTTTTGAAAAATACAAAAGTAACGTCACTAAAATCGCTGAAACTTATAACATAATGATCGGAGTGTCATGAAATTTTTACATATATCGTTTGACTGTTTGTAATTTATTTTTAAATTAATAAATTGTTTATACATTTAATTTCGTTACAAATTGAAAATAAAAAAGACTTTATTTAATGAAATATAATTTTTGAAAATTGAAATTTTTTCATGATTTCACTCTCTTGCTGTTGGTCGAATAACTCTTCTATAAAATAATGGTGGTAGTTCTAAAAAGTCGACAGCCATCTGTTGACTTATAAGAATCAAAGGTTATGATGTGATGCCATGTTAAAAATGTTCAGCCAGATTGTGGCGTCCGATTCTGCCGGTTGATTGATGGAACGGGTCCATCGCTATGTAATCCCCAGGGATTATTTCGTGCTACAATGTTGACGTACCCGGGATTTCAGGGGCTTCATTTCCCACATAACGCAGCTCCTGGATTTCCCGCTAATGAAAAAAGCCGTTCATTAAAGCATTTTTTATAGAATATTTTCTTAGTAAAGCATATGCGTCTTATCATTACCAAATGCTTAAAATGCTCGCGATAATTGAAAGTTTTGGATTTCAAAAATTATTTGTTTTGATTATAAAATTATGAAATTCGGATGTCATAATAAATATATTGGGTATTTTTAATATTCCTTTTTTATTATTAGAATTTCTCGTAAAGTACATAGTCCTAAAACTAAGGTCCACTAACAAGAAGATAAACTAAAATTTTTATTTTGGTGTTTATTTTTTTGACTAGTCATAATCATATGAAGAGAAAATAGACTTTCTCTATGTTTCCTAATTTTGGTCGTTGTTTTTGAGTCAGTTTTGATCTGTGATCTTGGGTATTCAATGATGGTTGTACTTAGGACGAAAGAATACCTTTCCAAGCAACTGGTGTTGAAAATACCGATTTTTTTCCAAGCCAATGAACACTGATGGCAGACGAGGTGGTTCAACTGATTGTGGTGGTAAATGTTGGTGGAACTCCTCTCTCTCCACTTCGACGGCTGTCTCATTAATGTCTCGCCGTGACGCTAGATAAACACGTCACTCTGCCTCTCAATAAGGGACGCAGGTTTAGATGACACAGGGCCGTCTTAGAAAAATCGAGAGAAAAATTGCGATCAGAAACATCAAAAGACAAACAAATATATATGTACATAGAAAAATAAAGAATTTATTTTGCTTAACAATTTATTATAGTCGAAGCTTTAGATGTTTTGATTTTTATGAATAAAGAAGTCGATGACCATAGTAAGAGTCATTAGAAATTATCATATCGATGGTCTAACAATGACATCTTGTAAGAGATATTAGATTTATTTCTACCATGGCCCTTTCAAGACGTTTAACAATTAAAGCAAAAGAGTTGAATTGTGGAATTATTTTCGTTTGTTTGTATATAATACTATCAGAATATTTATTTTGTAAATTTGAATGTTAAACATAAAGTAAATGAACTTTTTTGAATAACAAGGTCGCTGCAAATTTGTATAAGATAATTCAAGATCGAATTTGCCTTAGTGAATGCTTGAGCAGAATATAAATAAATGATTGAAAAGAAAACTTATTTTTCTTTAAGTGCGAGGGCCAAAGCTCTTTTATTAGTCTTTATACCCCGACATCATATACGCAACTTTGAATCCTCGTACGGACTATTTCATAAGTTAGTTACTTAACCATTTGACGAGTTTGTATATTAAGGAATACAATATTAAAAACCAGCCAATTTTAAATACCATCATAAATTTATTTTGAAAAGGTAAGTTGAGCGATTGAAAAACATTTTGGAATTTTTTACGGTATGCTTGCATACATTCTCAACATTAATTCTAATTCACTCCTGGTTTGCAGACCCCTAATAAGGCGCCCTCCCGTTTGATGTACCCGAGGGCTATCTGTTTTCAAGTCGGCGCATCACAATTCTCGATAGACCGAATTTGATCAAGTCTTTATCCACGTGGCTTTGTTGGCATTGAGCCCTGTAGCTTTAGCGTCCGTCTCCTTTATGCACCCTTACGTATTGAATATGTAACGGCAGGTAATAAAGAAGAGAAACGTACCTATACTATTCAAAAATTTAATGAAAAAAATAAAAGATGTTCATCAAAAATGTCATTGATGTTTCACATAAATATATAATATTTTCTATTAGTTGTTTTTGTCGCTGAATATATAGCGAATACTTCATCGTATCTGTTTGTGAATATATACAAAAATGAATTTCTATGCTCCAGTTCATTTGTTGAGAAATGATAATTTATTCCTTTTGTGTATGATGATGATATTTCGAAGATTTGCTTAAATACATAACAGCCTTAAATGTTTATGTTCCCATGATTGGAAATTCATGTGGTCTCAAAACAAAGCAGACGCATTTAAAAAAGAATAAATTTAATTAGTACGTATAATAATTGACAGGTGAATTAAAAAAAAACGAAAAATACATAAATTAATACAATATGAATATATATGAATATTAAAATATCATTATAAACATCCGGTATAAGATTAAAAATTCAGTACAATGTAATCGTTGTGGAAATCTGGAAAATGTTGGTATCTCAAAAAGGCGGAAATATTAACCAATATTGTTTGCAAGTGAAAATGGGTGATAATGATGATCGTGTATAAATATTTGCGGCTGGAAGATTCAAAACACTTGAATAGAGATCAAAGGCTATTTTTAATTCCATATTTAATTATATAGTTTATCTCATCATTGTTCAGCAATAATAATCTCCCACGCTTAGTTTTCAGTTATTACAAAATACAGCAAAAATATTACTATAACGTAGGAAATTAAAAAGCCGTATTTTAAAATTGAAGTAATAACATATGATTCAGCCGTTTTTGCAGTCAATTTGATAAAAAAAAAATTACTAATGTGTGTAACATTCTCAGTTTTATCGAATGGATAGCTTCTTAATAATCATCTATCATGTTAGTATGATGGAAAGAACAAATTTGAACAATGATTTATTAATGAGTGATGGAATATTTTTCATTTATATGACACCTGTGAATTCATTTGAATTCCTCAGATTATGTTCAAGTATACAAGTTTTGTCAATCACGACTTATTTGATTTCGCCTTTCGGCATCTTCAATCATTCTTTCTAACGGATGCAACAGAAGTGACAGTCAATAAATAGTTTTCATCTCTTTAATACTAAAGGAATTACACAGGAAACAATATATACACTAGTAGCTGATTGTAAATATAATTTAATTTTAATAACTAATGATTTTATTATAATGTCATTAAAATTTGAAAAAAAAAATCAAAACCAAAACAAATTAATGACTCTGAAAAAATAGCCTTACTATTATTTTTGTATTTGTTGAAATTCTATCAAGAACTCCCAGTTGAAATTGTAAATTATGCCAATTATTAGGGCTTTTTTGAAGATACAATTTAAAGTCTCGTTATATAAAATGTCTTAAACGTTAAATAAAATAATCATTCTTTATTATTCTTACTTTATTGTGAAATTTTCGCAAATTAATTGTCAATATAGAGACTTTAAAATTCTAAAAAGTGGCGATGCTAATCTTCTCATATATTCCGCATAATCAAAACTTCCATACAAGGCATTAATATTTTAGTCTTAAAATTACTTAAATATATTTTTTAAGAAGCCATTGTTTTTCTGATTGTTTCTGTTGTGTTAGTAACTTCAGATTTTATTTGTTGTGCTCTTTCAATTCTAATTCATGTTATATGAGTGAAATCAGGTACTTTTTTTTAATGATAGATATCTAATAATAAGCTTCTTTTTTTTAAATAATATGAAGAAAAACAAGCAAAAGTCCAATGGAAATATAAATACCGTGATAATTGTTGAGTGAGATAAAATAATGTTTATTTTTATAATTTGTATGACAAAATATAAAAATAATTGTTGAATAAACCAAACTAGTCATTCGCATAAATACCTTGAATACACAAAAGGTGTCGCGGAGCAAAGCTGATTTGAACAGTATAAAACAATTTTAAAACAACTCTGCTAATGACCAATTAGTAACTTTGAAAATTCGTTGACATACAAAGCAAAGCGATGTTAAAAATAATTTTCACGAAGAAATGCGAAATGTCAACACGTCTAATGTGATGTAGTTAATAATTTGACGAGTTACAAGCGACGTGGAAAAGCTCAAATAGGCTTTCGACATCGCCGTAAATTATGTTTGATTTATTTAATATTTGATAGAAATATTATCGGTAAATATTTAAAATAAAATGATTTTTTGTTTGCGTGAATGCAATTTTATGACTGCGCGGTGGAAAATTTTTGAAAGGAGACACTATAATAACCATTCAGTATTCATTACCAATGATAAATTCATTTATAAAAATAAATCGACTTTTTTGGTATTCAAAGATGTCGCATATCCGTAGTGTAAAAGCATTTTTATACTACGGATATGTGACATCTATATTCTATTATTATTGTTTATGTATTGTAAAATAAATAATTTGTCCTGGAGGGCGCTCAATGTTGTAGTTTTAATTTAAAAAATGGTGGAAGGTTAATAAGTCTGAGTGTCTGATCAACGTGAAGTATTATTTTTCTTTTCAATCAATATATAGTAGAATTTAGATGCCGTGGTAATGGATAATTTAAGCCAGATAAATATATCGTTTATATTATATTTTACGAGTCTATATAATTCAATTTTGAACACACTTCGACTGCTTAATCTATGTACTTCTACTTCAGTTCTCTGTATACTTCAACAATTTAGATATATAATAGATATATTATAGAGCTTGGTCGATTGGAATTCGATATTTAAATTCAATCAATACATTAAAAAATAAATATTTCATAACTTTTTTCACCTTTGAGTTATGTCTATCTTTTACATCTTATTTGAAGCTTGAAATATTCATGTAGTTTTTACTTTTTTCTCCCTAATTTGAAGGAAGATTTAAAATGGGTGTTTTTGTGAAATATAAATATTTGTATTTCTTTGAAAAAAATCCCTTTGGACTCTTTGGGCATTCTAAAAAACCGCAGCACCCTTGCTTCTACGCCTATCAAAAGAATGAACTGCGAACAAGTGCTAGACTACCGCTAGACCGTACAGTTTTTTTTTATTCCGTAGAGGGTGGTTTTCACATACAAATGTTATCAAACAAAACACGAAATCCCTGCAAATCCACGGGGCTTTTATGTCCGCACTGTATATATACCTACTGTTAAAAAACGGTTCCCTAACATATAATATCCTTTACGCAGAGCGCATATCCTCCATTTCCACCCCTTTACTACACTTTTTTGTATGAAAACACAGTGCTTGAATTGGTATGTGGTGATACGATGAATTACTTGAAAAATAATGTGATTTAATATCACTAATTTTATGTTTTGGTTTAAGATTTATAAGAAAAATTTTAATAAATTGGTTTTGACCTTGAAATATGCAGAAAAATTGGCTGAAAATTCCAAATGACTCTGGGTTTTCACCCCCATTTTCGAAATTGGGATATGAATGTTGAATGTCGATTTTTCAGTGTGAGTTTACAGTGGTAAAAAGTGGACTTAATTATTTCATATCCTTAAATTACAATATTTCAATGATGAAGAGTTTTAATATGTATTTTGGTAAACTTTTTTTTAAGCAGACGAAAGAAATTAATGATAGATTTCTTTTTTAATTCAGGAGTCCACGTGTTAAAAGTTTGATTCGAGAAGCTTTATAAAAATTAAAAAATACAATATTTGTTTAATCTGTTAAAATAAGAATGGTTGAAGCGGTAAATCAGTTTTGAACAACTGATCAACAATCATATGTTGTTTAAGCAATATCACTTTTAATGCGATAACTGTTGCTTTGTTTATAATACTAAAAATACATGTTTAGTACTATTTTTTAATATGTATATGATCAGAGCCGATTTTACTCATTACAAGTGTTATCAGCGAGAAATGACTTATACGTCCGTTAATTTTTTTTAACATATATTATTGTCAAATGAATTTTAACCTGCAAAATAATAAATAGCTGGTGATTTAAAGCAGACATAGTGTAGTACGTACACCCTACACGGCGCATTATTAATGAACTTTCTGACGATTGAACGAAATAGTAAAGCATTATAATGAAAAAAATGTTTCCTACTTATTGCGTTTATGCTAAATTTCAGGAAAAGTGATTTCTTACTAGTGGACATTCCGAGCACTGTGTCTAGCTTTACACGGGGTAGTTCAGTGGGGGATTTACATCCCCTTTCCATGGGTTATGCACAGTATCCTTAAAGCTCAATGCACTCACATTGAATGCGTTCGAATAAAACGGACGTCGATCGTTTTATCGCATCTAATGGCTGAACCTCCCTCGTAGGATGTAACTTAAATTATAATACCGTCCATTATAAAAGCTCTGGTGTTTTATGATTGTAATAGGAAACATTGCATAATTAACATATTCTATTTTCATGATATAAAAAACTTTTTCACGGAATACATATTTTTTTATGTTCTTGTACAAGTGCAGTTTTATTTATCGGTGTTCAAGCGCATACATCAGACAGCAAAACAAAACTTTGGACGAAAATAAAAATTCAGGAATTCGAAGCCGTGAAGGCCGCAATCGATTTGGCTATGAGTTCTGTTTGGTATTATCTGAGGAATCCTATTAAATTTTATTATAGCTACTATGTTAAGTAAAGGTGTTTATTATTTCTTCAGCCTTGGCTCTTAACCCGCACTAAGTGGTTCCCCTCAACATTCGCAAAATATCTTCCAGGCTTAACGGGTATCATAAAATCAGTTAAAATGTACGGGTGCAATTCGATAGATAACATTCGACGCATTCAACTATCGATGCGCCCCATATATTCGCTTACCCTTCGATAAGAAAACTAACTACGTTTAAAAAAAATGGAATTAATTTCGCTAAACTACTGTATATTGAATAACATGTAAAAGCTTGCGATATAACCTTTGAGATATAAAACTAATTGAGGCACGATGTATTTTATTATATGTTTTTATGCATATTAAATTTTCCAAATTCATTTCGCTTAATACACTTTTTCTAATAATTGTATAAAGGCATTGAAAACTATGACCATGAAAAATAGTCTTATTATTCAACTTATTATATATTCGGTTATATAAAATAAAAGATAACACAGTCAATGATGCCGTAATCTTCATGCTTACTTTTGTTGAAATATATTAAGTAAGCTCGTGGAAACAAATCTTATTAATATTAAATTCTTTGTTGATTATAAAGGATCACAAAGATTGATTTTTTGGAAATAATAATGTCAAATTACGTCAGAAAAATCAAAGACAATTAAAGCTAATTTTGATTTTCACTCGGATGTTAACTTTAAGTCTGAATTTCATTTAGCTTGAAAATTTGAATAAGATATTTTACCTAAAAAATGAAAAGAAAGCTTTCAATTAAAGGATAATGAAATTGCGCGTTATTTCAACCATGCCCGTCACTTTTGTGAATCAATTCAATGAAAGTTGTTTGTTAAAGAACTGGTTGTTGATTAGCCATCTAATATTTCCTTATTTAGAAATGACCAGGAAAGAAGGAAGGTTGGGAAAAAACTCGTTGTTAACTTTCCGCTCCCTATACGCTTTTTGCGAAAGATCAGTTATATGCAAGGACAATATTGAAATCTCGCTTAGATCTATGCCTTAAAATATAAACATATGAAGAGGATGAAATTGTATGTTAATTGGATTCGAACATATGGACATCGCAACATAATAAAACGAGTATTTATCACTTAGCTAGAGATACGCGCGACCGGATATCATACAATAAGGGAAAACAGATTTTTTAAATATTTGAGAGTTTATTCTGTTGCCCCGGTAAACATGGATGTTAAAACATGCTGAATAAATTCATAGCGTTTTCTCACAGTTTTTCTCTACCACATTTCGATCACTAAGCATCGCTGCGTCTCTCACCCTTTGTGTATGCATTTTTTGCACGTCAGCGCCAAATAGGAGCGAAGGAAGTAACAAGGGTGGTATAACAATGCGATATTCGCATTGCTGACGGCACGTTTCATTGCGTCGCATTAAACTCCTGCTCGCCGGATATCATTCCTTTCCACGCCCCACTATTTCCACTGCACAACATATACGCATGCACAATTAAAAATCAGAATAATTAGTAGAGCCACGGTTCGGGATATCCCCATGACTAGCCTGTTTTGATAAGTAGCAATTGTACTTTATTTTCGTATCATTTTACAATGTTTGTTCTTCGCAGACTTCGTAATAGTCGAAATGAAATTCTTTATTTAATATTTAAACACAAGCGGAATAGTACATCATTTTTACGATAGTTTTGTTCCTCCACGAAAACAAACTTAAAAAAGATGATTGCTACTGATAGAGAGTTTTTCATTAATAGAATAAATATTTTTGTATGTTTATTGGAAATGTAGCAGTTATAACCAATATATAAAACATTAAAGGTAGCAAAAATCACATCTAGTTTGATCCTGGGCCTCAAAACTCTGTGCGTTCATGACAGCCAAGGTTTCAAAAAAAGATAGTTCTTATTTATTTATATTATATATGTAGAGATTAATTTATATACACAACTTTTACAGTATATTTTAGGCAGAATTACAAAAGCAATAGCCGGTTGTACATACAGACAATTTTAAATGTTATCAGTAGGTTTAAGGTAAGCTTTTACTGGTAAAGATGTGTTACGTTCTTGTTAAAAAAAGAATGTAGTTTTTAAGCAAAATATATAATCACGCGCGAGAGCAATCTTGATTCTACAAAAAAATATTTATCATAGCAATAACTTGATAAAATTTATTTGAAAAATAAAGTGACATCAGTAAGAGTATTGACTTATGTATTTAAAATTGTATATCGTGGAAGAGGTATACACACCGTACGTTTTTATTTCATGAATTATAGTTTGAAAAACATGATAAATTTATTTTCTTTCTTTGTTTACTCAAACACGGTTAATGATAGCAATGACTTTTTTTATCGACAGAAATATCTTCGTGAAAAATCACAAACGGTTGAAAGCATACTACATTACATTCTCATCGAGTGACTGTGGGACGCTCACTTAGAAGAATGCAAATTCATTTAGTCTACAGGTGAAAGTTTGCAAATAAATAATTCATACTACGTTCCATAGCATGTAATTTTGTTATATTCTGCAGAAAAATTGGTACAACTATTGTATTCTATCATTACTGATCGGTAGGGAGATCAGAAAAGCTGTATATCGAGATTCGAGAATGTGATAGATAATTGCGCAGGATATATAGGACCAGGATGCTTGAGTTTGTGAGGAATTAGGTAATAACTTACTGTACCAAGCAACAACTTTATAGCCAGTAGTCATAGAAATTGCAACTGGTTATGTCACGTGCCGCAGATGATAATGGAAAGCCTCAACCCTACATGCATCTTCTTTGGATTGGTGTATTCTAGTGTCTTGGACGATCATTGGGTGTTAATAACAGGATGTACTAAGAGAAACCAATGAATTCTGTAATAGAAAATCAACTGGAAGGTGATTATCGCGTGGTTGCTATACGCCTCACATAGGGAGTAAATATTGCCTAGGAATTTTCAGACAGTTTTAAAACATTTTTGATTTGCTTGAAATAAAGATTATTCAAAACACTGGGAGTGTATTTTAAATTTACTTTTGAATATGATTTCTTAAGCATTGATGTGTATTATAAATTCACTCGCAGCCCTCTGGCGCACATACAGAATAATAATTATATTCCATGCTTCAACAATCAAAATGTATTAGCAATATGAATTGAGAACACCTCATTGGGATTTCGCAGGAGAGAGAATAGTTCCCTTAATTCTATTAGAGTGGCTCAGTGGCACCCTTTTACTACTAACCACGTACTGCTACATACATACTTAAAGAAAATCATTTACTTTTTTTGGTGTTTCCTCCATAAAAACTAGTATTTTTTTCATTCGAAACATACTTATCATTAATGTATTCAAATCATACTGCTTACTTTCGTCTTGCTTTTTTTAAAAGATTGAATGATATGCGTTCTTAGCACAGGGTTTCTGAACTTGGGGATACAAGACAAATATTTTCTTGGATGAATACTGAAATTAAATTACACAATACAAAATGCTACTTCTACGTGTCAAATCTTGTTGAATTAAAATTTATTCGACTAATTCATTTTCTCCCAAAAGCTCGTTGTCGCCGCGATATCGCGAGACGCAATCTTCGTTTATCATTAACAATTTTCAACTACACGTTACAAATCACTAGTGTGCATTTATCATAAGTGTAGAATAATTTAACTATACATATTATATATACATATAATAGTATATTTTAAGCTACTTAGGATGATCAGCTTTGTCATGCGTGCAGTTTCTGTGCCACTGGTGCCTCCCGATTTACTTGATTCATCCCCCATCGTCTAATGTCCCGGGGGCTGACTTTCCGTCCTGTACTCGACTAACGCTCCCGTGTCGACAGTTTGTTCCGCAAATCCCCGATTACGTGAAACAAAAATAAATCCCTTTAATGGAATTATTTATCTTGCCAGCAGGCGTGTAAGGATTACAGCTGTGAGGAACGACCCTTCCCTTTACTTTACCTTCGCAGAGAACATGCTCGCCTGATAATTTTTCAAATAATTTAAGCTATTTATTTTACTTCGCCGTGCCATCCAACTATCTGATGAAGGTTTCTTATATCGTAAAAAATACCTCTTGCAAATGCAAATCATTTTGAAAATAAAAAAAGTCCCTGTGCCCTGAAAAAGTGCTTTATATGAACATTTTTTTACTCAATTAGGGTAAGAAGCAATGCGTAATGTCCTCACACTTCACAATTCATAAAAGCTCGTTTATTCCATTGGGGCTATATATAATAGTTATTATTTTTATTTTACGTTATCTTGGTGAAAAACAAATTTAATGGACATCATTTGTAGGATATAAAATTAAAACAAGGAATTTATATTTCAGTTTGAACAAAATAATTGATAAAATAGAAAACATAACAAACATACCGTTCGGATATTATTTCAAATAAACATATTTATTCAAAGTAGATACACATCATAGATGTTTTGTAGGGAACCCAATAAATCTGATCGAGTGTTGTTTATCTACTGAAACTATTTTTATCCTCGGAATAATTTATCAAAGCTGAAAATAGCTTCAATAAAATGATATATTCTAAATAAATTTATGAAATACATTTGTCACTGTAAATGATCGTTCTCCAGCTATATTAATTTGAAATACAGCCGAGCTTTAATTAAATATATATTTGGAATCCAAAGAATGGAACGTAAGAAAGATTATTATATTATCCTTGTTTTATTTTGATAAACATCCATTCGGAAGTGACAGATTTTCTTTGAATTTGGTTTTCTATGGATTTTTTTTGAATAAATAAGTATCCATTGTATTTCAAATATTTCCATTGATGTTCCAAGTTACGGTGAAACACAAAGAAGCCCTCCATTTTTATAATTAAATAAACTCTCTTGAATGAAACAAAAAAATAAACGAAAAGGTGACTCGTTTTATTAACGAAACTTGACGCGTCCGTTATCCTGACAAATACTTTCACCTTTAGCAGTGACGTACACGCTACATAATATCTTGATTAATGCATAAATACAGTAAAAATTAAATTTAAACATACCAACCTTGATGAGTCGATAAAAATCAATGCAAAATTTCTTCTCCTAACATGGCCGTTATTAATAAATAGTGGGGACTCACTGATTATTTTCTTGGAAAATTGAGTTTTATTCAATCAAAATATTTAAGTAAAGAGAACAAGGAGGCAAGGCTTGTTTAGTGCAAGACTTACAATTTTATATTACTATTTTATTTTTTTTAACAACAAATTCAATTGATCAAAAAATAAATCAATCTTAATACGAGCAGTCGAAAATTGTGTAAATTCTGTTTTAACATTGTACCAAGCCAAAATCCAGTATTTAGTTTAGTTTAGTTACAATAGCTGAAATTCTTTCAAAATTCCGTACGAGCTTGGGATCATTTAAACAAGAAAGGTGTTGTTAATATTAAAATTGAAAGTGAATGTTGTAAAAGAAAAAATAATAAAAAATTTGGAAGAACAAAAATTTTCTTATATAAAAAACTATATAATGAAAAATCAACTATGTGTTACCAGGTAACTGTTTTCATTTTTAACAATTTCTCTACCAATACAAACATATTGCAGGTGAATCAAAGCCGACACTGAAATATATCCGTCATATCTCTGAATGAAAATTGTCTTATAAAAAGTCTTAAAAATAGACTCAAGTAAACTTGAGAGGTAAGCAAAACAAATTTAAAAAGGAAACAGCTGTAATCGGATATTATCGAAATAACTTCTTGTAACCTTGTCATTTTTTTTTATTTTTCCCGCTCTTTCATTTATTAGTCTTGACCGCATTTCCTCCTATTGTGTCATTTCCTACCAAAGATGAGAAGAAAATCGATAGAATTTGCGATGTTTGATACGGTTCGTCTTTTTGAATGACGGTGTTTGGTTTGAAACATATCCAATCTTATTAATTTATGAAAACAAAACAAACATTTCTTTTACAAATGCTGCGTATAATATTTACAATAATACCACCAAATTTTTTAGTTTTCAATCAATCAGATTTTTATTGAATAAAATACATTTTGACTATACTTAGTTTGTTTAACGTATTGTATTTAGAAAGAGAATTTTTTTGTTTGAAGTGATTTACTGAAGTGACTTATTCTCAGTCAAAATTGTATCGAATAAATGCAGTGGCTTAAAAATATCATGTTTTTATTTAGGATTAAAAAAATCGATTCAGCTGTTACTTTGCGGCAATACGTTTTTTCAAAATTTTAATTTAAATTCATCTTGTTTTTATTCCACTCGTTTCTATTTGTTACAATATAAATGGAACAACAAGGTTATTGTTTGTGATTATTTTTATAAGCTGAATGTTCAATGTTATATAAATTTCGTTCCCTTAATCAAGGTAGCTGAATTCGTGAGAAAAAACGTTAAGCAATAATGAAATGAGTTTTTCATGTTGAAGAACTTGCAGTAGTTCATTATCATGCATACTATTCAACTCTTCCGAAGCCAATAAGAAATCACTAACATAGGAACATAGATTCATGATACGTTAATAAAAATATGACAGTTTTCCGTTATTAAGAATAACTTCTCTATAAGGAGGTTACTCTATAATTTTTAATTATGTTCGAAATTGAAATTTTTAACAAATTTAAGAACTTTTCTAAATATTTTATTTTTCTTCCTGAAGAAATTTTATAAAGAAATCTTACATTACAGATTTTTAAGGTCATTTCATTCGATGACTAAAAAATATGTATTTACCTTTTTCTTTTTGAAAATAAAGTAATTTTACGTCTACTTACATAAAAATAAAACGGGCTTCTTTCGATAGTTATATTAAGGCGCCCTCGAAAAAAACACCCCCACAGAAGGTTTCAGCTCAACACGTGAATGAAAGACGTGTCAGAAAATAGCTCTGATCTCGACAAAGTCATAAATAAGTCAGAGCAGTGGGTAGGCGTTTTAGGGAAGTTACGAAGTGGGCGATAGTGGTCACATAATAAAATAAAATGATAAATCCACTGAACTTTATAACGAGCAACACTTATTATTAAGAGTCGACTATGAATCTCCGTTGCAAAAGTGAAGTGGGTGGTTAATTATTGATTTTATAATTGACAGCCAAAGCAATTTTAATATAAATAGATAGTCTATTTTTGGTCGTGTCGTAGATTTTTTATTATTAAAGTTTTATTTAAAATTTCATAACCGATGTCTTTACAATTTTTTTAAAATAACAATTGATGTTATGTAAACGATAGTATATATGTACGTATATTTTATTATATTTATTTAAATATAGTTATCAATGTTTAACTCGCAAGTTTGAGCAAAAGTATTAATGAATTTTATGGGTTATTTTATGTCATAATTTCCGTTTGATGTTAGGATGTACGAGTAAGTAAAGTGATACCACCTACAGGTAAGCTAAAATTAGTTCAAACATAGTTCTGTCAATAGCATTAAGCCACAATAGCAATCAACTAATAAAAAAAATATTCCTGAATAAAATATTGAAATATTTAATGTTTTTATATTTTATAATAATTCATCGAATCGGGAAACAAATTTAGTTCACAATCGTCATTTTTCAAGTTTGAGACAAAACAGTTTCAGCGGTGCATTTTTGAAAATTTTATTTTATGACATACTAGCGAGTGTTCGGCATGCTTTACTCGCGACGAGGGAAACCGGTTCTGATCTAATATTTGTTCTCATATAACAACTTTTGCAAGCGTGTTCATAAAAACTCACTTAAGTTACATCTCAATCAGATGAATGGTATAGAAACGCACACAGGAAATTCATACAAACAAACAAACATTCATTTTTATGTATATAGACTAAAGAAAAATTTGTAGTTCCAAATTTTTGGATGGTGAATTTATTAAAGATGTGACAAAATTATAATCAAAATTGACAACCCTGTTATGTGTAACTAAGTCATCAATATTATGTACATCAATATATGTTGAGATAAAACGGATGTTTTCCTTTATATGTGTCTATTAGAATGAATATGAATGGCGAAAAGTCAAAACGATTTCGAATAAATATTATATTTGAATGGTAAAAGAATAACCTTGTAATTAGTTGATATTAGTTATATGGACAGTATGAGTCAATATTTAATTAATCGCTTCGCTATTCTGTTCATATTGCTAGCCTTCTCTTATCAACATCGCCTTTTCCTATTTTTTTAATTGTTTACAAGAGATAAAAATAAAACCCCTCATTCAAAAAGCTTGTCAAATAATATATGACGAATATAATCGCTTCTATTCATTCTTGTACAATTTTGTTTCATGGCAATATTACAAACGACTTACTACGCATATATAAATATTACATAATTTCTTTGGTTTGACTATAAATAACAGACAGCTGTTTTTTATTTTTCGTGAAACAAGATTTTGAAGTGATTGCTTGATTATAATAAATTCGTAAAGTGATCTAAATCGAGTAATCTTTCTTTGATCCGTTTGTCTATTGTAACACTAGACTGATCCATCTACGTTTGCGATGGTGGCTGCCCACGGTTGTGCCGAACGTGCGCAGTTCGTCATACTTCGACGATTTGCGTCATACTGACGTAACACACTGAGAGAAATGGGGGCGAAGGGATGTTATTTACAGACCATTATTCATACGAAAAAATACATATTAATTAAATTAAAATTAATTTTGAATTGTTGAAAATACGTACATTTTCACAAGCTTTGACACTCATGACCGGGGTTTCTCCTTTCGTTATCTTTAGGCATTGAACTATTCGGATACAGACAGTAAAAAGTACCTGTGGTAGTACATGTAGTAAGGCTGGGAGTTATAAACATATTTTTTATAAAATAATTTTAATAAATACTGATTTGATTATTACGTCATCAATGTTGAAAATAATTAATAACCTTATAAAAAAGTCATTAAAATCAATTTTTGATGAAAGGTTTTAAAAATGAACAATAATCACACAATATTACAATAGGTTATTTCATGCTGACACATGTTCATATACCTAAATATTTTAAACGGGTTGGATACGGTAGGATGAAGTATCAGGTGACTTAAGTTAAGTTAAGGTTCTTATCGTCGATTTTTGAAGTAATCTCACGTGACACAACAAGGGAGAATATAGGAAGGTTTCACTGATTATTTCATATAAGTACTGAATTCAAATAGGATTTGTTTATTTTTAAAATTTGTTGATATAATAGTTTATAATCCTTCCTATTTTGATGCAATAATTTAACGCATTCGTCCGCATTAAACGAGTGATTTCTCGATTAAAATATACACAGTTTTAATTATTTAATTTTGATGTTGAAATTTCATAAAATATCGCTCTCAGCCGAATAGTATAGGGTAAATTAAAATACAGTTATTTTTTAGATTAATAAGTGGTGCGAATTGCTCCAAAGTAGCTTTTATGAAGTCGACTTCTTTAATTATTTAATATAAATAGCGACGCTGAAGCTTATGTATCGGTTAGTATTTTTTTAAACACAAATCCAATCTACTATATGAAATAATCTTAATTTGGATACGTATACGACCTACTAACTTTTCAGTGATTAATATCGTTCAACTAGTTATGCTAAATCAGTTGCATCTTAAGTCGAATGATTTCTCTGAATTTACTTAATACTATCAGCAAAAGCTGAGTCATCACTGCTCTTTAAATTGAAGATAATAACTATTTAAGACGTTTGAAAAATTAGCAAAAAAGCTTTAATATGTATTTTTACGTAAAAAAGTAATTTCCGATTTCTCACCTCAATACCCTGCCTATAATGGTCACCCTAAGCGGGTAGATACATTTTCATTGAAGGGGGTTAGGGGGTGATTTTTAGGTCAAAGTTTTGAAAGGAGGGGAAAGGAGGTGTTTATTATTAATAATAATAATACGCTAGTCTTAAAGTTTTGAAGTGGGTGAATGAATGAAAGATGAAATCTTCCAGAGTAAGATGAAATCTAATATTAAATATTGGAAAAAATATCAAAAGTGTATTCATTGATGTTCACATTATTTTTTCCTTATATTATAATAGATTTGTCAGAAAACGTGCCGTTAAAGCTTATTGCTTATCGTTTCCAGTGCTGTGACACGAGACTTTTCTCCAAAAAGTCAATTGTCTTTCTTTTGCTGTCGGCTTTCTTGAGTTGATAACTACATACTAACAAATATTTTACGGATTCGTAAAACTAGGAAAATCAGTAAAATTTTACATAATATTCTTGAATTCTAAAATTTTTAAAATTATTTTATTGTGCATTCAGACACCAACCCAAACCATTCCTTTCGCTGGATTGTGGTTATATATTATAGTTACTCGATTGAGGGCTATTTTCACTTTGAGGGCACTTTATTCATTTAATCAAATTTACTTTTGAATTTTTTTTTTACCAAATACTATATTTTACCGAAGTTTTTCTATTTGAAAATAAAAATTATGCGATGAAAAATATCTAAAATACTTGATTTAAAAAATCTATAAAGCACACGATTCTTTATATTATATTATAATTGCATAAATAGAAATAATCTATTATATGAAATAAAACACAGTTTAGATTAAGGAGAGGACTTTAATTGACCAGTGCTGCTCATCGCAAGTATTATAAACTAATAATATTATAACTCAACTATGTTGTGTTTAGTTTGTATTTTTTGAATAAGACAATAAGCATAGTAGTACACCGGTCCTGATCTTTTAGAAAAAAAATTTCATTATTATATTATAAAAGACAAATAATACTTTTAGTTTTAAAATTAAACATAATATAAGATAGGAATTTATTAAAATTAGAAATTATTTACGACTTTGAAGTGCAACACTAACTTTTTAGTAATTCGTTATTTTCGATTAAAAACTTATTGAAATCGTCACAAATCAATTTCTTTCTCATTCAAACATGGCTCGTTCAATATCAGGCTAACTGAGAAAGCAATAGAATCACCGATCGATTTGAATTACAATTTTGTGAGGGGTAATAAATTATTAAGTGTGGGAAATAAATAAAAAAATGATTGATAATTAAATTAAAACTAAAATTTATATACAGTTCGCTGTAGTTTTTTTGTGGATTTTTTCCTTTTTGATAGTAGAAATACATTTACTAATTTTTTATGATAACGATTCGAATCGGAGAGGTGAATCAAAGCTAAAGTGACTCATTTTGTATTTATAGTTTGTAAAGAGAGGAAATATTTTTCGATATATATATATATATATATATATATATAAATATATGTGTGTGTTTAGTAAGCGACTGAAAAACCAATTACACTGATGTTTTCTCGGTAGTATCGTGTGTGCAAAATAAATGTTCCTGAGAATTATTTTCCAAAATAATTTGCGTGTCGCGCTTATTGTAACCGCGATTTAAAAATCTACAGGGCATGTAGGAAATTGATACACACATTTTACCAACTCTACAACTCATAAAACAATTTATCGTAATCTTTGAACCATATTTGATTTAACTAGAAATGTTTAATTTGAACAAAATTAATTTTTTCGTGGGACGAATTATTGTATGCTACCTGAAATTTCTTTTGATGCTACAATGCATAGTATCCGTCACTGTAATGTACGAATTGAAATTTGTTATTTAACGTATAAAGAAGCGTTAATTTTTGAAATTAAAAAAGATTTACCTTAAAGTATCTCGGGAGGAATTATTTGACTGAAGCGTATATAATTGGAATAATATCAACCTAAAATATTATATGATTTAAGAAAAACTCTTTCTTTGAATGTATCTTGAAAATAGAAAAAAGAAAATAGTTTAAACTATAAAAAAGTGTACTTATTTGAATATCCTTGTTATTTTTTTATAAAAGTGTAACATGCTCTCGCAAGTAAATTATATCCTTGTTTATTATAAAATAGAAAATAGTGAAAATTCTGAGCGTTAAGGATTTACGGTTACCTTCCAATATCTTTACATACTTAAGCTTTAGAAAATTGTCTAACGGATATCCTTAGGCGGTTTGTATCTAAAGATACTCAACCAGTGTGAAATAAGATATTGTTACGTGTAAGAAAATTCATGATTTTACTTCACAGCAAGTAGTAAATTTAATGAAAGCTAACCAACAAATAATAGCGCAGTTATACATCTAATAAAGCATTTCTTCATAACACTATACAAGCGTTTTTATTAAATTTATTTAAATAATGGAAATGAATGGAGTTATTCATACAAGGCAGATTGTTTTGATCCATAAATACTAAAAATATTACATTAAATGCTGTATTAAATTTTCATTTTTACATCGTGAAAACCCAGTTGTTTTTTTTTTAAGCAAACACGTTATGGTGTACACACGATATTTACCCCTAAACGGAGTCCATTAATGTTATTAAAAACACGTTAGGAGTTGCTTTGTCGCAAGTCAATCAGAATTGTGGTGCATGTAATATAGGGTCAAAATAGAACAGTATTCAAGAAGCAAAATTTATAATCACATCAAAATAGCATCTTCAGTGACGAAATACAATTTTATAGATTGCTTCTAGGCTTGAATACAATTTAAACCATAATAATATCAGTTACTGAGCAGTATGGAAAATGCAAATTCTCAAAATTTCGAAATATTGACACTATTTTTCAATATTTCATTGATCGATGTATCGGTTTTTCTAAAGTAAGCGTTAGGAGGAGTTGAGAGGGCAAGACAGATGCCTGGAGGAGAATAAAGGCTTTGTAAGCAAAAAAAAAAAGAAACGAAAATGTGTTTTAAGCCTCATAAAATATTCCAAGACATTTTTTTCGATACGGTACTTACTTATAGCAATTAAATAACCACTAGTCCCATCAAAGCCATATATATATTTTTAATATCTAATTTCTTAGGATAAAAGGTTCAAAAGAAAATAGGTGTGAAAATATATATATATGAACAAAAAAAATTACACCATTCATATCTATAATTTTTTTGAATCTTCTCTTTTACTATATTGCATCAGCAGAATTACTACAAAGATAGAACAATATTTTATTACACTATGGATTTGTATGAGTTTTTTAGAATGTATTTCCCGACTGTTGCATTTCCGATGCAATCCCTTGGCTCAGTTGTTATAATGCAATAAGAATAAAAGGGATTTTAAAGGTTTTCCGCACCCTAAGTCGAAAGAGCTTTGCTTTCCCGAAGCGTGACAAGCCAAATGATCAGAGCGAATGGTTTTGTGATATCCCAGCCCTGTTTCATAATTGAATTGGGTGATATACGGGAACTCAGAGAATCTCTCACTGGTGTTTGATTGGAATTCATATTATCAAATTTCGTGCTGCAATACATATACATTTGAAACCCATGACGATAATTAGAAGGTTTATGAGCGTGCTTAGTCAATCTGACGATCCAACGGATTATCTTTATTAGGCAATACAATTTAACACATTAATACTCAAAGATTAACATGTCGGTTACACGTTTCAGGAATCTTTTATTGAAAAATTATATGCAAAATTGTTTTTAAATTTGATTTTTTTGACACTTTGTAAGAGTTGTGTCATTTTTTTAAACCCGAAAAAATAAGAGCTTTTTGCAGTCTTAAATGGAATGTCATGATTTTAAATTATTTTCACGACAGAAAACTATTTAAATGTTTTCGCTTGTAAGGTGTTAACTGTTATTCGTTGGTGAAAAGATATGATATTTTAAATAATAAATATTTTCGATCAAAAGTTTGAATCTAACATGCGTTTTTTTCCTTCAACACAACCAGCTAACAGTTGTATACGCATCGATTAAATTTAGTTACACATGTAACCTTAACAAAAATTCTGTATTCTTAAGTATCCATTGGCATCCCTACGAAATAATACAAGGGGAAGTTCTTGGAATATAATTACATTGATGTGTATTTTTAATCATATTATCTTTTCTGTCGAGAAATGTTTGCGGGCTCTTAAAGAGCAGTTCTGAAAGGATTTCTTTTCCGTCTAATCCACTTAGTGAAATCACAACAACTTTGGTCAATGTATACTAATATTAAATGATAATGCCAAATAATCTTTTCCTTTAATTGGACTCATTTCATTTTGATAATGTCTACGACATTTAGAATACACCCAACCCTTGATTTACGCAGTAAGAAATTAGATAAAACATATTTCTTAAATAGAGATTTGGATGCTTTTTTTTTATATAGTTGCCTGTTGCTCAAAATGGTTAGCATCTGTCATCTAGTGGTAAAAGTTGTGTTTTAGTGACCACGCAAGCCGGTGTTAAAGTCTCAGCAGGGATAATATAATATATTATATATATTTTTATTTAATACAAGCGTGTACCCTGCATGCGTTGCAATGCCACTCAAAAAAAGAAACCGCGACTTTATGGAATCGCCTCGTCGGGAGCCTCTCGCCTTCCGATTGGATAAGTCAGACTTGAGGCGAGGCCGGAGGCAATTAGAAACGATAAGCTTAGGTTATGTTTTTCTTACCTAAATTTGACAGTGGTAGCCGTATGTGTTTTTATTTATTGGAGTGCTTTTGGATACACAATGTTTTTTGTTTTTCTATCTGGTGCGTACACAAATAAATCAGAAGGTTTTCCAACACATGAGCAGGCCATATACAGTTGTCCATGTGAGAAGCATGGATTTTCTAAATTTAGTCCACACACTTGTAATGACTGTTCGTGTGCCTTATTGATGGTCATTGCAAAGGCGACTCGCACTGGAAACTACAGACGTTTAAATTCAAATGGCATATCTGTCGCAATCATTGGGATGCGTGGCAACATTACATCTTCTCCTTTGAATTTTCCATTTAAAATTGTAGCTTCAATAATATTGTTCATCATTATCATTCTCACTGAAAGCCTGGTACCGTTAGAAAATCATGGTGGATTTATGTTTCGAAGAATGATAGGCACGTCAATTTTCAATGTTAAAACATGCGGCGGCATGCCTGACAAATCAAGTGAATTCAAGAATTTTGTTGGATAATTGACGACTTCGTCTTGATTCGTTATAGTAACGATTGACTTATACGTTGTCGCTTCTCCAGGTATTTCATTTAGTATCCTAAAATTGATTGCATTGACATCCTTGTTTTTGGCTGTTAATATAGCACGTGCACTGAGCCATTGATGACTTTTATGATTGTGTGCAATATTTGGAAAAACTTAGTGAATCAATTCGTCTATGATTGCGGTTATTTTACAGAAATTCGCTGGCAATGTGATACATTGTGTGGATTCCTCTATTGCCATTTTCCCATTTCCTATATCCAACGATTGTTTTGCGAAACGTTCAGCGGATGCATCATGTTGTAGTTGTACACGCATATTGGTCTTCAAAGTGAATCTATGTACGTATCTTCATAAAACGGACGATTTGAGACATGCATTAAGTTCATCGGCCACTGTTGAATGTGATATAACAGGTAGAGTTTGTCGAAAATCACCAGACAATAAAAGGAGTGCGCAAATTTGTGAAGAAAAGAAGTGCTTCCAATGATTTTTTTGTATGCCATAGTACATTCGTCCCATACAATGATTTTACATGATGTGAGTAGTTTGCCCGTTTTAGAATTTTTGTTGATATTTCATGTTGGTGTCTCAATTATTTGCATATTCAATGGCAGTTTCAGTGCTGAATGCGCTGTTCGGCCACCATCCAAAAGAGTTGCTGCAATTCCAGATGATGCGATTGCTAGTGCAATGTTTTTTTGTGATCGTGTGACTGCCAAAATGAGTGAAGTGAAGAAGGTTTTACCTGTGCCTCCAGGTGCATCTATGAAATAAAATCTACCACTTTGATTTGTAATTGCATCCATAATTGTGTCATACACTATACGTTGATCTGGAACCAATTTCGGAAGATTCGTTTGAACAAATTTACCCAATTCATCCACATCAAAGCGTGTTTCTCGTTGGAAATCACGATCACGTCAGTCGTTTTCATATCGATTCAAGGCAGCCTTTACCAATTGTAGCAGTAATTTTTTAGCAATTAACATACTAAACATATGTCCTCAATCAATAGCAATGTCTCATTACACACGTTTGGTGTGAATTGAACGTGTGGATTTTGAATTGTTTCACGAAAGCTATGTAAAATATCTTCACTCATGTAGCATTTGTATTTTTTCCAAAGATCTTTTGGATTGGATGGAAAGCAAATTTTTAATATTACTGCAAATAACGCATGTATTTGTTGTGGGTCAGCAGTATTCGATGAATCAGCGAGTGAAGTGTCCCAATGTGCATCGTTTTCTAGAAGATTTAGTTTGAGGCAAGCTTCACGATAAATGAAACATATTCGACCGTTTACTGTTCTCAATTCTTGGAAGGATCTCGGTCCACGTATGTTGATTAACAGTTATTGCAAGTAAACGCATTCTGCATTATTTGGTTGAACAGTGTACAGACGGCCTAATGCGTCGGTTGAATATACATTGTAATGTCCTTCAACTGCTTTACCTTGTTTTTTTCTGATGCATTCCATCTGTAGAATGTTGGCACTTCAGAGTAAGGTAGCGTCTTTGCAAACATATCATCCCTACACAATAAGATAAATGCAGTTAACGTTGTTGGCTGTGGTGACAATGCTCTTACACGTGCATTTTCTGTTGTGAAATACACTCGCTGTCCATTTTCAAGGTGAACTGCCAAATGAGTAACTGGTGGATGCCGTTCATAAATTGAAAATGATAAAATGCGCCATATTGCTTCATTGCTACTAATGTAGCGTCCCAGTTGATATTGGTTGATTTCATCGATAGATGCAGTTGAATTTCCCACTCCAAAAACTACCATATCGCTTTCTTTGTTGACATATTTACAAATGTATTTGATGAATTTCACTGAATTACAATACTCGACGTTGATGTGTGCTTTGTACGTTTTTGAGAGAAGCTGTGAATACGGTACAAACCAACGATTATCAACTTCAACCTCATTGTTTCACCCTTTTCTTTCGTGCTTGAGTTGTACTCTGACCTATTCCTTTTCGTTTGGGTGACATAATTGATTTCACAGTGAATGTTAAGTTTTGAAATTCACTTTTGAAAAAAAAAAAAAATTGATATATTGAATAAATTCTTTCTATATCACACACGATTTACACGTAATATTTATTTCAATTCGTTTTGTCATGCGACATAAAACCAAAACAAAAATGTCGGTAAAAAATAGAACATTGAAATACTTTTTTCGGAAATCGAACTTTGTTTCAAAATATTCAGTACCTTACGTAAGTACCTACAGGTGAGTGTATGTGACAGACTTGTGTCGTTCTTGTTTTCGGCGTTGCTATCGATACAATGTGTCATACATGGCCATTCTGTATTACAATAGTCTTGTATGAAAACATGTTTTTTGTAAATATTCAATTAATTTTCGTAAATCGAACTTTGTTTCAAAATATTCAGTACCTTACGCAAGTACCTACAGGTGAGTGAATGTGACAGATTTGCGTCGTTCTTGTTTTCGGCGTTGCTATGGATACAATGTGTCATAAATGGCCATTCTGTATTACAATAGTCTTGTATGAAAACATGTTTTTCGTAAATATTCAATTAATTTTCGTAATCAAATTCTGAGTATCCTATCTTTTGCCCGGTAGTCTAAGCAATAATTCGACAAAGTTTTATCGCAATTGGATTAACAGTGTAGGAGTTTATAAAGGACAGACAGACAGACATTCATTTTTATATATATAGATGAAATATGGTATATAAGTGTTCGTTATGTCGTATCTCTCCACGATGATATATGTAAAGTGGTTTTCAACAAGCTTTTCTCTTGTGATCAAAAAAAATAAATAAGCAGAGTGGTTCAAACGCTATCTCAGATTTTTTTTTAAAATAGCTTTAAGAAATCTTCGGTAAAAATGATTAAAATAAATATATTTTCGTTGTTAAAATCAAAAAAAAATATTTATATAATGTTTGAAAGTTTGCGCAAAACGAAATGTGCAGTCTAACTAACTAAGCAGTTGGTTAAGTTTCTGTCTTAATTTTTTCTTAATTTCTATAAAAAAAAAAATTGCTCATTTGCTACAAGCTGTAATACTTGTATGATAAATGTTTAATTGATTGACTTTTTGCCAATTCTTTGGTAGAACTCTATTATAAAACGGTGAAAAAATAGATGAGGGCGAGAGCCGAAATCAAATAAATATCTTATAAATTTTGTAGAACTTAAATACATTGCTATTTTTTCACCGTGTCATATATATGTTTACCGCTATTGAATGTTTCTTTGTTTGTAAAAACATAATATATAAATATTAAAGAATTGTTTTGTGAGGAATATAATGGTATTGTTGATATACAATCCATTCCTGTTAGCAATTTTAAAGGATTAGAATAGCAGAGTCCAAACTAGAATACATTATATTTATTATATTACGATTAAATATTAGTATAACGAGAATCGTTAATTAATAATAAGTGTTACCTGAACATTCTTTTTTATTATGTTTAATATATTTAATAATTTATTTCATGATAAATACATCTTTTCAATATAACATATAATAGCAGATAACATCATTATAATCACAGATAACATTATATCGGTGCAAAAGTTTCATATAGAATTATTAAGAACGTAATTCAGTACGTATCTAAAAAGTACAAAACGTTTATTTAAAAAAAAATGTCATGTTGTATTATAAATAAATGGAAAAATCCAATTAACAACGCATGACATATTCAAACATCGATCAAATATAATTGTTTAATTACTTTATTAAAATATTCCATCAAATTATTCATTTATTCAAACACAATGTAGGTGCATTGTTTAACGTGTTATACGAAATAAAACACAAAGCACCAATTAAACAAATTGCTTGCTCGCCCATTTGTTTTTCTTACGAGGGTGTTTCAATTTATAATGTGATATTTTTATCGTTTGTAACCAAATTTTTAACATAAACATGATGTTTTAATTGGATTTTTTGAACGTTGGAGCGATACTGAATTATATCTTGGATTATATTATATATAATTTAGTTTGATTTAAGTCAATCGAATAGAATGACATCATTAATGCAGATTTAGATTGCTTACTAATGAAATAAAAAACACCAGTATGGAAATTATGACGAGAAATATTTATGTTGAAAACATTATAATTAAATTTATGTTAGCTTAACGTACAGACATATTTCCCTAAAATAAGTGAGGTCAATAAACAAAGAATTTCGTTACTTGTTAACTCAAAAGAACGTTAAATTATTTAAACCTCGGATTGTTGAACGGCGACATGAACTTCTTTTTGAATGAAAATGACATGAATTTGTTTTTTTATTTACTTTGTGGTATATTAAAAAAAATATTTTAGGATTTCGCAGTTGCTCTCGCATTTTTATGTGAATATGAATAGGATGATAAGAATGGAACTAGACTGGTTTTTAGCTAATCTCTCTTGCTACCATTTTTTTTAATAATTGGTTGAGTGAAATATTTCAGATCACCGATGTATAATTTATACTATAAAACTGTGTGACTGCATCAACGTTTCCGCTAAAAAACGGTTATTTTTTTTTAACTTAATTTAGAGAAAAGAACGAATTTTAAATTGTTTTCAATTACAACGTAGGCACTTTTTCCCTTAATTTTAAGTGTAATATTATGGACCAATATTTTTAAAATTATGTCATTACTTTAACACCCTAAATGCATTATAATAAAAGTGTTTCACCACCCCGGAACGAATTTCCATTTCCTAAATAATATTAAAGGGGATGTCACCCGCTCAGTAGGTAAATGCAGTACCCAATAAGTGGTCCATACGAATGCAATATCAAATACTCTGAATGTCTTCATTTAAATATTGCATACAAATCCAAATGGGAGTAAGTGGCTTATTCGATAATTGAATCTAAAAAAATATCAACAATAATAATTGTATTCTACCAAGAATTTTCTCATATTTCAAAACTGTTCAAGTTGACAGCTTATTGATAAGAATTCATGATACTCTTTTACAACTGTGACCAAACTTGGACGTACTTTTAAAAGAAAATTTTTGATTACCCTTGAAATGAATGTGCATATTTCAATTTACCTGGATGTAAAAACAAACTGTACCACCGGAAAAGCAAGCCTCAGGTAATCGAGTATGGGCTATGTATTTTTTGCGACACACTCTTTGTTTTCGGAGCAGTGATTTTTTCACTTGTGTGGTGAGATTGGAAAGGTTAATAGTTTGTTTGTCGTATAACATATAAAGAAAAAATCTTAAGAGGAATCAAATAATGTTAATTTACAAAAACTTATCTGACGTCCAACATGATAAAAGTGTTGCTTTTTAAACATGGCAACATCAAAGCAGTATATTTTCGACCCACACTAGAAAAATTAAATATTATGAATGCGATCATAAATAACACTTTCACTAGAAGTCATCACTGATTCTGGGGTGGATCATAGTTATGGTAGCTGATGCAGCACTTACTGACTATAATAAACTAATTCGCCTTCATAGCTTGTGAATGTTTTTAAATACCAAATGTATTCCCAATATTGCAAAATAACTATTATTGTTGTCATTGAGTTTACGCCCTTATTTTTTGATAACCTTGAATTATGCAAAATGTAATGAAGTAACTCAACTAGGGTAGAGGGTGGCCATTAGTCCGGGGGTTGAGCACGGCACCCGATTTAAATTCGGCCCACCCCCGCTTTGTGCGAGGCGACACCCTATTTGACGATGACAATGGACGTCGATTAACCGGAGAATTATTTAATAGATGTATAGTCAATGACCTTAAAGTAAGCCTGTCTTATGTATGTTGCTAAAATCAATCAATAATTGTGGTAATGTATTGTGAAAAGATCAGATGACCTAAGTTAATAAATTCTTTATGAATTTACTTTGTCAGTCAGCACTAGACTTGTACCGAGATCATTCATACTGACTTAAATTCATAATGTAATTATTGTATTGATTGAATTGGCATTCACTTGGTAGAACTCCATTATAGCACGGTGATAAAAATAGCAATGTATTTTAGTTCTAAAAAATTATTAAAAAAAAAATAGTTGATAGATAGCCGAAATAGCTATCAACTATATTTATTAAAAATAATTTTGTAGAACTAAAATACATTGCTATTTTTTCACCGTGAGATATTAAATAATTGATTTAGAAATCAATTTAAGAAATCGTTTGTATCAGGGCTAGAACCGCGTGAGTACAACACTTGATTAATGACATTAATGACTATATTACGGATCCATCGATTTTATGTAAATGTATAGTTTATCTTCGGTAGATTGACAAGTTAATAAGTATAACATGCTAAAGAGGATAGTTTCCAAAAATTACTTACTTAAAATTAATTAATTAACCAGTTAAAAATGTATTTATTCATTCATATATAAAAATATTAAGCTTATTATATAGATTAGTCTTTTTTAAGCCTGGAAAGAAAGTTATCGTATTGTCTTAATTTGTAGATGTCGAGAAAAATATTATTTTACACAAAATATGTATTCAGTTTTTTTATACGATTTGTTAATAGTTATTATGTATTTTCATACTTTCTTATCCCATGTTGAAAAGTGTGAAGAGAATGAAGCAGAAATTGAAGTTTACGTGTCACAAATGAAAAATATCTCTCTTAATATATTTTTAAGTACATCCAGAATAACTTATTTTTTAACGTTCACTGAGCTTTTTCAATGTTGACGATATACCATTATAAGGTTTACTCAAAAACGATTTTATTGAAATCGTCTGTGGTATGATTGACGTGATTTTTATTTGCCGTCTCTTTGAGAGATCTGGAGTAAGCTGCAAACCGAGAATTATTACGACCCTTCGATTTTACGGTAGCCCTAACCCCACGTCTGTCACGGTTTGGTCCCCTATTTTTTGAAGACTTCCCCTTGATCTTATGCGAAAATCATAATCACGATAAAGATATAACTCGAATAGATTAGGGCTGACACAATGGAGTGACAAAATCTTAATCTAACAAAAGCTGGTTTTTTCAACTTAACCTTTTTAATCTTTTTGGAAAGAAATTGTACTTCGCTATATGTTCATCAGATCATGTTGTATTTAAAATATTATAAATTGTATTTAAAATTGTAAAATGTAAGGCCAGGTATATGATTTTAAAAGTTTATACTATATTTATGCCATAATTGTCGAGTACCAATTGCATGCAGTTGCAAGTTGCACCATCAACTAGCAATTTTAATGATATACACTATGTAAAGTACATCATTTTATGAAAATCGTTGATATAGGGAAGTGAAAACAGTTTAAAACATCTTGCATGTTAATAGATCTTTAGAATATGAAAATTTCATAGGTGACTATTATATTTGCGAGTTTTTTAAAATATTGCTTCTTTTGTAATATAAATATCATGGTCCTGTGAAAACATATTTTATTTATTGAAATATAATTCTCTAAAGTACTAAACTACCAAGGAGATAAAGTCAATATCTTAAATTTGATCATAAATACAATTTTTAACGAACGAACTTAAAATTTAAATAGCAATTATAAAAAATACATAGACTGGAAATTTTTCTTAAGCAATAATTTTATAACTTCTATAACTTTTGGCGTTGTGGCAGCCCTATTTCGAATATAGCTGGAGTCATCATAATACACATATCTGCAACGCAATAACTTCGATCATGTATGGAAAATTTGATGCTTTTCCTTATAAGGCGTAGCTTGTTATATCATAGATGAATTTATAATTCCTGATGAAAAATAATCAATTATACCTAATGCGAATTGAATTGTATTACTTGAATAATTTACACATTAATGTTACCTACGCAATTTGTAGTAAGCATTTTTATATGTTGCATATTAATCATAACCCAAATTCATTTAACTAAGTTAGAAAAGAAACACTAGTACATATGTATAATCTTTTAAATATGAAATAAAAATGGCGCTCATTGATTTTACAATATTTACGATTATGCCAGTCCCTGAACTTTATTTTTAGATTCTCCATTAGGAGTCTACGTGCTCTACACATAACGCGATTTTTTTATTTATACATAATTTTTAGTGGTATAGAGGAATTGTTGTTGGTCACAATTTTTTTTAAGTAGATGAGTTTAATTTAGCTACACATCATTAGTATTAAATTGATTGGCTAAAATTTTTAACTGAAATAATTAGCCAATGCTGTTTATATTATTTTTACCCAGAAATTGAATACCGTCTTAAAAGCAGACTGAAATAGAGGCCTTTAATCATATACATAATACATTACTGAATTAATATTTCCGGTGAAAACATATCAATATTAATAACAAAAAATCACCCTCGCAACATATCATTGCAGTTAGGTTACGGATAATATGTGGGGTATCAAAACTTCCCCTGAATTCCCCGTGTATGGGAGCAAACTCAATATATTACAGGTCGGTAAAACAGGCTGCGGGGTTTATTATATTGCAGCGTGTTACGGTCGATAAAGCAGACACTTATAATACCGATAAATATTGTAGTCACCCCTAGATTTATCTATGTATGACGATTGCTTACGTGTGAGTAAGGGGGCTCAGTCGTAAACAATCAATCAAAGAAATACACTTTGATACATTTTATTTTTTTTTAATTTACGATTAGTGATATTTTTTCAAGCCAAACCATGGAAAGTAGTTCATAACATTTATTGGTATTTTTCTGAATGAATATTTCAGCATGTTTGGTTTTATATGAAAATTTAATGCTGAAAATTCGCGGTCATTTGAAATCGAGTGGAGTGACTGCAGCGATCGGATTAATGCTAAACTTTAAAGAGTCATTGACGATCACTTGAATACATTTCAATCGCGTCAATCCAGTCTCTTTCGGAGATATAATATAATAACGGAACAGCTGCAAGAAGACTTGCCTATTATTTGCTAAATACTGTGTTCCAATACATTTGATTAAAAGCTTGTATTTTTTTTTTAATTTAATCATTCTATTCCGTAAATACTGCTAAAAAATCACCAGTAACAAAATAAATGAACGATTCTATTTTTGAGTGACTTGGGTTTCAGGTCTGTGGTATCGGAGTAAGAGTCGTGTTTTTAACGAATCCACCAAAGTCTTCAATAACCTTATCATAAAAAGATTTTTTAAGCATACAAAATTTTAAGTTGCAATCTAAAATAAGATTTATATTTAATAACCCCTGTAAGAAACAATGTATTGTCCCCGAAAGCCATTGATAACACACTGGTTCAAACGTCAAGGAGGTTTTAGTATTAATTCCATCACGGCACTCCAATCGCTTTTTCACGTTGATGGTCAGTTGAAACGATGTAATGATTGGCGCGGCGCGATGGATTTCCGGACCGATGGAAATCCCATCGCGCCACGACACTCGACGAAATCCACTTGAGATTTCATACTCACGGTCACGATTTGTATCAACACGTTCCGATCAACACGTTGAAGCGATTGGATTCGAATGATTTTCAATGACTTGCTTAAGTAAGACTCGAGTCACACCAGAAATTAACACGGTGAAAAAATAGCAATGTATTTTAGTTCTACAAAATTATTATTTTTTTAGATATAGTTAGCTATCAACTATAAATAATAATTTTGTAGAAATAAAATACATTGCTATTTTTTCACCGTGTTATAATGGAGTTCTACCAAGTGAATACCAATTCAATCAATAAACCAGAAATTATTTATTTTTCAATAATAATGAATATTAAATTTACTAAAAAAGTAAATCAGCAATGCTCTCAACTGTTTTCAAATATGCGATTTTCTTTTTATTAAAGCTTGCTACCGAGAATAAAATGTTTGAATAAATTATGTTCAATCTTAATAATATACTAGTAACATTTTATAAACATATTTATTTAATTCACATTCGAGTATTTAAATATATAAAATACATTAAAATTTGAATTGTTACAACTTTGTACGATTCTACATGCTTTGTAACTAACGACCCGGGTTTCGCCTTTCGGCATCTTCAGGCGTTCTGTCACACGGATGCAACAGAACTGACCTCGTTATTACACATACATTAATTGAAAAACTATTTTCAGATATATGTTTTATCATTTTTAATTTGTTGATTGAATTGGCATTTACTTGGAAGAACTCTATTATAACTCGGTGAAAAAAATGCAATGTATTTTAGTTCTACAAAATTTTGTATAACTTAAATAAAATACATTGCTATTTTTTCACCGTGTTATGTAAATTTGTGATAAATACGTTTAGTTTTAAAATAAGAAAGTCATTTTCTAACACAACAGTTTCATGAGAAAAATGGGTCATATAGAAATATGGACCGGGCTCTATATATATCGGGAAATATGGATCTGCTCTAACACTCCCAACTAGTTTTACGAACTCTCAGAAATTTATTTTTAATAATTTTCTATTAACTCAATTAAGTTGTCTATTTTTTTATTTTGATGAAATTCGTGATCTTTTCTACATTGATTTAACACGCCTGATCTAGAGGGTGGCAGATATAATATACTAAATCATTCGTTGTACTGGTATTGATGCAAAAGATATACACTTCAACAGTGTAGACATCGTGAACTAGGAACCATCGTTTGTTACGTCATATCCGTCATATAAATAGCGGAAGTAATGAAAAAGATTGCCATCACTGACATAAAACAAATATTTTTGAAAATGTTCTTGAATGACTACTTCCTTGGAAGGAAATTTAGTATTTGTATAATATATTAAATTATACAATTGAATTGAAAAAATACATTGTGACCTATCTAGATAATCGTTCTTTGATTTGAAAATCATTATATACAGACGATAATTCTTCAGTAAGGTAAAAAAAAATCGAAAAAAGTTGACAAATTATTTAATCACTTTTGATGTATTAAAAGTCGCTTCTTGCGGAAAGGTTTTAGATTTTAAAAAGTAAAAACACATTTTTTGTACTATTTGCACAATACATTTTATGATCAGAACCGGTCTCGTGCTTGTTTGTGAAATCATAATAGTTTTTTGATTTTACTCAATTTTTATTGCAAAATACTGCTAACATATTATTTGTAAATTATTTAACTTCATTTAGTATTATATTGTTTCATTGGCTGTCATTTTTTCTCAGTTCTTGAACGATTGCTTTTATATACCTGCTAATAATTAGCAACATTTTTTTAATAAATAACCTTGTTTTTAGTTTGTACTCTATCAGCTGATAATGCTCGTGATAAGCAAAACCGGTTCTGATAATACAATTTGTTGTGGAAATGCTAAAAAAAATAATTCTTAGGTATGTATCAATAGTATGCTTCCATATACTAACACTATACTAACAATGCCTTATAAAATACCAGGTCTTTCATGGAGTTGCGGACATAGGGGTTGCAAAGCCCCCAGCAAAAACTGTAAGTGGTATATTTATATTGAAAATATTGGATTCTATAAAAATGCTCAAACCGAAAAATATTTTGAACGAAATTTCGCTGACAATCATATCATATTTAATAATTTAAGTATTGACTTAAAGTTAGGAGTATGGCAATACTTGATTAATTTATTGATGTATTGCCACACCAATACTGGTATAAAAATATATCAAAGCGTACAAGAAATTTTTAAGATCACATTACTGCAAATGTAAATCAATTTAGAATTTTATTATTTAATATGATTTATTTCAATAAATTATAAACAAAAGGCTACATTTTCATTAGAATTAACAATTCGACCGGTTAGTTAAACAACAAACCATTAAACTACTGTCGAATAGCTATTGTTTTTACGAACTGAAAAACCAGTATATTGGTATTCAAATAAATCTTGAATTACTGAGATCCCTAATTACGAGCATTTTATCAATTTTTTATTATATGTTATGATTATGTGAATTGTTGGATTATCACAGCGTAAAAATTATATTATATGTAATTTATAAAATTAATCTTTATGGTATAAAATTTATTGATAATGTATATTTTTCAGCATTTGGCCAGGGACGATCGCGGGTCAAAAACCAACCATATTACGGTCGCCTTATTGGACCTTTAGTGGAATTCGCGCATGGAATTAAAGGAACCGCGTACGCGGTAGATGAGAGTACCATCTTCATCAAGGGCTTCGCATACGATGGAACTGGTCCTGATGCTTTTTTCTGGGTCGGTAATTCGCCGAGACCATCGCCTGAAGGGTACATCATTCCATACCCTGAAGACTACCAAGGAAGGTGAGATATTAACTATCATTAATCAGTTTTCAAAAACTCTATCGGTCTAGTTTAGTGCATGGAATAGTACTAAAGAACTTGAAACAAAAATTCATTACAAAAACAGCAATTTTCTATCATGAAATTTTTCTTGCTGCAGTGAGATATATAATTTTTGTAAATATAGAATTATTCTTCATGAGATTATACACTTTTTGTGCTAGATAAAGTTACATGTTTTCTCCTTGATCGACATTGTGTGCAAAAATAATTTACACGACTTTGGGATGACATTCTGTATAATATTTCATAAATGCATGATCTCATAGATGTAAAACTAAAATATAGTCTTCAAATTACCTTGTACTACTTCTTTACATTACATTATACTTTTTGTTTTTTGTTTAACCTGGTTATCTTGACATAGATATAGTACCTTTTGAATGGCAGCATTCATAAAAGCATATTGAAACACGACGATACTTTTCCATTTTCATTGTATAATTAAAAAATGTAGGGAAATTGATTTTGGTGATAATGTTTAAAATTTGGAATGCTTCATCATTTTTTACATGATAAAAAATCAATGAATACCCACATTATTTTGCGAGGGAAAGTTTGATTGAAGAGTTTTATCGCTCGGCTACGGAAATTAGAGATTATTTAAGATTGTTATAGTGTTATGTGAAATAGGAAACAATGCCTAATTTACGAACATACCAAATTTTTAGATTTATTCATGAATTATCTGCTGTGATTCTCGCAAGTGCTTATACATTATGGTCAATTATACCGGTTATCAAATGGCAAAAGGTACTATTTGTTAATTTGTACATTTGAAAGAAGATTAAACCTTAATTAACTCTTGTAAATAAAATTTAGTTTTGTATTAACAATAGAATGATAGTTTTTTCCTTGATTCGGAGAAATAAAATATCTATACATGGCTTAGGTCAGATATTTGAATGCAAATGGGCTCTTTTTTCAACTGTTTCAAATGTTCAATCTTGTCATGATGTCATCGGTACTAAAAATCTACTTTTATTAAACTAAGTTTAACAATGAAATAGTGTTGTAGTCATACAGAGTGATTTTAGTTATACAGAGAACTCGTGAGACTGAATGTAGTTGCGATGTTTGTTATACAGCTGGTTATTAGCATTATCAATAATATTTTGGCCAAAGATCTCGATCATCATCAAATACAATCGTTTCTTAGTTAAATGGACAGTTAAAATCAAAACCTTAACATCAGAGAAATTATGCGAAACGCTTCAAAATGTCGCCTTTAAAGATTTTAAAGTGTTCTACCTACCTTGAATTCAGATATTTACAGTGCCCTGCCTTCTGGATTCTTTTGCTATTTTGAAGTTTAATGTATTTTTAAAAGGTAACTTGAAAATGATTAAATGAACGTGAATCGTTTTGTTACTTGACTAGTATTGTACAGATAAATTTTAAGTTAAAATTGGTTTCAAAATGACTTTTTCAATCGTCATGTTGACATCGTAAGAATTTTATATACTGCTAAATTTCCACCTTTCGACGTGTAGTAACGAATGGACTGCTTCAGGGATACGTGAGAGGCTGTAACTATGATAAAAAATTTCATGTCAAAATTATTCCCGATTTTGACGTTACGAAATGTCGTAAGTTTTCGCAGTGATGTGCTAGTTCGCTCAACATGAGCCGTACAAAAGCGTCAGTTGATAGGCAAGTCGTTGGAGCGTCGCGGCGCGCGTCGGCCTGGACTTTGACGTCAAGTGGGGCGCCCATTGTTTCGTTTTGTTTCACGAAAGTCGGCCGCTTTAATTTTTCATTGTGTCCTTGTTGTTTTGTGAATTTAAACAATCGGGTAGTGGCCATTTGCATTTAAATTAAAATGGAATCTTAGAAAACAGACGCAAAGTGAGAAAGCACACGTTCTTAAAATGTTGTTATGAATAGACCAATATTAGACGATCTCACATTTAAATGTATCAAATAATTTATTTCAATATTAGAGCTTATTATTTTTACTTGTTTCACAGATTCAACAAAGTATGACGTATTGATAGTTCAAATAATTATAATAGTATAAATTACGCTAGCTAGCTAGCTAAATACGCTTGTTTAACTAAAAAAATATTTTTGTCCCTCTCAGTTATTACAATGTTACATTAAATTATCGTATTTTCATACCGTAATATTATATTAGTGCATCAGCATTGAAAATCTCTTAATAGATGGTGCAATCACATTTTTCAAATATTATATAATTTTATTGGAGGATGCTAGCGGAAGACGTTAAAAGATTCATTATTTCACCTTGAGATGAAAATTTTCGCCAAGTTTTCAATCCAATATAATAATTATTATTCAATCGCGCGCAATCGTATCAACAATGAAACTTTTATGCAATTTTTTTGTACCGTTTTATAGCTCATATGGTACGTAAATATAATGATAAAACATGCTATTGAAAAAGCCGAAAATAAAATGCGACACAGATGTCATCATTTTGAAATCTATATGTGAAATGATGTACAGTATCCGTTATATGTCAGTACTCGCAAAATAAATATCTTTTAATTTAAATCCGTTTCGCAGACTCTTTCAAATGAGAGCGAAAAAGAATCAATTTAATTTCACTGATTGTGTTATGTATACGGTACTGTCTGACAGACCAGTTGGTATTTATATCCGAGTGACGTGCAAAAAATTTTCTTTTATACGTTTATTTATAAATATTTTTGTTAAAAAAAATATGCCAGTTATTTTGAATTTTTAAATCACATGAAATCAACTAATATAAGGATTTTTGTAAAGTCACTCAATGTCAACTTGACGGGAAGATTTCACAAACATTTATATCTTAATTTCTCCTTTGATAGGACTTGAAACTAGACTGTCTGATGGTCAAGCTATAGTTTTTACCACAAGACTAGATAACATAACAATATGTACGTAATCGCGTTTTAAGCAATTTAATTTATCAATCAAATTCATAGGAATTGCATAAACAATCTCGATTTTATTCTCAATTATTTTATAGACTGGATATTAATAGAGCCCAAAAAGTAGTGCAGTTTTATCACTATTTTCTGTGTATAAAATAATTAATATTGTAACAAAGGAAGGATAATTGTAAGAGTTAATAGATGGAAATACTTTTAATTCATAAAATATGTCCGATAGTTATTATTTCTATCTATGTACGCCAATGGGATAAGCTTCTTGTGCGGACTAGGAATATGTGGAATATTATATTTGTGCAAAAAGCTCAAATGCAGTTCTGTATGTAATGGAGGAAGGGGGTTGCTATGAGAGCTTTTTTGATTAAGGTTACTATTTAATAAATTTCGCTTTGAATTTAGACTGTCACGTATCGTTTGTCCCTTCGCATTATTAAAAAAAGCCAATGCGCAAGTGAAAAGGTTCGTTGTCGTATGATGACTAAAATAGGGTTAAAGTTGTTAAAAATCTCAATTATTTGTTTTTAAACATTTTAAGTATAATTTACATCTTGTTGAACAGAACCCATTGAAACTTAACTTATAAAATCCAAATAAATTGGAATGGGTTAAGCTCTCTATAACGATTATTAAATTTTTTTTGAGGACCATAATATTGTATAGTTAACTTTCCTATAACGTTCTTGTATAGCGTTCTATAGCGTAGAAAACGCTATAGAAGGTAATATTTTCGAAAATTTTCAAGGCCAAATAAAATTTTCTAAAATATATATTTTATAAATGTGCAAAGAAAAAATATTTATCAGTGACTGTTTGTCCCTTGACTTTGTCTTGATACTTGACGTATTTAAGTTCAATGACATGTACAATGTCATTTTATACATACGAGTTAAATAAATGTTTGATTTGCTGATTTCGAGTAATTCACAAAATACAATTCAAAGAACCTAAGGTGGACTAGGGTGGAAAGTCCCTTATAACGTAGTATTCCTAAGATGTAGTGTCAACTCTACGCTATAGGAGGGGTCGACTGTATTTTTCATAACTCTGACGATGGTGTGGATTCCGAAATATTTCATAATGTTTTCTAAATACTTCGTTATTACATTTTTTTTGTGATGTGTAAATAGAACCAAGGCAATAGGTGGCAATTATTTTGCCGTACATTTTTGGTCAGTCCGGCTAGTTCGAAATCAGCTATTCAGAGCAACTCCGTCTTAAGTGCGAAATGCGAGATATTTTGTATAATACTAATGTGTGAGCAATACTAGGAAGCTCTAAGTGAGTTTAAATAGTTAATAAATGCTAAATATATAATATTACTTGTTTTCAGAGAACCACCGGTTCTTTCAGCTCATAATGGAACTGACATCATCTTGCGGCTGCCACTTGGTAGGAGAATGAGGGATATCCGCTGGTTGAGCGTTTGGTGCCGAAGATTTACAGTGAGTTCTTTGATTTACTAGCTTTCCTTCAGTGTCTACAAGTAGGCATATGGAAATGAATTTCGAAAAATATTTGTGACGTAGTCTCCGTTTCTTACACAAAAATATTTAATTATTTGGTATAAGTAAAGAAGTATGACTGTTGTATAATTTTTCAATAATAAATGTATTATTTTCGGTCCATGATGAGAATTAATGTATGCACATTGAGATTCTGAATACTTTCCTAAGTGTTTTCCTCAATTTATGTATGATATATATTGTTTGATTTGATACGTAACACAAATTGACCGTAAGTAGAATTCCAAAAGAAAATCATTATCAAATAATAATATTCTTAATACAAAAATTAAAATACATCATCCATATTCAAACAAATACAATCAATTGATTTATGACTGGAAAGGAAGAAACAGTAGAATTTCAAAATGAGTATGCAAATTTATTCGATTTTTTTTCAGTTGATTTGTCGTAATTGCGAAATATTGAAAGTTGAAGCATCGTAAATCGAGTACGACTGTAATAATTTAATTGCCTTTTTGTGTTTGCTGAAACCTTTTTCAATGTATTTTGTAAAACCATTTTTCAGGTTTGATACGATTATTGGTATGGTATAGACAATAAACTGTTGACGATAATTTAACATTCGGACTATCAGAGTCGGATTATAGGTCAAGGTTGAAGTTGATTGTTGAACGATATTACAGATCTGGTTAAATGCATAGTAAAGGGCTGAATTGGCTAGTATAGGCCGTAAATATATTTCTTCTGTGTTTTGGTCATGAACTAACTTCGCGGCAGTCAATAAAAAATAGTTCGTTGAAAATAAGATTAAGCGATTTATTAATGAAAAGCATTATATGAAATCTTATGAATCAAAAATTCAAGATAATCGGGTTTTTTTCGGGCTGAGAAAAATAAATCTGGGATTTGATTCGGGGTTGGAAAGCAAGCGAGATATTAATATTCGGGCTTGGAACGGATAACGCTATTCAAATTTTGGCCCGTGCAGACTTCTAGATATACGATTCAGTGATATAAGCTCTTGTTCTGTTTTACTGGCTTATATAATATAATATAGTGTGGCTTTGAACAGTTTCGAATATATAATATATTTAGTTTGTATATTATATATTTTTTCTATTTTTTGATGAATGTCGATGGGAATGTTACATCTATTATATCAGTAGGGGGAATTTTATTTTGGTATATCAAATGAAGCAAAATAAATATTTGTCAAACTGTATGAATATATAAATGCAAAGAACTTTCGATAATTGGATAATTTATCGGTATATAAGTCAACAATTTGCTGTATTATTTTTTTAAACAATTAAAAGAATGTAAACTACTATTTCCACAATATGACATTTTAAAGATCAGAACCGGTTTAGTTGATCGCGAGCACTATTAACTGAAACATAAAATTGTGAAAATAGTACTAATTTAATTATTTAAATATAATGCATTTATACCAAGAAGTGATAGCATATTTAAAGTGAATTTGCTGTCGTACAGAGAAAATATTTTGTAGATGCGTTGCTCATCTATAAATAAATAACGTAATGATATCATAATAAACTTAACATATAAATTTATTTAAATCGAATATTTTACAGAAATAACGTTCTTCTAGCAAACAAAAGTGTTACTTTATATTTTTATGTGTAAATATGCTGTGTTCTCTTTCAAAAAATTATATTCTATGTTTTTTTTAACTTTTTAGTGTGATGACAAATTTGAATGTTTGTTTTATGTGTCTCATCTGAATAATTTAAATGTAATGGTTCAAAGATAAAATAATTCAAAGCATTATAATAATTTGAAGTATAAATCGATTAAATTCTTGTTTCAAATGAAATATATTTAAAAACAATATTTCGCTGGTATTGTATAAAATATCAGAAAAAGATTGGTTCATGAATGATGCTACATTCTGATAAATCTTTGGATCTTTAAAAATTTAGAGAATTAATTAATAATCTTAACTTTGATTATTTATTTCCCTTTATGAAAACACAAATTAAGTAAGCAGTTTTTTATTAAGCCTTTATAAAAATATTTTAACATTAAATATACATTTACTCAATACTAAAGAGCGGCGAACACATTTTCCCATTTTCCTCTCCTTCCACTTCACTCTGTCCTTAGATTCGTTCCAAATCGGCAGTACTATTTCCTCACTAAAGCAAGGAAACCAACGGCATTGGGTGAACGCTTGTGCCCCCTTGGTCGACCGTGGTAGGGAGACCTTCGCGCCCCGGAATCGATCCCCGGAGCTTTAGTTTTCAGCGCTTGCGCCTTGCCACCCCCCTTTTGGACCCACACGAAGGCCTTTGCTAGAAATTGTTGCCCCCCTCCACTGTGTACCGATGGTGAGAGGCTTTCGAGCGGTTAAAAGTGGATTCCAACATGTGTGAAGAACTTTTGATTTCTATTTTTAAATATATTTTTTGTGTTGATCATTGCATAGTTACATTGGGTAAATAGCTAGGATTGATTTTTTTACTTGCCGATATTATTTTTGATATAATAATAGTGAATGTGCTTAATATTCATTCATTATTTTCACATTTCAGATAGCATTAAGTTCTCACCGATTGCTTTTTTAATAAACCTATTTTCCAATCGGTTTATGGAATTCCACAAAAGACCTCGGGTGTATATTATATTATCTGCTTTCCCTCTTGAGAGACAACATTTATTCAAACCATATCTTGTAAACTGTTGAGAAACTCCGACAAGAGTTCATATGCTTCAATCGGAAATGGGCATAGTATACGGTTAAATATTTAAGCTCGATTTGCATTGCTTACTTGACGATAATTCTTTATGTTGTTTTAAATATAATATTTAATAAATATTATTTTAAGTAAAAATAACTGAAACTAAACTTTATTAAATATATGTTGAGATTAATTTTATTCTTAAATATTGAATATATAATAATTGAACGTTATACAATATAATATTATACTACATCGATCAATGAGATAAATCATAGTTAAATTCATTTTTTTAAATTATAAATTGAAAAATTTATAATTTCATCAAAATTTTCAAATTTGTGCCCAAGCACAAGATTTAAATACTTCCCAAACGTTTTGTTAATAATATTGTTTATAAGCATAAGGAATAAATATTCTTTGTACTCTGTATTGAATAGCATTATAGCTTAATTCGCCATATTTTTATGCTTGCACGCTCTGATTTATTTGACGTTACTATTCAAAAACAATATATTGTTGATAAATGAATAACTAGCAGAGAGAAATATTTTTTTTATAAAAGTCCTGCTATGATATATAAATGTTCCCCATGTCCGTGTTATAATTCCATTGTATCACGATTAATATGAATATTTCAGACAAAATTAATTTCACCGTGGAAAACATCTATGTAGGCCACAGTTGGAGAACTGATGTGATGTAAAGAGTGCTTTAACACGTTGCTTACTGCCGCAGTTAAATAGGCGGGCTTTGTGAAAAAATAGCGATTTCATAGTTAAAAAGTTGTGATAAACGTTGTCAAACTTTCTCATTAGTAATAAATATCTTTTTTTGTTTACAAATGGAACCAAAATCTTGTAGACAGGTTTTTATCGTCATTTTTTTGTAATATTTTCATTGTTTGTGCTGTCATATTTACTATTATTCAGCGATAATAAATTGAATTTTTTATCATAAATCAGAATAAAGAGTCATGTCTACTATAATAAAAAGATTTCTTAATTGAAGAAATATATTTCAGAATCAAAATGAGTTTCGTTATAAAATTAATGATTAAAATTATATTGTTGTTATTCCACTGTTTATGTTTCTAATTATGATACATTTGTTTGCCTTATTTGAGAAAAAGCTTCGCCTCTGAGGAACAGAAGATATGAATTAAAGTGGAGGCGGTCATGCATCAATGCTTGTTATATGCGTATATCTAAACCATGAAAGGCGCTGAGTTCTGCCAAATATCATGATCTTACCCAGGAATACTTTCATTTTGGAAGAGGCATTGGAACAAAGCGATCCATACGCTAAAACTGTTCTTTAGAAATTTTGTCATAAGCGAAAAAAATTGAATTTTTATACAAGCTTTTCAAAAATGACATATATCTGTTTGCAATGCTTCCTTTCATTTCTTCGTCTATTTTTTCTAATTAACAACCCGAAATACACGAGCTTATCGATCGTTTGAATCACTTTGTTATTGGATATGAACTGTTGAAACTTTGTCATTTTTCGTCACTCAGGATTCGGAGTTTTCCTTTCGGTATCTTCAGGCTGATACTTACTGTCATGTCAGTCCTTTTGCATCCGTGTGATAGAATGTCTGAAGACGCCGAATAGCGAAACCAGAGTTGTGAGGGGCAAAACACGTAGCATTGTACAAAGTTTCAACAATTCAACTTTGATATCGAAGCACCCTAAGTCGATATCGTAAATTATTGGTATATGAGTTTATCCATACGTTTTAATGTATATATCTCTTAATATTTATTTACCCAGTGCCGCTGTTAACTTCAAAATTATTAAAGCTTTAATAGCACCATTTCCTTATTATATGTTATTTTATTAATTTTTACAACATTTAAAAAGCGATCTTAGGTCACTTTTTGTAAAATGATTCATATAAACTACAATTGGATTTTTAAAAAAGGTGACTCATTATATAACCACATATGATTTTTTTACTTAATATCCATTCCCGAAATCGAGCTAAAATATGAATTTATAACGGTGCTTAAATTAACAGAAGTTTATTTAGCAAAACAGCAGTTTGCTTCTCAATCATTCGAAATCCCTTTTATTTATAGATTAAACTATGAGATATTAAGAGCTGGGCCAATATGGTAATACCATAAAAAATGTTGGCTAGGTGATTAATTTCGGTACGTGCCATTTTACTATCATGTGAATTAGAAAGAATTGAGATACCCATGTAAAAATCTATTGTAAAAATACTTTTGTAGCTGCACTGGGAATTGATCTCATGAAATTTTCAATCATATACAACGGCTTTGGTCACACAGCATCAGTTCTGGAAAACTATGTTTTGTTTCATTTTATTATTACAAAACTTGTTTAGTTATGAAAATTAGTTTTGAAAAATCCGGATAATACAGTCTATATAAATTAATAAGATAAAATAAAATACGTAAAATATATAATAAACTTAAATATGTGAAAACACGAAAATAATGATTGTACTCAATTTTATGTCATAATTGTGAGCATTGCATGAAAGTATATTAACTGTTTAACAAACATAATTTCAGCCTCACAATTTAACGTAAATTGTCCAGTTTTAAATAAAAAATCCCTGACTCAAAATAAATACTTTATTGGTTTAGAATATGTTAAAAAAATAACGGAAATAGTGCATAGTTATTTAATATATTATATTCCCGAAGGGGGGGGAGTGCAAGAATTATGCTGACTTACGCCGGAAAATCTCCGAATGCCTCACATTAAATTTATTCATTGTATGCAGCAGTTCCATACAAATTATTTGTTCCTCCCGTCGAATTTGCCTACTTATTTACTGTAAGTAAGATGAAATAAGCGTTTTGTATTCGAACCTGTGTATAATAATGCCAATAAAGACATTTCAATTTAATAAGAAAGGGTCGTTAGATAAATATTATTCTGAGTGGATTTTGTTGGTATAATAAGCGGTTTATTTGAAATATATCATGGTTATACTTAAGCACAACATAATATAATAGTAGAAAAAGTATAAACAGAAAACAGAGATGCATACTTCGCATTCTAGATATCTTAATATAAAATTAATATAGCTAGTGATGTCATATTTGAAGTATTTTCAATAATGAATTCGTCATTTAATTTTGTATTTTTTTATGTGAGGCAAACGATGGTTTTTTATTTTGTCTATAAGGGCAAACTAATGCAAAAAAGGAAATGTGTGTTTTTTTCAAATTCAGGAGTCCACAACGATGTCTCCGCTGTTCATATTCAGTCGGAATTGGGCAATATGTCCAAATGGAATTTTGTTAATTTCTTGCACTTGCCCAAAATTTTGTTATTGTATATGTTCAACAAATTTACACTTTTCTAAATAATATGCAACAGTTTTTGTAGTTAATATGTATGCTACTCGTGCTTAGATAATTTTAATAAACGCTATATGGATATTTTGTTTGAAAATTACTCATAAGTAACTAAATTGTTTCGGCGTAGTATAGAATATTAAACTCGTCTGGAGCCCTTATTTGGGACTGCATTTATTCACAGAGCGTTTGACATCCCTTAAAATATTATTGAGGAAATGGGAAATGGGAAATTCACCCCGGTTTGGTGGAACATCTTTATTATTATTGCGCACAATATGTTTTAAAATGGTGATATGATTTTTAACTATTGTGATGTGGTGGACAATAGAAAAATAGAAGAAGAAACTTATAAAATAGTCCGTTATCTTTTATTTTAAATCAATCGTTTTTATTTATGTGTATTTCAAAAATAACCAAAGGTAATACATTTATGTCGATTTTAACTTATCGGATTTGCTTCTTATTTTCCCTTTTTTAAGTAAAAACAATTGTTGACCTTAATATAACATATTTCAAATTGAAATTCTAGTCACCTTCAATGGCAAGTGCTCTTCAGACGTAAAATGTCTAACATATCACCACAATTTAAATTTAGAAACCAGGTTATGACAATTTAAATAAAACACACAGAAAAACGATCATAAAAACAAATATGCTTTTTCTTTCATTATAAAAACAATCACTACAAATACTACAAATCATAACGTTGCTTTACTTCGACAAAAATATTCAGATTTGGTGCAAACTTTACTATTGCTAGAAGTTCGATCTTTGACTTGTTACAAAGTGCGGTAAACTCCAAGTAACGTGAGCATAGCAAAATTATCGCTTCCCGCCCACAAATCGAAATGCAATGCCGACTTATATTCACTTCAGAGACAGTTCAATAAGTTGAATGGTGACTTCGATAAATTAATGGACGTCGAATCGATTCCCGTCAATGTTGCTCTGCGGTTTTCCCTTCAGCTTTCAGCTCAAACTATCGGAGAATATTGAATATTCGAAGACATTATGTATTTAATTTTCGGTGTACGATTAAACACAGTTCCGAAATCTTCGAAAGACAAAGTTTATGTTTTATAATATTTCTGTACATATCCACATACACATGAAAAGAAACCAATGAAATAATAGATTAGTTAATTATATAAGGTTTTCTTTTAGCATACAATTCCAGTAATTACATACGTCTGACTTATGTGGTTAACTTCTCATATTTTTGAAGGACGTTATTTCATAAGCCTAGAAACAATATCAAGATAATAAAAAATTAAGAGTATCTGGCGTTACATTTAATAGATAACATAATTTAATATTTATAAGGTGTTAACCGACTCTTCTTAATGGAAAGGCATGATATTTTAAATAATGAAAACATTTTTAGTACTATTTCCATAATATATTTTATCATTAGAACCTGTTTCGTCTATCGCGAGAGTTATCAACTGATGATGAAACCGGTCTTGATCATAAAATGTATTGTGAAAATAGTACTAAAACGTATTTTTATTATTTAAAATATGTGAATACTTAAAATTGAGAAAAAGTCGATAGAATTTCCTTAAAACAATTTCATCGATCACGCTATAGATTATATTTCTTTATTTCTTTCAATGTTTTTTTTCAAAAAATTTAATCAGCAATGTTCTCCTTCACGGCTGCGAGTTATGGAACTAAACGGAATTTCATTATAGCAGCATACTTAGATTTTAAAATAGAGTTGAAACATCGGCAATATAATATATATTAGAGTAGTGTGGTTTAATTAGGTCATGAATTCGGAGACCAGCATCTTATCATGAATCCTGCTCGCCTCCTTTTAGCTCTATAAGGCCGTTGATGACCATTCATAGGATATACATAACGGGATATTGGGATTAAACAAAGAAACAAGCAGGGAGCAACGCAACCCTAGAGACACTATCTGATGCCCATGTAACCTAAATATGCGACCGGAAATGACAAACAGAGGAATTATATTATGAAATTGTAATAAGTATTTTTACGCACTCAGTGAAAAAAGAGTTTTCATTTAATATGATTCAGATTGTTTTTTCCATGAATTGCGTCGATAGTCGTAATGACAAAACCGAAAATATTTCTATTAAATGTTCGCTTTAATAATGGAGTTGAGTCTGTATGAATAGAGAGAGCTGGCGGATTACAATTATTTTGTAGCGGGATGCTAACGGTCCGTTATTGTTTCACAGTTCCAGCTTTCGGTTTGGGAAGACCGCGGCCTAACGAGCGTCGCTTACGTCCGCCGTTCGACATAGGCACAGTGTTTAGTTCAATATTACGGTGCTATTCAACGCTTTTGATCAAACAATTTAAATAACATATATGTTACTATTTATTTTCGCAATTTCCTCATATTGGATCTTTTGGATTAGTTCCTTAAGTTTTCATGGATGCTTATATGATAGTTTGATAGGGGGGGAAAAAAGGCAAAATATGACCAAGGCTGTGATTTAAATCAGTGATTAATACCTTTGTTGCATATCGTTATTTATAATAGTTAAGACAACATAATGACCAATAATATCACTCATGTTCGAAGTATTATATAAACAAGGTATAAACCTACTACATTCATTCGTGATTTTGATATTTGGTCCATTTGCTACTTTGTGGTAAGAATTATCCTAGCGTCGGACAGGTCTCAAACCTGGATCGATACATAGGGGTTGAGCAAAAAAGGAGGTCCAAATTTCTGCATTCTCAACACGAAACATTGATTTATTAAAAAATAAATCGTCATATGTGCATTTATAAAAACAAAGAATATTATTTTGCACTTGGAAAATTATTTTAATTCATTAAGGCGGGACTTTCCTCACGTTCGTACTGGGCCTGGGATTCAAAATTGTCATTACAAAATTAATATATTCTCAATTTTACGTATGTTTATAATATTATACAAAAATTTCAACATTTTTTACATTCATCAATATTCCAAAAATTATATGTTGTGCCAAATATGTCATAATTTTATTGATGCTTTAATAAAGAAATTTATTTCGAAATAAATTATCGTTTCTTGGCATGGATGATTATATTGTTTTTTTTCACTGACTTCACCTCGAGCAACATTTAAAATTGTCACTCAATTAACCTCGTATGATTAAAATAACATTCAGAAATATTTCCGAAATGTGATGATATCCTTGAAAAACAACACGTAATAACATGTCAATTATTTTTTCACAGGTTGATTTCGGGGAAGTTTTTATTCCCCCAACTCTCGAAGCTCCACGAGCCAGGGTACTCCCAGAGCTTAAGCGCCTTGCCCACGGATTGAGGTCGGGAAATGTCAGCGTACTGGATGCCAAAACATTTTACATTCCAAACTTGCACTACGATGGTGCAGGTCCTGACGCATACTTTTGGGTGGGAAGCGGCGTTGAGCCTAATCCATATGGAATGAAGGTGATTTACATTATCATATACATATATCTATTTTATCTGAATGGTGAAATTTTTTAATAATGAAACTGACGTTGGTTAAGATTTTAGATTATGGGTACCAGCGCGTTAAACTACGCAGAAGCTGTCAGATTTTTTTTCCTTGTTATACAAACGAAAGTTTTCGGCTCAAATGTGGAATATTATTTGTATTTTTGTTTTGAAACATTGGTACATTTTTAGCCTGTTCGCTGCTGAACTATGTAAGGAGTATTGTAACACACTATTTTAAAAATAAATACATTGGTGTTTAACAAACTTATAAAAATAAGCGTGTACAAGAAACTTTTCATATTGTTAGCAATTTAATATTTTTGAGGATTAACCATTATCATACAACAATCTGCTGTCTCATCACTTAAGACGTTAGCAGTTAGAGGGTAAAAAACTGTTGTAACTGTGTAAAAATATCAGTCAATGTTTAATTTTGTAGAGTAAATTTTTGACTACGAATTCCACTAGACGTGCAAAAACTAATTTAGATAAATTTCGCTCTTGTAATTTATGGTCAGATTTGTTGCTTAATCATTAATATCATTGTTTCAGTAAGGTGTTTAAAGATTTCAATTCCAGTATGAACAGTGAATTTTCAATTTTCGTTCATAGGAATTAATATGACATCTAAATTTTCTTTGGCAATCTGATCCTTAAAATGAGACACCTTGCCTTAATTCTTAGACTTAATTCTTTCTTGCTTAGACATGCCTTAATTCGTTTCTTATGCTCCATTAGTAGTGCATATGTACAATGTCAGAAGCGACGATGAGAACTCGTGTCATAATTTTATTTTTTGAAATACTTATAGGTACCCAATGAAATGGGGTCGTTGGAGCCGCTGAGAGGTTATCAAGGCGAAGATATTGAGCTTCAACTTCCTGGTAACTATACGGCTTATGACTTTGACTGGTTGGCGGTGTGGTGCGTACAATACAGACACAACTTCGGACATGTAAACATTCCCAAAGATCTAGACGTTCCTCCTGCACTTGGGCAGACAAAAATCACGGTATGATAAATTGATTTACTACTGGCAATTCAATATAGGAAAATTGATACTGAGAGTAAAATGAAAAAATATTATCGGAAATTTATATAAATAATACTAGAAAGAAACTGTCTCAGCTGATTTGAGTGAGCAGTATTTATCAATTATACTCAATCTTGATTGGGCATCTTACCATCAATGGATGAAGTTGTACACATGATTGACATAAAAGTCAGCAATATTCTTCCTATCAGTAAAAACAGGTTAAAATCTACATATTACAATTAAAGGCGCACTTGGAAATTATAATTTTTTCATTAACAATACTTGATTCATCTTCAGTTAAATAGAAGGCAATATTTTTATGGCATGCTCTTTAACGAATGTGAAAAATTATTATGATTTATAAATAATACGATACTACCTATTATGATAAATAAGCAAATTTTTAACCTAGGGTATTGATTCAAACATGCATTTTTGCTCAGTGTTTATTGATTTATTTAAACATAAAATAATGTTAATGAAACTACTTTATAACCATTAATAATTTTAAAACATTAATTGTATGATTTTATTTTATTATAAAACACTAATAGAAACAATAGCAAAAAAGCAAAGATGTCACTTTTATGCTATAAATTTCTTCTAATGTAACAAACTAATTGTTTTAAAATCAGTTGTGGTTCATGTATAAGTATCATACTATACCACGTCTTTTACATACTCTTGATTAAGGGAGGTTATTGCAACGAGTCCATAATTTTATTTCATTAATTCAAGGTACCATCAAATGCGTTTTGCCCATGTATTTATTTTTTCAATTTCAGCCTTTATTGAAAACCTATTATGCTTAGATGATATCACTGTATGTAAAATGTAAAATATATAATTTTAGAAATTATAAATTTGTAAGAAAAGTTGGTCTTTGATCACACATGTTTCATTTGTCACTAGCCGCCACTGATTTTCATTCCTAAAATTCAGCTAGAATCTTTTTAATAAAACAAAAGGCAGGATCGACTCACAACTATTTCTATTAATATCTGCTGCAGTGGATAAATAGGGTGGTAGATGTCCTAAATGTAAACTAATACTACAGTAAACCAAATTAAAAAAAAAAAAAAACTAGCCTGATAATATAATACAATCAACCTAATCTAGAATTCAACCGTAGTCCAAAAGTTATAGAGTGATTTTAGAAAACACTGTTTTTTATCCTCCAAAATAATTTGCAGGGGCACAAGCACGACCCAATTAAATCTGAGACATCACAGAACTTCAAAAGAGGCAACACTAAGAAAACGGAAAAATACACGTACTAATATCAGAAAACTAATTAAAAATCCCGCTAAGTCTTTTAGGCATTTAGTTTGGGATACTTTCAGGTTTTAGTTTAAAATAATTAATTTTTGGGTAGTGCGATTTCTAATATAAAATATGAATACCTTTGACATCTGCGTAATTTATATGAGAACTATCATTAACATGTGATAAACCATTAATTTCAATAAAGAGCCAAAGAAAAAAATATATAATACGAAATATAAAAGATTTTATCCAACAATATTTATTACCGAGTAATAAATGTTTTTAATAAAAATTTTGCTAACAGTTGTTATGATTCAACTGGAATTGAGTCAGTTAGATTTAATTCTTCTGACAGTGAAATTGCTTTACAAAAAGTAATATGAAAGTACAAACGGTTCTCAGAGATTCCAATTCTATAATTGAACCACAAGACATTTGTTTTATAAGACAGTGATATGAGTCGAAGAGGAAAATGATTGATGCAAAGTACATATTTGAATTGAGACTAATATTCAATATTATTTTGCAATATTGACTACAATCTGGATATTGCACATCAATATTGTTAAATAACTGACATTCTTTATTAAGGAGTTAAACTATTTAAAAGTAGTAAAATTATATATCATCTCGTTCGCATATATTTCATACAATAAACATATAAATAACATAATAAAAACAACTAGCAATCTTATACAGTATTTTCTTTGACCCCCTATATGTCTTTCAAACTGGATTCTGACATTAGCCTCCGTGGTGGTATAACCCGGTAAGAATGTTTTTAGTCTTATAGTAACTTGGCTATTTTTTATCACACCAATATTTTATTCACTAGGATTATCTTTGGCAAAACCCATGTAAGCTTTATGTAATAAATGCAACATATTTTAGAATGTAAAAAGTTTTTTAGAACATTTAATATGGGAAAGAAAAACTAAATTGAATTAAATATATTCTAGGAAAAAAAAATAAGCTTAGTTTTTACAATTTTATTAGTCTCTTTGTTGCTGAGTAAAATAATCTAATAGTATATTATAGGCTAAAGGGGAAAGCTTGTTACTCTCAAAATTTTGAACATTAGATTTAAAACCTAATTCATATGCTGTAAAAAACATGTATCAATAAATATCTTTGTGAAACTGTAGTATAATATTCTTATAATTACAAATAAACGTATAGCGGTCAGAAAAATCACTATAAGTAATTAAGCTATTTGATTTATATTAAGTTTACGGTGGAATTATTTCTCTGTACAAAAATTCCATATACTTGACATACTGTAGAAATCACATTATTGTATTGTCAGCGTTGCTTATTAGGATGTTAAAATTAGTAATGATGAATATAATCTACCGGGATAGTTGCATTATTATGTAGAAAAATTATATATTATTGTTGTAGCTAAAATATTATTATTGCATTAGTGTATATAAAAATATATTGGATTTTTCAGACAAGTTCAACAGCCCGGCCACTGCCTACATCAAATAAAGATAACTGCATAGAACTTCTCGATCGAAGAATGCAAGTTCGCTGGGAAATACAAGTAAGAGCTAAAATTTCATATTGTAAAATTTTATGAATGTCAGCCTGTAAAAAATACTGTTACCATATAATGAAATGATTTTGTGTCGAAATGAAAGTACAAATCAAATCTCTAGTGAAAATCATTTATAGAAAGTTAATTGAAGATTTAACAAATAAGTACAAGTTATTGGCATTAGCATTCCAAACCTTATTCATAAATATTGAATATGCTGGTAAAATGATTGTATAAATACTAATCTTGCGTTATACTTCCGTTGTCAAAATATATTAAAATAAAACAAATAAGGTAGACATTTTGACATATAAAAAACAGCATGTAAATCATAATTGCTACTTAATGCAATTTTTCTCAAGTACTCTTTGCTATCGGGATGACAATATCATTACTCACTTCAATGATATTTAGTTTCAATGATACTGTGATCATTAATATTGACAATGTCTTCTTGTTCAGGATGAAATGGTTGAAATTGAACTAACAGCTCGTATACGACCGGATCAGTACATGAGTTTTGGAATAAGTGGTGCCCAAGGCAAACCTACCATGATAGGATCAGACATTGCAGTGGCTCATTGGAACGAGTCATCAGACTCGGCTCAAATTCAGGACTACACCGTCACTCACGCTGCACAGTGTGATGGAAAAGCTGGAGTCTGTCCTGATACAAGATTAGGAGGCAGTAATGACATTATGTTGGGTAATACTTATACAAATTAACAATATATACAATGGTGATATACAAATAAAACAATTGATACAAATATCTTAAACGTGTGATTTATTTAGTGTCTGGTTCAAAACGAGATGGTATTACAACAGTGGTCTACCGTCGACCTTTGGCAGCGAAAGAACCAGGCAGAGATAAAGAAATTCCTAAAAATGGTGAAGTATCGGTGATTGCAGCTTTTGGTCCACTGAATTCAAGACAGGAAGCCAACGCCCATTCTATAACTGACAAAACCAAAGAAGATGTACGGATTAATTTCAAAGCAACGGTTCGTAAAAATAAAATAACACAATACTATATTATTTTCAGTGCATTAAAATAAACAAATATTATATCTAAGATTTGTGTATAAATTGCAGAATGACAACACTTGCCAAGGCTTAGCAACACCTATCGGAAGTGGGGTGAAGCCATGGCCCGGTCGAGTGCTCTCCGGGGAAACTGTGCTATCAGTAAAGATTGGGCCAACTGGTGGTCAACGTGGCTATTCACCAATTACAGGTGACTAAGCAAAAGATTTTCATTTAATATTATTATAAGTTACCAGTTTAAATAACCTTCTGATAATAATTAGATCCAACAATCGGTAGTTACAAAGTGAATGTGAAATATTGAATTAAAAACTTTTTTTATTTTTATCAATTTGTTCTTCTTTACAGGATTACCATCATGGGGCATCGCTTGGTATATTAACGATTTGTTGATACCAGAATTGTATGTGGAAAGGGGCCAGACATATCAATTTATTGTAGAAGGTGGAGATGACAGAACTAACCCAGCAAAGTAAGTAATTGAGAAAAAATTTGACTGTCAGTTTTTTTCACTACAACAGGAATAATAGAATCTTTACAAAAACTTACGTCGCCATTCTTACACTCCATTCCAATAGCAGATAGAATGAGAATTACAAGCAAAATATTCATAGAAAATTTAGTTGGAATTTAACTAAAAGTAATTTCTGTGTTCAGTTATTGAGTCCTTGGTGCAGGTCAACATCAATGACTTCTGTGATGAATCTTTTGGGGTTGGTGTTCCCTATGAGCAAAGTTTATCAAAGGGTGTTTTTGATGCCTAAAAATTCCTTCCCAACTGTCTGATCTTAAAAAATTAGGTCTAGTGAGGGTGGTTAACAATCCACTAGACCTTTCCAAGCTATATCCCTCCCATCCCCACTCTCAGTAAAAGTTAGTTGAGAAACTGAATAATAAACGGTTTTCAGAAAAAAAAAGTTCTGTTAAGAATAAGGAGGCCGTATGTCCCATGTTGGGAGGAGAAATACATGCGACTTAATTAGAGAATGTTATTTTAAAACTTTAACTCTAATCTTGATTTGGCTCTCTTTACAAATACTGATTTCAGACAGAATGCCTTTCTTCTTTCATACACAGATTATTTCTCTCAATTCAACACTGACTTTTCAATGATGGAAGACTCACAGAGAATCCACTTGATATAATTAAACAATAAGTCATTAATTTTATTTTGAGATGGTACAACTCTAATGAATGAATCAGGACAATCGAACCAAGGTGTTTGATTATCGTCTGAGACACTCACTCCCATTGATACATTTTAAAATTGACTAAATTTCAGGTTTCATCCATTTTATATCTGCGATTCTCCAGAGGGAGGCTTTGGTCAGAAATCTGAAGCTGAGCAGCGAAGACAGAGAGTATTTGCAGGAGTGGCATATGACTCAGAAAGATATCCATATCCTACAGCAGGTATTTTTTAAAACTTTATTATAATCAACTGTATTCAAGTATTATAACTGAAATTGATAATAACAAGTTATATTGATTTCATCTGTTGTTAATAAAAATAATTACTTAGTAAGGAGTAATTTAAAAAAAAATTGAAATTCACTATTATGTATGTATATTGATATATATTATAGCTTATAAAATGGAACAAATTGGTTGTTAATCAAAATTTTATTTATTATCTGTTTTAAGACACAGTTTCAACCACATTATACATAAATTTAATCAAGTATTTCAAAAATATATTTTTGAAAGTTATATATAATATTTTGATTAAATTCACCTTTTCTAATGTAGACTTGTAACACTTTCAAAATACATGCATTTTTCCAATGTCCTAAAATGTTTTACTAATATACATAGAAGATGTTTATTACATTGGTGTATTTTGATATTTTGAAGATGATTGCATACTTACTTAACTCATAAAAATGTGACTTGTAATGTTTTCAAAATACACAATGTTTATTATTATTTCCATAATTTGAAATATTAAAATCAGGACCAGTTTCATATAATGCCTTTCCACCATGAAGTGATTGTTAACACCTTAATAGTGGAACATAATTATATACTTCAAAGTACTTACTTACATATATATAAATTATTTCATTTGTATCTCATTAAAAATGATCTGATTCTATTAGCTGGACGTTACTGCGAATGGACCCACCAGAATATTGATCGTTCAGCCGAGTCCGATACATTCGAGATTTATACAAAAACACTGAGACTTGAATGTGAACGAGGTGAACCTGCCATCCTGAATTGGACAGTTGCTGAGGAAACACCTGATCTGCTATATTATCAGGTATGTCCAGCATGAAAAAAATGGCAGATTATTAGCATAACATATTTTTGATAACTACAGTATATCAACACTCAATTTAGAAAACTAAAATTATACATTTTTTAATAACAGGTCAATCTGTAAGTAGATTAAAATGTATCTTAATAATAGCTAAGAATTGAAATTATAACAATATTATTTTTTATTTCAAGTGCTATACACACAACAATCTCGGATGGAAGATCCATGTAGTTGATCCGGGACAAACCCTTGACAGAAATGCACCAGGAGTTAGCTCATCAAGTCAAATATTCAGTTGGCAACACTGGAATATCACAGTTATACTCATCTCAATTTTATCCAGCTTACTGGCAACACCTGGTAGATAAGATATGAATTTTCACATATGATATGTATATTTTTTGTATTCTATATAGTTCACATTGTGTAAAGGTTCGCTATTATTCTACTCTTAGACATTTGGTAAATTTTGTAATTTGAAATAATAATGTGTAAGAAACTTTTGACAATAATAATTGAATGTGATTCAAGTTTAATATTTATAGATATTAAGCTTTTAATGACACTAAACTTTTTTGGATCTTAAAAATATGTATCTAATAAACCGACCTACACATATTCAACATGAAGCTTTTTGGATTGACGTTAATGCTACTGAAACGCTGTGAAAATATTAGAATATTACTGTTATGTATAAAATAAAAAGAGCAATCTTGCTCCCTTCAGAAAAAACACATACAAGATTCATTTTGAAATGAAAAAATATGTAATATTAATCTATGTACATTGAAATATGAATATGTTTATGAATCAAAACATTTGATGTATAATGGTCTGTATAACATCTGTATTGGAAACTTCACGATGCATGTAATCTAAAAAAAAAGACACAAATGTGATATCACATTTTCTCTAATTCAATCTGACAAATATAGAGAAGTCGTCATTTGAAAGACATATATTACATATTTGCATATGAAGAAATATCCTACTATTTATGCAAATATGGTGTAGGATATTTATTTTTAGCATGAAGATAATGCAAACTTGGCACTCTCAAAGTAGGGAAGAAAGTCGATTGCATCTCATTTTAGAAGTTTGAAAAGTTTTGGTTGCACAAATTGCAAATTTCTTCCTCAAAAAATTAATGAAACTCAATTTTAGTGTTGAAGTATTTCTTGAGAATTGAATTGCAAAAGAACACCTGAAACATAGGTTTTGACCAGGGGTGTCCAAAGTGTTATCAGTGTAGCCATCACTAGTCATTACATTACGACTGTCTGATGCCTTGAAACATGACAAATTTAAAAAGTTTATCCATTTTGTTTTTTATTACTTACGTATAATTACTTCAATAAAGTTTTGTCAATCCCTCGTAACAGATTGCTTAAAATTTATACTTGAAAAGATCATCACTTGCAGATCCCCCAATAATTTAAAAAGCAGGTCAACTGTAGCGGTTGAAAATTTGGCCACACATAGTTTAGACTATGCGTTGTATTTAAACAATAATTGGAATTGAATTTTACTTTTTTTTTGCTGTATAAATTGGGGGGGGGGCTCAAAATCGTTTTACTACATTTTAATCTTAACTGTCTGATAATAGTAATTTATCAGATAGATTAATGGTAACATATAAATACAATGGTCAATAAAAATTCCAAACTGAAATATTGTTTTAAGACAAAGGGCTATGTGATTTGTTCAAACTGTTATGTCTATTGTGATGTGAAGAAGGCAATTTTAAAAATAATTTTCATTATGTAGATAATCGTGAAGGCGCTTCAATTTCTTGGTTATGAAGTCATTATTTTTATTAACTCATATCAACAAAAACTAGTTTCTTTGCCCATCCATAACATCAAAAATACAATTTTTTTCAATTAATTTTTGATGGATCTGTTTTTCATCTACAGACAATGTTACATAGACTGTTATTCCACAATTATTTTGATTCATAAAGAAAAGAAAGGTGTCTCAAATATGAAAATGACAATATCACTTTACGTAAATGTAAATAATAAGACTATGAAAAATACTTTTTGTGTGCTATTTAAGTAGATTTATTACATTAATATTGAAAATATTGACAATAAAAATATGGGAGATCGTCTAAATCTTCTGTAATACATATATCAAAAATAATTTTACCATAGGCATGTAGTTCTTTCATAGATAAAATCAAATAAATTTTTTGATAATAGGTGAAAATATAAGGAAATTTAATATTAATATTCATTTTAAAATTCATCATCGTTAGGCATTTCAGTTGAGTTGAATGCATAAATTGAAAAGAAAATATTTGCAAGACAAAATTTCAATAGTGATAACTGTGAGAAACCAAAATCTTTTTTCCCATTTTATCAACGATAACAGTTATTAAATGTAATTTTGTTTTTTAAATCCTTGAATATATATTATTGAATTGAATCGAAATTATGAAGACACTTCTCAAAGAGTCTAAACATATGTCATAACTATTAAAAATTACTAAATATAAATTATTCATTTATCTACACCAAAGTGTCGAAACAAATTCACTGGCAATATTTAATAATTTTGGATAAACTTTCTCTCGGGGTAATTTTGGTATGAAAAATATTATTATCTGTTTATATTATATTCAGATAAAAAATGTGAAAAATAATTAATTACATTCTGTTTTTAAAAAAAGTTTTACCTGCTGACTGAATAAGGCAAAATTTTTGTACCACCAATATGATAAAAAATAGTAGATTACTGAAATTCTCCTGAAATAATAAGTTGTTTCATATATCACAGTCAGTATATGTCAGTGACAGTATATGTAATGAAAACAATGTTCTTCACAATTCCTCCCTATTCACTTATTAACAAATCATCGCATTTTTGCAAACCACTATTACCATCTGTGGGGTATGGCACTATACTTGGATGACCACAAGCTTAAAAATTCTCTACAAGTTCTAATAAGCTAATTAATTTTTGAGACAATATGCTAACAAATATATATGTGCAATGTTTTTTTTAAATAATTTATTGCAAGCACATGTTCATAATATTATAGTGTCGAAAATTGCATTTTAAAAAAATGTTTTGTTAATTGTTGTAATATGTCATGGTGACTAGAATCTTTAAACAATTAAAGATATTATATTGCTTACACAGACTTGTGTCATTTTTCAGATTAAAATAAAACATACATGTTTGTTTCTAGTAGATTTCATCTAACTTATAACAATAACTCAGTAGTATGATGAGCCAAATTAAATGTATTATCTGCAAAATTATTTTATTTATTTCAATGAAACAGATTAAAAAAGTACTCAGGGAAATTAAGCAAATATAATATGTTGTACAAAACAAAAACAAATAAATGGTTGAAATTGGAAAGCGCATCTATGTATGTCAGTGTACGTTTTTTATTTTGCATGTAGTTAAAAGGTTTACAAAATTTTATCGCTGTTATTAGTAACTAAAACAATGTACTTGATGGAAAATAAATTTAACTTCATAAATTATCATTATAATAACAGATATTTTAAGATAAATATTTTGTCACATGGTGAAAAAATAGCAATGTATTTTAGTTCTACAAAATTTAGAACTAAAATACATTGCTATTTATTCACCGTGTTATAATGGAGTTCTACCAAGTGAATGCCAATTCAATCAATAAATATTTTTTTTTTTAAATATCTCCATTTTTTGTAAATACATTTTTTTCTTTTAGCTGATTACCTAGCTATTAATAATATAATTGTGAAAAGTGAATCGGTCACATCATTTACAATCGATGATAAGAGATATTCTTTCCATTTGTTTACTCATTCAATTACAATTTTAACGTATGATAGTAAAATGTTGTAAAATTAAAATTGAATATTTACTTATGAATCCACCAATCCAGAATACAATGATTCAATTATGTAAGATATATGTCATATGACAAATATATATATACTTGATGCAGAAAAGGATATTCAATTTGCTCGTATGATGCATATTGTTAATAGCAATGTGATGACAGAGTTACATCAGTTGAATAAAAAATCTTAAATTTTATTTTAAGTGATTGCAATTTTGAAATTCTCCTATTAAATCAATGATTTCAATTAAATTTGTTATATTAAATCATATGTTACAAAACCGGTATGAATATTAGCCGAATAGCTGCAAAAACTTTCATCGAAATGTGTGATGGAAGGTGATTGAGCAGTGTTATAAAATATTAAAGCTTAATAAAGTAGTGCCAATTATTGTTGTATATATAATTGGAAAAGATCGCTTTTCATTATTGTTAGAAAACGAGTCCATAGAAGTAAGAAAAAAGAGAAAGAAATATTAAAATTTAGTTTACAAATTCAAACAATAAAAATGAAAAGAAAACTATTGAAAATAATAAATCCTAATTGTTTTTTGTCACATATTATATAAGTGAAAAATCTTTCATAAATAAATGCTATAAATCAGTATATCCCAAATACATACATACATAGGTTTTAAATGTCATTTATTCTGTATATTTATGATGTTAACACAAATTTGCCATTGGTCACTGTTGAAATTATGTATGTTATGTTACTTATTGTACATCTATGGTATGCTTTTTCATGAAATTTTTAGTTTTACAAATTGACATCTTTTTAACCAAGTAATTTTGAATTTTTACTGATTAGTTGTCTTGTTTGTATATTTAAACAATTATATACACTAAACTAATATTTACACATTAAATATTTTTTTTATATGTATTTTAAAAATATTTACTAGGTATAATTTTTCCAATTAACAACAAATATGAATAATTCAATTATTACAACTTTTTTTTTTGGTAATTTGAAAAATGGTTATCTATATTGCATGTCATTTTGCAATTAATATGTTTTTATTTTTTAAGATATCATAATACAAATTTTTCATCACGTCTGATTGGAAAATACCAACTTTGAAACTTTGCAATATATGATAATTCTAATTCAAATTAAAAAATGAATGAAAATATAAAATTCACATATTGGTGCAAATTCTCCATAGAATATTTACACATGCTAATTATATATACATATATTTACCCTGGTGAGAATATTTTTTACAACATAAGTAAAATTGTTGAATGTTCTGATGTTATATTTCATGCTGAATCATATCTCTTTTTGTATTGTTATGTTACTCAGTAAAGATTGAATTTTAAAAAATTCTGTGATTTATAAGGATTTTACAAATCTTGTCAAATAATTTCTTTACATTTGTAGGCCAACAAAGCTATATATAATACATTAATTTAATCTTTTAGAAATAGCCACTATTGATTCTTCTGATTCGGTTATTCACTATCATGAAAAACTTGTCTTTCATCATCAAAAAAATTGTTGGATAATATAATAGGAATTAAATGTTTCCAAAAAAAAAAAAAATTTCAACATATCCTCATCCCATATTTTAAAACTATCATAATATTGATTCGATCTTGTAAAAAATCACACCAAAACAAATAATCGAAATAATGAATGTATTTATGTCAATTATGTATTTTGATTAACTTCATTTTTGTCTACGATACACTTAAAAACGGATTTAATAACTATACCATCGAGAAACTACATCACAGATTTTAAATGGAGATATATATGTAACTGATAAGTATCATTAGTAGTAAAATTCTCTTGTTATTTTTGTACTGGTTTCTATATAGCAATATTAAGTCACAGTTATTCTTTTGGTCATTGATATATGGTTGCTATTTAAATATTAACTTCATAGGAGCAAAGTCAAATTAACTCTTAACCAATAAGAATATTCAGTAAAAGTTTGAATTACTTGCTTTGTCCATGTTATTGAACTCTAGTTTTACTAAGATGCGGCTAGTTTGGTTTTACAACAATTCTTTTTGATGATAAAATAGGCCTGGATATGCTATGCAATATTTAGTGCACAATTCATTTTAACGTATTGCTATCATATTTTCATGTTTGATTTGATAGTTTTGAGTCTTCAGCAACTTTCTGGATTGATCTGGAAATCCATTTAACTGTACTATTGTAATGATTCCAACCCCATCCAGTCAAGAAGAAGTTATAGTTTCAAAGACATTTGAAAAAATCTGTAAAAATGATATGAGGTTGATGCAAACTTGTCATTCAACAGAAAGCTATCAAGTACATTTTTCACAAAAAATGACTTCAATGGTCACAATAACTAGTTGACATCTTATAAACAAATATATTGCCTGGAAAATATGTTCAACATAACATACCTATAAAAAACTGTCAGAAAACAGAGATTGATTACAAATGTGCGAAGTTTTCCTTTGAATTTTTTAATGTTTTATAATTATTCACTTTGTTCTGTACGACAATGGTTTATGGAACTTTAAAGTTTGTAAAAATTATTTGTAGAGTTTATATATAAGATTTTATTAAATAAAAAAAAATATCAAATTATCCTGTTATACAATTTAAGTATAAAATGTTGGATGAGAGTATCTATTGAGATTTGACTTATAGACATGTTAGGTAATATATTTCAAGGTGTGAGAAGACAATATTCAATATCAACACACATTTTTTCATTGTATAAAACATTTAAATATGTACTATTTTTCATAAAAAGTAGTAGGAGGTTGCAAATCCTATTATTTATAAATAATTACTAATATACAAAAAATATGTTTAATCATATCGATAATATTCAATAAGAAGATATTGTAAATCAACAATAACTACAACATTGTTATTATCTAGACTTCGACATTGTGACAATAATACTTACTTAATAATGTTAAAAAAACTTTTGTCAAAAAAGCTCTCTTACTGACAAAATAAAAATGCACAATTTATCATAAAGTGTTAATTATAATAATTACTAAAACCTTGCCTAACAGTCTGGATAAGCTTATCAATTGAAATATCATAATTTTATGGCTTAATTTATTAATAAGAGGATTTGAAATATGATAAAAATTGTTTTATTTGTAAGTGAAATTGTTTTATTTCTAAGTGAACACATTTATTAAGTTTATGGTTTTGTTATTTTAATATGTATCAGCAAATAGACAGTTATATATATATATATATATTTAAGTATTAAAATTATCTGTAACATGTTTCTTATTTCTCATTTATGAAAATAAATTTTTAATATAAATCTTTCTAGGTTCATATTTTGTGGCCTATGTAAAATAATGTTTTCTTTAAATAAAACAATTTTAAAGTAAATAAGAATATGGCTTTTTTATTTAGCAATTATAATGATCAATCATCTATTTGAGACAGCTGGATAAGACAAACAGCTATGAATAATGTAAAAGGTTTTATTCAAAATGCAAGGGATCATTTAAAATGTCTGAAAAGTAATAAGGTATCAAATGGAGTTGAAAAGAGCCAGGAGCTTTGTTGCGAGCAAATAATGGATTTATAAAAAATACGATTCTTTCAATCTATATAATACATACTTTACATAATAGAAATGTTTTCTTTGATAACAATGCAAATTAAAACTTTGTAGCTACACGCAAACAAAACATATATGTGAGAAAAGGTATTTATAATTTTAAAAATATTTTTCAGATGATGAAAAATTAGAAAATACAAATTTTACATAAATAAAAAAAAGAAGTTTTTCGCAGCGTAATTTCATATTACCTATATTTATATAATATTTGTCAATCAAGGTTTCTTCCCGTTCCATAATTTTTGATCTTACTTTATAAACAATTTACATTTAAAGTAAGATCCAGACTGAACAGAGCTAATATCATATCAAAGAAGTACATATATATATATGTTTCTACAATTAGTGACAACTTTGTATTAAACATTCCATTAAGTACAACAACCCCATACTGAATTGTTAAAAGCAAAGAGATTGATTTACATCTAAATGTTTATAATCTGTCAAAATAGTAAACGAGGCTAGGTCACATACATAGCTGTTTTGATATTACATTATTAACATTTTTTGTAACTGGCTTAATAATTTTAAATATGTTGTATTATAATTAACCGGGTAGTAATGTCGGAATCCTGATAAACGAGCGACTCCGAAAACTTATTTGATTAAACTACTTTGAAAAATATCTCAATGAAGAGTTTGTTGAATTGGTTGGTTAATTTTTAATTTAATGTACATAAATATGAAAGTTTTTACGTATTGTCTATGATATCAGTCTATGACATTTGCTTATGGTCTATGACACCAACTGTTACCAATTAACTAGCAACACAAAACACGAAAAGTGTAAAATTACTCTGTGAGTAATCCGTCAAAACATTCTGTATTGTTTTAATGCAAAGTGGTGATCTAAACATTGCATTAAAAAATGTCATTCAAACTAATACAATACTGAAGCTGGAAGTGGAAATATTACGTAGAGTCACCTTTCGCTTTATTTAAAAGGCGTCTTAACTGACGTTTGATTATGACCGCAATTTGATGTTTATATTTTTTTACTATTTTCATTACAATCGCAATCAATACTGCAATGTCTCAAGGTGTAATTGTTTTAATGGCTTGCGGGTCATTTAGCCCTCCGACGCCGATGCACTTCCGTATGTTCGGTGAGTTTAAAACAACTAAAATATAAATTTAATAAGCTACTGCGCAAAACATAAACACAAAGATTAACAAATTGATCCTTTTCAGTTCTTTTTTTTCGGACTTAATATTTATTAAAATTACAGAGTTTAAGTACTTAAAAATATTAAATTCCTGTTTTACGTATACAATTTTATTAACAAATGCCTGACATTAATATTTCATATATTTTCATTAGAAAGAAATTTGATATAATGTTCCGTACACTTTTCAAAAGTTAACCAATTTTGGTTGATTGAATTTTTTGAATATTTCGTGTTGGAATATCCTTAAAGAAGCTCTTCAGGTAGCGGATAAGTATGTTGTAGCCTTGTAGAGTGTGGAGACAATTTTCATTGGGATTGCTTCACAATTTCTGAAATGTAAATGAGTAGATTTTATTAAAATGTTGATTTTAAACGTAAGACATTTTTTTTCATTCTTTTATCACAACATTTATTGTCATTACTTTACTAATGCAGAAATAGCAAGAGACTACTTCAACGCTATTGGAACTCACAAAGTTGTGGGAGGTATCATATCTCCAGTACACGATGCATATGGTAAAAAAGATCTGATATCTGCTTCGCATCGTTGCAACATGCTTCAATTGGCATTGAATTCATCTGACTGGATAAAGCTTTCCAAATGGGAAGTCAATCAAGAAGGATGGATCAGGACAATACGGTCATTGAAATATCACCAGGTTTGAGGCATATATATTTTTTGAAAGAATTATGTAAAAATCAATTTTGATAACAATAGTTGTGAGAATGATGCAATTTTTCCTCTCATGTATTTATAAATTTATTTGAAAAAAGAATAATTTCATGATATTGTTATTAACTATTATAAGGTATTATATGCATAAAAATCATATATTTTTGTTTATTTTGTCGGTGAATAGAAATTTATAGTATATTGCACTAACATAATAATACACCAGTACAATTAGCTAACTATAGCTTTCTGGGTCTGTAGCTGATTATTCAACGTTTTCTTCAATTGCTGTGTTTACGAGCTTGAATTTCAGTGTGCATAATTTCTATAAAAATAAATTTTTATAATAATAATTTTGTACAATCTTATTACCCAGACAATATCACAAAAATAATTTTAGCCTTTGCTTATTTAAGGAATAACAGGAAGGAACATTTAATAAAGACCGCCATGTTAATTTTATATTCAAAGATTAATTTTAAATTATCCCTGTTGATTGAGTATTTCTGATTATTGAAAATAAAAAGATTATTTCAGGTTTGGCTGTATAAAAATTGTGCAACGCTTTTGATCTCTAAATTAAGGTGAACTTATGAGTAGTGAAGCTTAGTTTAATTTTTAAGCTTAATTTTTACAAATGCTTTTATTATAATTTTCTTCAATATTTTTTTGTGTTGTTTTCAATTTTTATTATTATATTTTACATCATCTAAAATTTACATTCATAAAATAAAAACAAATTATTGAGCTAAAAATTTTCTTTATGAAATTTACATATAGAAGAATTATAATAAGAATTACATATGCTAGAAATTTGCCGCCGAATATTACTGAGTGCTTAGGTGTGCTGTGTGTGAGGAAAGGCTGCGGAAAATTGATCTAGATTATGGTAGAACTGGCATAAATATCTTTATCTACCTACTTTGCTTGAAATTAAATGAAATGCTTTGTCGAAACAGGATTCATTGATGACAGTAAACCTGAGCAGATATTTTGATAAGTCAATTGGAAATATTGATAATCCCCAAAAAAATAAAAATTTTGTAAGAATATTTTGTTGTAATCTGCTTGGGTAAAATTAATTTGACAAACCTACTAATCTCGAATAACTAATAAAGCCATGATACTAATACAAAAAAAAAGTTATCAGCTACTAGAAATTATCGATATTGAATATCATACTGTCTCTTTTTAATTTTTTTACTTCAAAGTATATTGTGACTAAAGAGCTATAAAATTTACATTAAAATTATTATTTGGCCAACACAAAAAAAAAAAAGAGAAAAAGTATAATGATTGGACACAAATATTGTTGGAGGTTGTGGGCAAGAGGGTGTTTGAAACATCCATAAATGGATTGAAAACAACTGTTTAAAATAGAATTCAAATCTGTGGGATCTGTATTTGAAGTCAACGATTGTTGACCACAGCACCAAGGGCCCAACAAAGCTGAAATTTTATTTAACGTATAAGATATTATTTTCAATTAAAAATATTATTCTGTTTTCTACATAGTGTTTGAATTTAGATGCCACAAAAATATATACTAACAAATTTTGGTACACATTTTTATTCTGAGTAAATTCAAATTCTCTTAGATATGGTGCTTGTGATATAATTTGAATATTTCACCTTATGTTTGTTTTGGTATTTGTATAATTCAAATAGTGATATCTGATGTTATGCACTCTTGATAATAAACCTTATTACATTTGCTTGCTTATCATATTGCTGATTTTTTTATTATCTTGAGCAAATAACATTTTTAAATAAATAAATAATAAATTACTATGCATGTCCTGGTTGGAAGCATATTTTGTGCTTAGCATTTGTAATACATATATGCAGTGGCGGTTGGTGATGGTAAAAACAGGTGGGACTAAGGCAAAAAAAAAATTTACAAAGTAAACCCAATATGTAGTATACAAAAATGACTTGTATCTATAAATAATTGATTTTAAATCAGACATCAAAAAAATAACAAAAATTATAATATATATTAATTCTGAAAAAATATATAATAAAAATAAACTTTCTAATAAATTATTAAATCACATGCAAACAGGTTTGCGCAAAATGGACCCCGTCATAATCTATAAGTTTAAGAATGTACAACTTATGTGGTCTGAATTGGCTAACTCACAGATGTGGGAACAGTCAATTGCTTAAAATTTATGACTGCTGTTTTCAGTATTACTGGATAATATTTTTTTTAATGTCAGACTATCTTCTCCAAAAGTAAGAGAAAAAGTAGTCAAAGAATTATTTATAAATATATATATATATATATAAAATATATATAGAAATATAAATAAAAGAACATTTAATGAATATACTACTTTATTTACTATATATATATATATACTCTCATTTTAACTGATAGTTCACTGTATATTTTACAGCTTTTAATCAATAATTTCTTTTGAGTGGATATTTCATAACATTAAATTCTGATGGCATTATCAATAATATGATGTTTCATCTAGTTTTGTTAAAAGATAATAAAGGGAAATTGCGTTTTTGTAAATCATATATTTTGTACATTTTAAAATCACATGATTAAAATCAAAATCATTCATTCATAACACATCAATAAATTTTTTAAAAAATATGCAAAGAAATTTTACTATGATATCTCTTAATTTCAGAATTATATGAACGCATATCTCAATGACAGTCTTAATATTGATGCAATAGATGGCAAAGCAGCGTCATGGTTACCTGATGATATATTTAATAGGGATATATCTAGAAACTCGGATGAGATTGATAATCCATGTCTGAATGAAAACATGCTTAATGGGAATGAAGGAGAAATTCTACTGAAAAATAACCGAGTACAGCTGAAGTTGCTCTGTGGAGCAGATCTCCTAGAGTCATTTGCGACTCCTGGTTTATGGGCAGATGAAGATGTAAGTTTCATTCTCGTTTTTGCCAATATAAATAATTATGGAATATACAAAGTACAATATATTAATTACTTGATAATATTTATTATGATATTTAAATATACTTTTAATTACAAATTACAGCTGGAAGCAATCTTGGGTGAACATGGCTTAGTTGTCATAACAAGGAGTGGAGCAAATCCTGAAAAGTTTATTTATGATTCTGACGTTTTAACAAGATACAGGGTAATTATTTTTTTTTTATAATTTTCATTTTATCATTTTTTATGTTGTGAGTTGTTTTTTCCTTTTCTATCATTTAATCTGCAACTTATTTTGGTTATATAAAATGATGCTTTACTTGTGGAATCAATATAAATGACTCATTTCAAACTGTTGCGAAATACCTTAGCAAATGTGATGTGATTATCTAATACATTATTTTTCATACAAAATATATGAGTATAAAGAGGTGATTTAGTTATTTTTGAATTCCTGAATATAGTTACATCTAATAATTTACCTCACCTGAGATAAGTCTTTTCCACTTTCTTTATATTCAATTAAACAAATCAAGTGTCTAGTATAAGTCTATTTTTTTAAAAAATTTATTGGGCAGTTTGTGTACATTTTTATATAAAAATATCTTAGATATATTAATTTAATAATACTCTAATTTTCATGGTTTTTTTAGAGGAATATTTTCATTATAACAAATTGGGTTCCCAATGAAGTCAGTTCTACGATGATACGCAGGTTAATTAGAAGAGGGGAAAGTGTAAAATATTTAATTGATGACAACATTATATCATACATCAAGCAGAATCAGCTGTATGGCATTTCAGACAACAAAACGTAATTAAAACTAATTTTTTTCATATCGTTTGGCACTTCATTTTTAAAAATATATATTATTAAATGCAATGTTTTCTAACTGTAACGCTGAACATCAATTAAAATTTGCACTGATGGAATATTTTTCCTATCTTTCTATTTCTACTCTAGTGATGCAAATCATACAATATTTACGATAATTTTATGATAGCATAGGGACCGCCCCTTTACTACATTTCATTCTATAGATTTACCTGTATTTAAATTATTCTAAAAATACCAATCTACATGTATAAATATCTTTGCAGTTCCATTTTTACCCTCCGTGTCCATCAAATTAAGAAAAGAATTATATCAAATTAGTGAAATGTTACTTACTAAATTTACTAGTAAATTTATGATATTTATCTTCACTTTAATGTTATGTCTTATAGTATTTAAAAAAAATTGTATTTATGAAGGCAGTTTCTAAATTCGATTAACTAATCTCATCTTCATTGGGTACCTTCATGATTAATAATATTATTTTTACGTACAGATCATCACCAAACAATAATGGAACAACCAGCTAACATATTTTTTCCCCCGCATGCATTCGTTACTGGATGGCTCGACAAAATGTGCAGTAAGTATCTTTCTCCATTCATATTTTCAAAACCTTGTATTACAACCCCCACGCCGTCTCCAAACGACATCATAATGAAGTCCCCGGTTGAATTCCAATCGTTGCGCGATGACAACGTAACAAAAACACGCAACACACACATATCAACAAAAATAATGAATTACCTTATTGGTGTTGATGAGACAGATACCAATGAAGTCTATACATCGAGCAACCAATTGGCTGGCAGTCAAAAACGCTCGAGGCTCACTAATAAGGTTTCAGCCTCTGCAGATTTGCCTCCCAAATCCTTCTGCTGTGATCCAAATCAAAATTCCAATGACACTTCGGAAATTACCCTACCTAGAAAGGCAGTAAAAGTGATTACTGACTTATCAGGAGTACACAAGATTGTAGGCGGTAAAAAGAAGGTACGTCTTTGTGAGCCGAATCCTTTGGATGGTGGCTTTGATTATTACAACGGTGCAACCTCTCTCGATTCAAATAATTTGATTATTAATGATTTGTTATTCAATAGTTCTGCTAGTAAAAATGAGCAAGGGTTGATTATAGATATCAGCAAGCTTCAAATTGTTGATGAAGTGGCCCATGAAATTAACGACAGTCCCCGTAGTCCGCTAAGAAGCTATGATGAAATAGTCAAATTTATTTTTTCTGAACATGGCATTCAAGTCATCAGTGATAGAGAAACTATTGTTTAATTCATGGCTAAATCTACTTTGTTTTGAATAAAAATACGTATACTCCACAGAAAAGCAACATTAACTTCATAAACAACCTCGATAAGAGATAATTTATAGATATTGTTATAGTTCATAGTTTACATTTTGATTCATCGGTTCAATGAAGGGACCATTTAAATGCTCTATTATGGAATTACAGCGTATTAAAGGTACTGCTAGCAATTTTTCTTTTGTGTTCTGTTATTTGAACAAAGCTTATGAATCGAAAGACTAGAAACTTTGTTATTCTTTTGTTGTGTAGGTGATATACATGTTAACTGATATATATATATACGTATTAATGACTAATCAATTATCAATATACAGAAAGAATGTGTCGTAAAAGTTGATATGATTATCTTATTGTATTTCTACTTTGAATTAAGCTAAAAATATTTGATAAATTTAAATATTTAGGTTGAATCAGTATTAGAATCTTTGCCAATATTGTCTACAATTTATAATCTTTTTATTTTATTGCTATGAAAACTTTAAACAAAATTTATGCTGTTATCGTCCCACTGACGAAATATTGTTGTATTATAAGGAAATTAAAATCTTGCTCAATCATTAATCATTCGGTGATAATTATTACATCCAATTAAAAAAATTATGGTGATAACTTATATATGACATCTAAACATGGGTAAAAATGATATACTTAGATAGAATTTGAACAGTACATCTTGTCAATTCTCATGTTTAATTTATAACTGGTTTTTTTCACATGATACCAAAATTTATCAAACTAATAACTAATGAAATTAATATCAAATATAAATTTCATGACTCGCATGTTCATTATAGTAAGTAAAGTATATTTTAATGTTATGGTGTGTAAATACGTTGTTATTGTCATGAATGTTTGTGTGGCCAAACATGATATTATATTATCAGTCAGCCATAATGCTTTTGCTGCAAACTTCCTGTAAAAATACATCTTTCCGAACCAGTATGAAAATGAATATTTGTATTCATCGGTGAATGCATATTCGACTTTTATGATTCTTTATTAAACTAAGAGATTATTAGACCACATGGTTATTATAATATTTGAAACAATATTAAACGTTTTGAAAAATATTTTCTTTGAAATTAGATAGGGTTGTAATTTAATAAATTTATAATTGAAAGTAGATTATAACACTAATCAAAGACATGTGTGAGGAAGGAAGGACAAAATATACACTAAATAAAAATATTTGCTAGCGACACTCCTTATTGATTTCATATATTTTTTTCCATAATTTTCTTTTGCTTTTTAAAATGCATAGGTATCATTTTAATAAACAATTATTTCATTCACTGATCAATCATAAGTGTGCTCAATGTTGAATAGTAACTTTACAAATCTCGTGCTATAAACAAATTGTACTGAGACAATGATCTACATCTTAGAAATAATGAAGCTTTTTCTGTTTAGAATGAACAAAGCCAAGAAACTATTTTTCATTCAATCAATGGGGATCACTGCTTTCCACTGGGTGTGTTCTCTTGATAGAATTAAGCTCGAAATCATATTTATCAAAAGTTTTAAAGTGATAAATGTGAAATGTTGAAAAAAGGAGATTCATTTTTGTATGAATATATTACCTGCTTGATTTTACTAAAACTATCTTCATTAATTTATTTGTACTGTCCCTGACATTGCTTAATTTATCTGTGAAATTTTAGAAGAAAAAATCCATTGGAGAGTCGGAAGGAAAGTGTAAAAACAAGTTTTGAATAAAATGTATTGTAAATGATTTTGTGAAGGACTTATGATGTTTAAAATCGTTTGTTTTGCTTTGAATCTCTCTCAAGTCTAAGTGAAAGCTTTAGATTTTGCGGATATGACATTTGGTGGTGAAAAAATGTTTCACACACATGTGTTCGAAAAATTTCAGATTGCTAAAAAGTTTATAAATTCTCATGTGATTTAGATATTTCTTTATAAATTATTCCATTAACTTTCTGCTGAATAAGGGGCCAGAAGTAAACTTAATCCGTAACTTGATATTTTTTGTCAACAATATTGTTGTTTGTTGACTGTAACTTTTCTCAATAAAATGCCACATTTTTATTTAAAACACAAAAAAAATACTTTTTAAATTTTAACGAAGTTTCTACATATAGTTTATGTTGTGAAGAATTAATTCAATGCAAATATTAATTGGCCATTATTTTAGGATGATGCTGTGCTTCACTGCTAATTCCACTCCATTCAGAAGTCATGTATAAAACACTTGATGAAAAAATATTTTATGATTTATAAAAATGTTTATTTCATTATATCATATATATTTATTGTCAATATATAGATATCCCTGTCACGGAAACTCAAGCATATCCTTTTCCTTTAATCCGCTATAAAATTATTAAAAAAATGGTTTTTTGACTATTGTTTGCTTGCTCTTTCTTATTTTGTTTTTTGCTTGTTGGAGAATCTTTTTGCATGGTTGATGATTTATAATATCCTTGGATGTTAAACATTTCGTTTATTGTTAGGAATATATACATTTTTAAAATTCATGAAAACATAAGCTTACATCATTCATCCATTTTATTGAAGTAGATTGTAAACTTCCCTTTTCTAGTGTTTTAAATTATTCTGTTTAAATTTTCTCTACTGCTTGAAAAGAAAATAAATATATCTAACAAATCCTTCAATAAATTTTGCAATTATTTTGAATACAAAAATACTCTAAAATTCTTAAATTGTGATTCCGAGACTTTTTGCACCTATACTTATGCCACTAAAAAGTTTCAGTGCTTAATTGATAATTAATCGCTTGTTAAATGATAATATGATATTTGTCAATTCTTAGAAAATAAGCATTACACTAAAGTAAAGACAAAATCAGCTTTCTGATCTGTCTCCCATATGTCTAAACTATTTTGTTCACCCAAAAATCTTCTCTATTCTAAATATTTAATTTTAAACATAAATAATTTAATTATATGTTTGTTATGTAATATACAATAAAAAAAACATATATTCTAAATCTGCTAGAAATAAAAAATATGGATTATATATCCTACTACTTCTATGTAATGTAATAAACATAGGAAATGAATCAATTGGCAACATGGAAATTGCTAGTTAATTCGTAGATTTGAATAACCTTCTCTAGTCACTGAGCTGAGTTAGACGCCATTTTCCTCATTTGGTCGAATGTTGGTAATGTTGGTATTAATATTAAAATGTATTAATTATGCTCAGCCGAGTCTATGACAATTTAAATTTGAATGATTGAATTAATATCAATGTTGTTGATAATGAAGTTGCTATTCATACACATATTAAAAAATATGTTATGGCATTATCTTTCTTCATCAGCTTCTATATTTTCTGTTTAAGCAAAAACAAAAACAAATAATGGCATTTTTTCATTGTCACAAATGCATAGGTTATATTTATAACTTAATACAAAGATAACTTTATGTGAGTGTAACTGTGAATTGCCGTGACCGAACTCAAATAGTAATGTGCAAGTTTTATTAAAATATTTTATAAGTTACATTTTTTCTTTGATCACTGAACAATCAACGACTCGCAAACGAGTGACTTGTTCACTTCAAAGATCAGGTATTTTGGATTCAGTCGTTCGTGATTGGTGTCTGTCAAGTGTTAAGTTGTTTGGTTTGGTTTTTTTTTACGAATAAAGACTTCCTGAAATCATACGGCGACATGATTTTCATGGACATCCCTCATAAAGAGTTATATGTGTGTAAATATTTTGTTAAAATTGTAGATATTGAAAGCACACACTGTTACAATAATGGTCACATCAATTTTATTATTCCGTCTAAGTGATAAAAATTTACACATTTTAATATTCCAATCTATTTTTCTAAATGTTTATCATCTTTGCAATCTCCTAAGTATTGCCACTTATTGTGTTTCTTGTAATATTTAAATATATTTTCTTCGTATCGCTAAATTTTTGCAGATTTTTTATCATGTAGTTTTCAATATGTCATTCAATCATTGAACACCTTTTTAATTACTATTAGATATTTTGATCCATCTTTTCATTGAACATTTCCATAAGTAGTATTTAATATTCTTATCTTAGGTATATTCTCAATATTTTCTCAGTTTTAAGCTGCATAATGATTTGTGCAAATGCACATCCACATTGTGTTGTGTGCCAAAATGGGCAATTCAGTATAGATAGGCCTTTATGATTCGTACAAGTCATATTTTATTTTCTACCAACTGCGTGGGTAATAAACCAAGTATTCTTTTTAAATAAATAAATCATAAAATATGAAAGTGAAGCTTGCTTAATATAGATAACTTATAAGAATACATTTTCCTTTCGTCTTGGTTGTGTTTACACTGACAATACTTATTTAAAACAATGTAGATGGCGACATTCCTGTCTAGTATCTCTGATTTTATTATGTATCAATATAGTGTTAATATTCAATCTGAACACAGCCAATTTCAGTAATAGTAATGTGAAAAGCTTAGAAGAATTGTCAAGCAAAATTACTAGAACAAATTCTTATTGTTTTTGGAATAATTTATTGTTAGTTTACATAAATAATTTATTTTTATTACCATATAAATAATTAAAGTTTCATTATGTTTAGTTAAAACAGGTTATCCTCCATATCTAGCATTTTATTTTACGTTATGTAATAGTTGCCTACAATTTTTTTTATTGTATGGTCCATTATTTACCATTCAAGTAATTCAACTCCATATAAAAATGAAATCTTTACTTTATCTTTAATAAAAATTTTTGACCAAATTTCTGATTGCGTTTTCAATAATGGGCTATGCAATGCTATTTTAGTTAGGTATCCAAACTAATATAAATTCATAACTTTACCAACCATAATGATTTGATGTGTAGCTGTTTTGTTTTCTTTTTTCTGTTGCATGTGATTGCAGGACGGCAACCGTGCATGCCTTCTCTAGCCGATATAATGCTGCTAATAGGAAGATCTTGCAACAGACCTATCCTACTCGGGAATGATACCAACATTAAAGAAAATGAAGACCATCTGAATTCAAACTCTATCTACTTTTAACTATTAGTAGTAGTTCCAACTTAATCAATCATTCATATTTACTAGCCAAGGTCACCTTGTCACATTTTTATATTAGAAATATTTAGATATTCAACTTTTTACATGGTAAAAAAATAGTATTTAGTTCTACAAGGATTGTCAAATATTGTCATTGGAATTTTAGCAGCATGTGTATGGTCAAATACATTAATTTCACAACTGATTGGTAAACAATTTCATATTTGGTTTTCTCAACGTAATATCAAATTCATCACCCGGATTTTTATGTCTGAACAAATAATGTTGGTTGAATATATCCATACCGAGGGCACAACTCTTTCATTTCTAGACAACCTTTCAATTGGTGCTATATGGAAATGCTAAAATGATTTGACCATTAGTGCCAATGAAATATGAATGTATTATCATGACCCTACTCCATCATCATCATTTTTGGAATGACAGCTGTATAGAATAATCTTCATTTATATGTACAAGTTTCATAATAATGAATTGATTATTCGTATTTTAATGAGTAACTCGTCATAAAAATCCAAACAGAACCTCTTTCTTATGGTAAATTAGACATTCTGTACAGAAGTTGTCATCATCACACAATGTGTGTGATAATTGAAAATAACACATAATTGTATAAAAATCTTACATAACCTTTGATGGATGTGGAATTTTTCTAAGTAATAGTGATAATATTTGATTGATTGTCAAAGAAAAATAAACAATTGTACTTTTACAATTTTATTGTCCATGTTATTTTAAATCTAAGGTACTTTAAATCTCTTAGATTTGTATTAGAGCTGAAAAAATAGATCTAGAAAGTTTGTTTTCTTCTACTTTTTTTTTTTTTGAATGAAAATATGAATTTGCCTAAAATTTTAAATCTAGAATAAATTTTTCATTTGGTGGACATTAAATAAATGTTTATACTGCAAAGTGAAGTAATTTTTTCTTCAAAATTGGTCTGAGCATTTTAGCATTTACTCTATAGAATCTTTAGGAGTAAGAAAGTTTACCAACAAAAAATAATGGATCACATCTTATTTATATTTATGGAAGTTAATGTGATGATATTTTATTCATTTTCAAGATTAGTGTTAGTAAACAAGAGGGCATGTTAAATATTGGGCTATTTTACATTTAGGGGCAGTTATAAATTGCAATAGTATTCACATTCTCTATGAATTCTCATGAGATGGGCCATGTAGAACGAAATACATACTTTTTATTTATCCTTTATAACAGTTTCATAGTCAAATAATACTCTTATTGTTATTTTGAAAAGTTACATATTAATCCTTCTGGCATGTATACATGTATACTTGGAATAAATCTTCAGACGCATGATTATGGTCGATTTTTTTTTTTATGGAAACAGCTGTAGATTTGTTGACAATATTAGATAATAGGTTTTATAGCAAAATTTATTTCAACAATCAACTTAGGTATATGATTAATATTTTTTCTTTCGTTTATACAAATAAAAGAATATCTCAATTTGAAGTCATAATGTAAAAAATATGATAAATAGTCTTCATAAATAAAACTTCAATCTGTATTTTATAGAACTTAAGTTATTTGAATAAAAACTATAAACTTTTTTTTATTATTAAATAAAGATAAAACAGCATTGTTTTCTGTCCCTGGGAGTAGTGTTAGTCTGCATGTTGTACAGGTCTGAAGGGTTAAAGACGTGATCAGTTTGTTCTTTTTTGAAGCTTTTTTTTATCCTAATTTTATAGGCACACTGAAATTTCCATCATCTATAATTTTATTCAAAAGTATTACGACTAATCTTGTCAGTGACCATTGTCTATGTAAAAATTTCAGTTGCCCATACCTATTAATTGCCATTTATGTTACATTTTTTAAGCTGTAGCTATTATGAATAGATCTACCTATTCCGTTTCATGCTCAATGTTAGTTTTATTATTATTATTATAACATCATTGTCTATGGGCCTTACAATGCTTAGCAAATTTTTTCATATCAGTAATGCCCAAGTTTATTTATATTGATATGCATTATTTAATAAATTTACAATTAAAATTGCTTTCAACATTATTTTACATCATTTTCCGTTTTATTGTAATTGTTAAAACTAGTATCTTTGAAATCAGTTGGTAATTTTTATCAACATCTATTTCTATGAAATCTACTCTCACTACTTAGTATGCACCAATTTTGCGAGTCAAAATTATAATTCCTTCTTCTTATTCCGAATGTACCTATACATTGTATGTTTGTTATGCTTATAATTTCCATTGAGATTCTAGAAAATTTCAACCCAACTCACGTTATATTGTACATGCATAGACAGAAATATATGTAACCCTTATTATTGACACTTAGTCTTTCTTGAAGACATAACTATTGGTCTGCCTAAATGTACCACCCACAATTTCCTTAGTTACATGCGTAGAGACTTCCAACTATTTTAATATTAAATTTTAAAGCTTTTTGTATAGTTGTTGAAATATTACAATAATATTATTTGAAATCACATCACATTAGACTTTAAAGCTTACAAAATCATCTTTAAAACTATTTCTTTAAACTTGAGTATCAAGTTGGGTGAAGCAAAAGAACATTTCCTGGGTATTAATTATTGTTCTTGAAATTTGGAGAAATTGTTATGTGACCATATATTCTTAATAAGATTTTTTTCTCAAAACTATTTTATTAAAACATATATTAAATATATTTCAATAGCTGTCCAAAATATTGTATTGATTAAAAAAGCCAAAATGTATTAAAATATTTGTTCATTAGTATGTTGCGATAGACGATAATTTTGTAAAATTGATATTTCAGATACTTAAGACTGGCATCAATGTATCAGAAAATTTTTATTTTTCAATTCAAATTACAGCTATTTACATAAATTGGATTTTTAGTAATTACATATATTTTTATAAATACGCATTTCATAATGCATACGTTATTTTGTAGTTTAGGAATTATAAATCTATTTAAATTTGTCTGATCTTTGTCTTACGACACATGGAATTATTTTCCCAAAAAATAGTAACTGCCTGAAAATAAATAGCACCTAAAATCATTTAAAATAAATGATTGATATTCTGAGTTTCAAACTTCAAAAATCAATTTACCTAAAATTGTCACCCATGAATGAGAATAATATTTATATGAGCTCTTCATGTTATTATATATGAGGTAATTTTAGTTTAAATGTTGGAAAGCCGAGTTCTTTTCTTTCAGTAGTAAAAGTAAACATGCTTACCTATAAATAATTCATTATATCGACCGAAGGTGCTTTGCTTGATGGAATTTCATTATCAAATTTTAATTGTTGAAATATTGTATGATTCCACATATTTTGTCACTAATGACCTGGGTTTCGCTTTTTAGCATCTACAAGCATTCTATCATATGGATGCAACAGAACTGAAAATACAATAAACAGTTTGCATCAGTTATATACAAGAGGAATCAATTACAAAGTAAAAACACAGACCCTAAGTAATAAATACTTAGTTTTAATAGGTTTCACAATAACGCTGCTAATCAAATATGTACAACCGAACAAAGTATGTTTTTTTATTACTTCAAAACTGAAGGTATCGACTTTATCGCAGCTATTCCAGATAAATATTCAATTGATCTGCAATCTTTGGATCTCGCCTTATGGAATTAAAATGGATTTTGTTTCATAGTTTGAGTATTGGATACATATATATTCACATATATTGAATATTTATAACTGAGCTATTAAATTGTTAAATGTTTTTCATACTCTACTGATGCACTGAGAACAAACAATATATACTTAACACTTCATGTACTTATTGATATCAAATATTTCATATCACGCATGGCACCCAAATTTTTTTTACATAATGTCTAATCTTTTTAAAGAAAAATTGGCCTTAAAAAAAATCCTTGCATCAGTATTTTTATGAGACTCGATAGCTCTAAATTGGCAAATCTATTTTTCTAAAATAAGTCTTTGATTAAACCATGTACGTATTAGAGTTATGTGCATCATATTCAAAATATACAACTGTAGTATTTTTGTAGTTGATCACTATCTATATGGAAGCTATTGTAATACATTAGATTAAATGTATCTGTTTTATGGAACTATTAAAATGCGCACCGTGACACTAAGAAAAGAGGAATGAATATGTTCTATTTTATTATTATTTGTCTTTATGATTTGAATGTATTTATGCAATTTGTCATTGAGGTTTGCTTTGTTGACACTGTGGTCCAGCGGTGTGAGTTTTACTCTGGTGAACAGATGGATTCTGGTTTAGTTCCAGGCAAGGTTAATAATAAGTGTGGCATTTAAGGTGTCTTTTCTGTCTCACGTGATTCATAAATTTGAAAATATCTGCTACATTCGCAGATAATTAATGTTGTGCGAATTTTTTTTGATAATGCAAAATTTTAAGAATAATTTTTAGTAGCATACATGCATGATTTTCATGGTTTTTTCAATGTATAAATTTTGTTCTTCTCCATCATTTATCGATATGCACATCTTTGTTTTTTCAATAGGATATTGTATACTTCAGACTTGTCTGTCAAGTTCCAAAAAATAATATAAAGTTTTTAAGGCTCCATTACTTATTTGGATTATTTAAAATTTGGATTGTGGAGATGGTTGCTGTTTTAAGATTTTATGTAGTGTACTTACTTGCACCGTCAATTGACCAGATTAAATGAGTGATTTTTCTTTTATGGCAATTATTGGAGAAGTCTGTTATGGTGAAAGACATTTGTTATATGTTATTTGTTTTTATTGTCATTAAAATGTTCCTATTTTATGTTAAAAGTATAAATATAATTTTATTTGATATTTTATGATGATTGTAAATGAAATGTTTACTTATGGACAAGCAATAAAGAGGGCCCACTGCATAAAACATTCTTGATTTATTTACTAACTATTGACATTGTGACTACTGTCTTACATAATAAACAATATGTGTTAATAAAACATCAAAAATATTTACAATATGGCAACAATTTCAGTGCTCAGTGATCACTGACATGTATATAATCTATACTGACTAATTTCCTGATTTACAAAATTATATGATAAAACATTATAAGAATGTAGGGGTAAGTAAACTCGATAAATCCTTAAAATTCTAGTTCTCTCAATTACCCACTAATCCTGACCTCGTTGAATTTTGCTGAAGGTTGCAACAGTCTATGGTCATTTACTATTTTAATGTAAAAATGTTTCATAAAAAAAACTATTCATAATAATTAAAGCAAAAATTAATGAATTGGCAATATTGTCCTAAAAATAGTCAGTTTCAGTGGGTTAATTGAAATAGATAAAAACCGCATTTTTAAAAATTATTTGAATACTTTTCTTTTTGTTAAGACATACAGCCTACCTAGTACTTCAAAATTGTATGATATATTTTAAACTGTTTAAAATACTGATATATTACAGTTGTAAGAAAAAAAAACTTGTCTAAATGTTGTTTTATAGTGTAAATTAGTACTATATTTTGAGATTATATTGCATCTACATCCCAATGAAAAATACAATTACAATATAATTTGGCAACTGCGGAAATTATTTCAAATTCAGATATCAAAAAAATTCATTGTCACACAACCTTTTTCATTTTAGCTATTTATTATTTTGTTCAAGTTAATAAATCAATATGATTTTTTTCTCAAACGTTCCTTAGATTCAATTTTTCAAAATTCGTAAGTATATATATATTTATATAGTTTTTATTTGAATGGATTCTGTTGTGATAATGGTTTCTCTTTTTTTCTTTATATTAAGCTTAGAATATAACTATCCATTTATTTACTCATGTTTTATATTAACATATATTAAAAATGTACTACTGGTACCTTGAGTGAATTTAAAATTACAGTTAGCATGGTATTTTAAACTTGTATGTCAAAATAGTTTTGATAAAATATAAATAGATGGTGTCTCCAATAAATAAAAAAAATCCAGTTTAAAATATATGATCATAGTTACTAACATTGTCACAATAGTCAAGTGAGTCAGATGGCGATATAATAGCAGTCAAAAAGATCAAAAAATTGACTCAGGATGGGACCAATTACTATTTCCAACACCAAAGTAAGTTAACTGAACTCGTTTTCCAAGGCAATCTGTACATTTAAATTGAGAATATTGGCGTATAACAAAGGTTTATAATTTTAAAACAAAACGAAAAACAGGATTTGATAGGTACGTGATTCCCATCCTAAACATTATAAATAACATCATTTGTACTTCTGTAAACTGCATGCAACAATAAATATATACCTGGGTTATCATACAACTATACATTTTGTAATGGGACCTGATCCAGTAAAAATTGACAAAAAACCTGAATTGTGCTATTTGGAAGATAGGTCTATACAAGTTTTTAAGATTATTAAGATTTTACTGTTACAAAAAAAAAAATGGAAAAAGGATTACAGGAAGACGATTTTATTATATTGTTAAGTTTTAATACTGAATAAAAGGTATTTAAATGGTCACCTAAAACGCCTGAAGCCTGCTAGCACATTACATTTACAATGGATAACAGTCTAGATTATGGGGTATTTTTTCAATATTCATAACAGTTTTTTTTTTCTTCTTAAAAACATTTTTTGTATGAAATGTAACAGAACATAGGTCTATCTATACCTTTTAATAGTTATGCACCTCACGCCAACCATTAACCAAAAATGAACTGTGGAATTAAAAATAACATGACACAGGATATAAAAAAGTCTACATCATTGTTGCAAAATTGATGCCATGTAATCAAAGGACTGAATTACAATATACTGCATATAGAGATGAGTATATTGTAATTCAGTGGTTCGACAACCTTTTGAGAGACTGAGTAAAAAATTCGATTTTGAAAATTTCATTCGATAAGTGGGTAAAAGTTAAAAGAAATACAATTTTTTAAAATACAATCTTACTATCATAAAATGAAATATTTACATGTTTGTATGTGTAAATACAAATTTATCTTATAAAACAAACATATAAATAAGGGAGTGTTGCCACTTCATGTTCGATGATAACAGTGTAAAAAATTGACCTACAGTTAATTACTTAAAATTATTAAGTGATAAAAAAACATCATTACTTATTCATCTTATTTCTTTAATTTTCTTCTAGGTAATTCAATTACCCACGGGTAGTAGGTTGCCGACCACCGTTGTAATGACTAGTCCACTGATCATTTTGAAGCCATTTTCATTCATGTGTATTTTTTATAATTATGAGTTGATTTATGACCAAATTTGAAATCTGTTACGCCTTTATAAATACAACTCAACAAACGAAGCTGATGAACAATATAGCTAAGAGCTGATATATAAACTGAGGTGAGAAAACATTTTTTTTTATTATTGAAAACACTGTTTCACACAAATATATAAATGAGAATAAAATATTTGTAAAGCTCTTTGTTCAGTGAAGTTTTTAACTCCCAAAGTAAGCTTACCGTTGCAATTTTTAAAAAGCACATTTTCAGGTTGTCACATCATATTCTTGAGTGATAAAATCTCAATTTGACTAGGTAGCTCTCAGAGCTCCTTTATAGAAACCACACACCCCTGTTAGTTGAACACTGGTCTAGATGATCTATGGTTTTATTTGGAGTATCAAAAAATGTGATAAAGAAAAAACCATGATTTGTAAATTTTTGACCTATGAATATAAAACATGTGAACAAACACTGAAAGTTTTACTGTAAAACTCACAACTAAAACTGTGAATGGAGTGTAGTGAAAATGGTTATCTATATCTGCACCCAATATATTTTTTTTATTTTTATCTGTACTTCATTAAAAATTTTCTTTAAACTGGACCATATGCCCTATGCCTTCTGCGTACAAATATAATAACAACAAATTTTCATTGTACCTCACAATAATCATGTAGAGACGATAACATAAAAAATTATAGCTAAAGATAGATTAAACGTCTATTGTCTTTTGATTTCCATGTTTGATCTCACTATAATATACTTATTTTGTCTCAATTAATATAATTACTTTGTACATATTTCAGCAATGGAGTAATTTTTAATATAACATTTTTTGACAAGAATATCTACATATTTTACAATCAATGGACGTTTAGACCATAAAAATAAAGGTATGTTTCATGGAATTAGGTTACAGTGCTTTGCAAATATCATTTTAAGATTGTCTTCTTCCATAGAATCAAAAATGAATTATGATTGTGACTCATTTACGCCATTGAAAAATCAAATAATACAGGTCTGGAATTGAAAAATGCAGGTATTATAAATGATATTGTGGTAGAAATGCTATTTTTACAATCATTTCTTACTCTGTCTTTTCAACAAATGTTATTCTTGATATTTGAATTAAATCTTAAAACAGGCTACGTACAAATGACTAAGGCATGTTGTATAATCATAAAGACTTTTCTTTGGGTGGCAATTTAACTGGAGTTTTATCAATTTTTTCACTGCAGTCACACCAGGGAGTACTTTGTTTATCACAATCTAGTTTGACGTTGATTATTGTCACAGGTACATTGTCAATTTGAAGACTGTGCTTGGCTATTATTTCATAGGCAACATTATGCAATCCGGTTTCTCTGTCTCTCTTTCTGGTAACTTCACGTTGATTGAAACATTTTGCAGTGTCCCTTTTGCGATGAGCTCTATCGTGGATGTGTCTGAAACAGAGATTTCATTTTACTTGCTTACTTTGGCTAATTTTTCTCTGTTATGGGTCAGTCTACGTGGGTATCGAAGGTGCTTCTCCTGGTTGCCAATTTTAACTAAGTTATATTTAATCTCTTCCGCGCTAACGCCCCAACGTATGGGACGGCAATGTGCAAGGCCTGTACGCGAGTGCCCCAGACATTGAGACGTGAACATTCAAACGTCGGTAACGCAGGCAATCTTTTGCATATAGGACTGATTTTGGTTTTAAAATATCGCCCAATTCGTCCTGATACTACCACTTCCATAAAATTGTCAAAAGTATTAGGTTTAAATGCTTAAAACATCGATTTTTCGAACAATTCAAATTTATTCCGATCCCGCTATTTCAAACATATCAGTTTGAAGCTGCATGCTAAACTCGCGTCTGACTTCGCACTGAACTTTGCACCAATCGCGCGGCATTGCAATGTGACACTCCATGACACGTGACAGTAATGGCCTTGTTCATTTGAGTTTGATTGGTTGCCTCGTTACGTCACGGTAATGGCAATTTACGAGTTAGTTATTTGTTAGGGATATATTTGTTAAGGTGATTGTGACAACATAGGACATTTCTTTGTGTTTTTTAATGTTGTGAAACATTCCTAATGCATCTAGCTTCCTTAAAAGCCAACCCAATTATTTTTTATTAGTGTATTTATAGCTTCTATATGGAAAGAGAACATTTTGAAAAATAGCAATGCGGACAGATTTTGATTGTATGAAAAACCATCGCGCCGATTGGGTTTATGTTTTGAATTTACCATAAGCTCCTTTCATATACAAGACATTCATGGTACCTTTCTTTGTACACAGGTTGCAGACGATTGATCAAGGCCAGGGATTAAGATATTCGTATTAAAAGAAAAAAGTAAAAATTACTAATGTCTCTACAGATCATTCCTGTCTGTACGCCTAGTGTTCTTTTGAAGTGTTTATTTTTGCATGATTTAGGGTGGCATTATTACTTTTTTTACCCAATTTACTTGTCATACGTTTTCTTTACAAAAATTGGTACAGCTATTAACAAGTCAGATGATAGTAGTTACAAGGAAGCAGAGGAACCAAAATTCAAAGCTGAACTATTCTAATACCAGGTGTGTTAGAAAATTTGAAAATGAATTGTGATTGCACGATGAACAACACGGAAATTCATAAAGAATTACAGCCACGGGACAAGTAGAAATTAATCCATCAAAACCTGAAGTTTTTGTAAAGAGAAATTATTTACCATCAGATCCATAAAACAAATCCAATGTAATAAAATTGGTTCAAGAATTTAGAAAAATTAGTATTTCTTCAAATGAGTCCGAGTAAAATGCAATACGCTCATTTGAAAAATTGCAAACTGACATTGACAGCAACAAATAAGTCCTATAACTGAATACAATTAGGTACATATACATATATATAAATATATATATCTTATATATATATATATTAGCTTATTTTTGTCTAAGGTATGCTAGTTTTTTACATACTACAATAACTTCTTCATACCGATATTATGTTTGTATTTCATTTCAATTTTCAAAATATTGTCATTTGAATTTCATTAATAATTTCATCATTTTAACAATTTAAACAGGAAAAACAGTAAAGCATAATTATCAAAAAATACTGAGGATTTTGGCAATATTTTTCTTAAGGCAAAAGCATGCTTAAATTGAATGCTTTTTGAAATGTAACTTTAAATTCTAATCAATTGAAATCAATGATCAAATTGATGCACTATAAGAATGTGTAGGTATAACTTTATAACAGAACTGTTGAAATAATAGATCAATTCAAACTGGTACATCATATATATATATATACAAGCATACCTGAATGTATTAGTTGTATCTGTTTGCACACTACCAGGTCTAGTGACATTGAGTCTTGCTTCTTTCAGTCGCACAAAGAATTCGTCATCTTCTAAGCCCCATCCCCAATACTTATTTGACATTCCGTCAACCATTTCAAAATGATCTCTTTTCACCAATAAGATGCCACCAACAAAATTTGCATAATGATACCGGGGATGTAATTTTGGACTTGCTATATGAAATGGCCCACTTTCAGGATAATCATAGTGTAATTCAGAGTTCAAGGGAAGCAGATCGACATCATGCATTGCAATATAGTCGAAATCTTGTTTTGTGTATAAAAACCCAACATTAATTAGAGAAGCCCTGTTAAAACGGTATCCATCAACTTGATTTATGACAAATATCTCATGGTCTACATCTTGGTTCTTTAGAAATTCGTTCATATGAGGAGCAAATTGGAGAAGCTCTTCAAATCGATCCCGAAATGGGACTAAAATTGCCAGCCTGTGGCGATGTTCATTTGCTGTGGCGAGCAACTTCTTTAACGTTTTTGTCTCAGGAGCAAGCGTTTCCACCGCATCGCACGCGCAATTATCTGAGAAGAAAATGACTTGCGATAAATACATAATTAAATGTTTACTATCGTGCTGAAACTGAAAATAAAAATATAACTTTTTTACTGGTATACCTGAAGACATGGGCAGGATAGAAACAAGACATGTTACTGCGAATGACGTCGTTATACATACTACAAGAACTGTGGATAATCTTATTTTATAGCCCATTTCATAATGTGTGTTCCAGAATAATTCACGTTGTAGTGCAAATTTTACACATAATTTACATAAACACGCAGTTTTTTCCTAAAATGTCATCTCTATCCACAGACAACTATACGTTTTCCTAGCAAATATTGGCTAATAGCATGCTTATAGACTTTTTCTAGACACAGAAAAATTGTTTTCTTCAATTCCAGTTGCAGTATATTATAATTAGTTTTTTCAAATCGAAAATTACCTAAAGCTTTTCCAATTTTTGTACAGCGAAATAATTTTCTTTGTAGATATTTATATCACTATATGATAAAACTTTTGTAATATTTTGAAATACTTTTTAGTTATAATGAAATGCAATATTTTTTTCAAATGAGATGGATGTGTGCAAAAAAGGTAATTTTAATATTTAAATTGCGAAATTCTATACGTGGAAAGTTATTAAAATATTTTAATGATTAATTTATACAACCATACATGTTCATGGTTAATGACTACCAATTTTTCATTATTATGGCCATAAAGTATTGGCTAAATTTATTCATAAACTAGCATAATTAACATTTATTTTTGCCTTATGGCAATATTGTCAACCGTATCCAACGATCGTTTCATTTAAAAGTTCAAAATGAATAATAAAATATAATTCCGATTAATCTGAGTATGGTGAAAGTGGTGAAATACGTTTGTGCTGAAGATTTGTTTGGTTAAAGTTTGGATCGAGTTCAAGCAATATATTACTTCACAAAATGGCAAGTTTGATTACAAAACGCATGACGAATGCGAACCCGCATAGAGCATTGCACAAGAATGTTTACATACTTAGTTTGCTATATCCCATGGGCAGCGAATTGTCATCACATTTTAAGGAAGGCATGTTTGAAAAGCCGAACAGAGCTGCGTTTCACTACCTATCTTATTACTTAATGTCCATAATTGACAATAAATTCTTATTGTCGACTTCTGCATGGGCTATATATGAAATTAAAATGGAAGTCGGCTATAGAGGTGAATTTGTAAAGTTCATAAATCATGCCTCCAAGTTGCACGAAGGTTACATATCTCAAATAAAGCCGTCGTGGTTGGCTTACGCTGGGGGCATTAAAGTAACTAATTTAATGCTCGAGCTTTCCCAAATAGCACTTAAGGTGTATATCTGTAGTAAACATTCAAACCTAGCTTTTTTAAATGCTAGTCAAGAAGAAAATCTAGGAGAAAAATGTTCAGTGCTGGCCAAGGAATTGATCAAAAAGGCTACCTGTCATCATACATCCCGTGAAAACATGCAAAAAACTGCTGAAATCTACAAATATTATACACCAATCCTAATATCTGACAAGGAATCAAAAACAAAATTATTGAATAAGATTGTTCAAAAAATTGTTGAAAAGTCACCACCAGATTTAGTTGATTCAATTATGGAATTAAATAATGTTTTTATTTCACCCATCTTAATACAAAACTGGTGTTTGTTTATCAATCAAGCAATAACTGTCCTTGAGACATCATGGGAAAATCACTCTGGCTTAATTACAAATGCAAAGAAGTGCAAATCTAGAGCGGAACAAGTTGTACAGAGGCATACTAAGAAAACTTCAAAAGACACACTCTTGGAATATAATCCTTCCAAAGATAAATTCAAACTTTGTTCTGTTTATGAAAGCGACTTATCGCCAGCCCAATATTCCACTCTACGAAGCAACGTAAAGAATGGGGTTTTAGATTTTCCGAATCTCTTGAAATCATATGGTGTTGTGATATCTCATGCTTTTAGATCGTTTTCTCCACCTAATTCTGATGAAAAGTTTCTGAATATAATTGAGGAAAAGAAGAAATTTTTATTGTTCATCAGACAACAGTCAAAAGATCTTGTTACTGAAGTATTTAGGTTTAACAATCAATTTAAGGTAATATATTTTTTATTTGAATAACTGTTCATTTAAATATGCGCAATATGGTGTTGAAACAACTTTAATTTTGTTGATTTATTCTAGCTCTGTTCTCTTTCACACTTCTGAATTGAAAAATTGTAGACAGAAAGAGACTAATATCTGAATTGTTGGAAACTAATTTCATGTTTTCATGTTTAGCTAAGTATTTTAAGGGTATACAATAATGTATGATATTGTGTTGAGGATAGTTATCCGTAGAAAAGAAATTTTTGAAATTAGCCTTTCCCTACTGAGTTGCTTAAAGGATTTTATTTCAATAAACTTATGGAGATTTTAAGGATAAAAAAGACTATATTTTAACACAATAAATAACTTCAATATGAAAGTTTTAATTGTTAATTGTTAATACTGTTATATTTTTGAGTATCTTATATCAATATGCTATTCTGCCATCTCAACAGTTATTTTTGTAGTCAGTGTAGTATAGCATGTTTGCAGGGAAGGTTTACTACTTTGTTTGGTCGTCATTTTGTGTAATATGAATTTTGAGATTCAACTTGAGGCACAGTAAACTTATATAAAAAACATTATACAAATGTCATTAATTTTTATTTCAGGATGAAATCCACATGGAAAATCTACCAGATTCAAGCTTTCAAGCTATTCCATGGATATCTGAAACATTCAACATTCCTACTATACCAAAAATGCAAGCGTCATATGATGGCAATAATGTGGAATACTGGTCTAAACTATTTGAGACATTTAAATTTTCACAATTTTCATATCCGCCAAACAAAAAAATAATTCAGAATCGGACAGCAGTTTATAAAATTCCAGTCCCCGTCAGCCAAAAACAGCAAAACACATCGGATCTTTGCAAACAGTTGACTATTATGTCTAGCAAGAAACAAAATACTGAATCATCTATTGAACAACCAGAATATATGAAGAATATAGAGGAAATCCAGAAAAATATGAATAAGATATCCTTAGATGTTTGTAATGAATCTAATTTCATGCATAGCAACATATCAACTATGAATTTTACGAGTGCGACTGAAGTGAAACATCCAAAGTTTTCTAGTCATCACATTCATAAGTTGTTAACGTCTGCCAAGAAAATTCCAGCTACTTCAGTGAAAAAAACTATGCATAATATTTATGATAAATCTTTCCAGAAAAAATGGGATAACCTTTTCAATGACAGCAGTGATGACATTTTAGGTTTGCAAAAAACTAAGTCTTCCCCAGATTTATTGACTGACATAAAGGGCACAGGGAAAAATACATCTTATGGAAAATTTTCAATTAAAACGAACGAAAGGATATCTGGTGTGAAAGAAATTGATTATTCAAGTTTCTTATCGGGATTGGGTTCCATGCCTGACCTGACAAACTCAATGAGTAACAAGAGCAAGGAAGTTCGAGATAGTAGTGAGGCCTTTTTTGTATCTCCAGATATGAGAAGTAAGGTTTTATCTCAAAAGGGAAGTGCTGTAAAAGATATGGATGACACAAAGTGTATATTAAGTACACCCAAAGATTGTAAAACAACATCTCTGAGCAACAAAAATTCTGTGGAGCGTATAATCATGTCTTATAAAAAACTTAAAGAGTCATTGAAGGCCAACGAAGCCTTAGCTAAAATTAAAGCCCAAGAAAGTAATCTGCCTCTAGATTCTTTTATAGCTCACAGTGAGAATATATATAATTAGAGTGATATCAGTTTAAGGAAAATTCACATACATATTGGTTTTTCTCATTTATTTTATTCCAATTCAATTAAAAAAAATATTAGGAAAATAGTGTAAATAAATCCTGAAGTTAATTAATAAGTTTTTAAATTTTTTCTAAAATTTGTAAATTGGATACAGCAGGCACTGTACGCCCAAAAGTTTTATAATAAGTATGCTTCTTATTGATTTTATCATTTATTCATCTCACTTATGCCTTATAATTTTTTTTAACACATTTCAATAGACTTTGTATGCAAGTTTGTTGATTATAATGTCATCTATTGTTCGTTAACTAGCATAAGTGTGAGAATTTTATTAACCTGATTTTGCATTCTTGTGTATATACATTAAAAAAGAATTGCATAAATTTTTCAATATCCCCTTTTGTGTGAATGTAAATTGATGTAAATATTAAAAATTAATGTGTTTTTCTTTTCTGGTACACACCACCATGTAAAAAGATAAAGTGTACATAAAAAAAATGAGAGAGGGTTTCATTACGTTAAACAATTTAATTTTGATGTAATTTATGATATCGAGTGAGGGTGCTTGATGGAATTTCAATATCAAGTTTGAATTGTTGAAACTTTGTACAATTCCACATGTTTTCTCTCTAACAACCTGAGCTTTTTTCTTTCAGCATCTATAGGCATTTTATCACATGGATGCAAGTGATTGCTCGAATTATATAAATTTTCAACAGTTCAAAACTTAATTTTGATTTCTAAGAATATCATGATTTGGTTATTATCACCTAATAATAATCATGAGCTACATAAAAAAATATGTTAAATTATATCGTAAATAATAGACATATTTTTTTGCTCAGCTTTCTGACATCAATAAGGCGTGTGGCATATTTTAAGCATCGAAATCAGTCTTAAAAAATGTTCATAATTGTTATACTGTTTATTATTTAGAAGTTGCCTTAACACACTTAACTGTTAATGCGAAATATTCAGTCTAGTGCTCCAATCCAATCTAATATATAAAAATTGTTAGAATTGAAAAGATCAATTCTTACAATTTTAACTAGATTATTGCCATAATGTTTTTAAAACAATATTTTATCAATTCCAAGAGACTGCCCAAATTTATGATACAATAGCAATGCAACGGGAAGTCGCTGGCATGATAGTGGTTAAATAAACCATGTAAAAAGAGAATTTAGTGTATTTCTTGAGAAAAAAATGTAACATAATTTAAAAAGACAATATCTAATAACTTATAAAAAGCATAGAAATTAATAATTAGCTTAAGAAATGACTGATTTTATTTATACATAATTGAGTAGCTTTTAAATATCAATCAGGCTCAATGCAACCAATGTAAATTCAATATAATTTTGCTTAAATATTGTTTCACTGGTGTCAGATGACTGGATGTGTATGAACGATATCTGTATTTATTTAGTCAACCATATAATTATATTAAAAATTCTGCCTTTTTCATCTGCATTTATCAATACTTAAAATTTTGCCAATATTTTAATAAATTAAAGATATTTGTAGCCACCTACAATTTTATTAATTGATTTTCTTTACCATCCTATATCCCGACAGTTATTACAGATTATCAAAAATATTTAAAAATTATAAAACACTATGTGCTAACACAAAGGAAAAACCAATGAGGAATGTTTAATTTTATAAAATATGAAATGTATTTAGTTCATATAAGGGCTCTTTCCTAAAAATCATAATATAATGCTTTTCATCTCTGAAATTCAAAGTAATGCTTAGTGATAATTCAGATGACAAACTATCAGAATTATGGATACGAATTTTCATATAGACGCTTCTATATGAAAATTCTTTGAAAAAAAGATTTGTTATGATTATTTTCTAAAACAACACTGAAATCTTGAAATTAAGACATGATTAAGGGACTATTAAACTTTTAGTCCAAATGGTCCAAATATCGGTAGCAGAAGCATAAGGAATTCTTCCTTGGGGAATAATAATATTTTTCTTTTTAAATTAGATATTTTTGTTGCCAACATTTTTTTTTTTATCAAATTTTTTTTTAACATTGATTCAAAAAAAGAACTCTTCTTCCCAAACAAAGCATATTCATTTATAACATTTGTTTTTTTTTTTCCCCAAATAGTGGGATTTTTTTTTATTATATTTCTTTAAAGCTACCAATTTTTTACCTTTTACAATGGACCAAGAGAAAATTGGTGATGTCAAAAATAAACATGAAGATAGTCTTGTAGAATGGCTAAATCAACTAAAACTGTATATGCCCAAAAAACGAATTCACAGGGATTTTGCTGATGGAGGTAATACCAATTCTATAATAACAATGAATGCTATACCAAAAATTTCTCAGTCCATGTGAAGTTTTAAAAAATCTTAGAATTATATTCAAAATTGGTCTTACTTAATGATGCAGACAATAATTACATGGTTGAACCATTCGAATGAAATGCATTAAAATATATACAAAAGGTAACAGATATAATGATTAGCTCTATTATCATAAGGACTTTATTGAAACTCATATTTTTCTTACCTAACAGTTATCTAAATTTTTGTGTTTGTATACCATTATAAAAAAATCACATACATGGTGTTCTTTAGAATATTATTTTGAAAAATATTTTCGGTTGCTTTCTTCCAAGTAATGTGGTGGAACGGTGTTCCGGCATGTTTTTTTCACAGTATTTTTTTGTGCGCTTTGTGGCATAGTAAACACAGCTTTAAATTTAATTTGAATGATATTTGAATATAATTTTATGTAGTAGAAAGGGTTCCGGAACCTTTTTTTTAAGAAAAAAGCTCTGGATATATTATATATATATATTGCCAATATTTAATGTTAAAATGGCTTATTATGACATATGCCAAGTGTTATATTTTGACTTCTTCCATTTTTATCCTATGTATATATCGTATTATGATATGTCCAAAATAAAATAATATATATACAAAGTTTACTTAGGATTTTTATTATATTGTCTCCAATAAATTAAAAAGAATATCATAAATAGCCACTTGAATAAAAAAAATCATCTAAGGGTGCCAGTGATTTGAAACCTTTTCCAACTTGCACATGATTAATTTATAACTTCTTCAGTGAATATTGGCTTAAAAAAGTGCACATGATAAAAAAATACTGCATTAAAATTTATTGTTCATCTCATCTGCAGTCCTCTTGGCTGAAATCATAAGCAGATATTATCCGAAATCAATTGAAATGCATAACTATCAGTCCCGTTTCTCATTCACAACAAAAATGGAAAACTGGAAAATCTTAAATAAGAAGGTATTGAAGAAACTTAACTTGGGAATCACTACAAAGATGATGGAAAAACTTTGCAACTCAACACCAGGGGTTATTGAAAGAGTTTTGATGGATGTGAGAGAAAAAATATTGCAGGATGCAAAATCAAAAAATAAATTACGTGAAGGGGATAAAAAAACCTGTGAAGAAGTGTGGTATGATGTTGGTGCTATTGATGAAACTAGTAAGATATGTTTAAATTGTTTGTCACACTAAAATAACATTGAGAATACATTAGGTGCTTTTAACATAATCATTATCAATGAGATATATATGCCTACAAATTTATATGTAGAGTTTTTAAATAGGTAGTATAGCGGTTTGTCATGCATAAGAATAAAATTTAAAAACTCCAAAATCAAAAACTGCAAATGTGTATGTACAATATGCTCCCACTTGACCAACTAAACTTTAACTAAGTGGTTAAAGTCAAAAGTAAAGGATTATTGTATTTTTTTTCACTTATTGACTATCTTGAACAATCAGTGAAAAATTGATCCAGTATGTGGGATATTTTTCATTCTTTCGTTGTGACCAACTCATATTGGCTTATGGTAAAACAGTTATATACTGTATGAGAGATAGACAACTTAGACTGTCTTTATTCATATCATTTTTCTTATGTTGTTTGTGTACTGTTGTATTTATTTTTCAACAACTTTAATATTAATTTGAATTATAAGTACTATGAATATTGATTACATCGAAAAATGAACATAAATTTGTTTCAATAGTAAATGCATTCAAATTTGGACTGAGCTTGCTTTCTCAATTTCATTAAACTAATTGACATGAAAAAATATTTTATTTTGTTGGTTTGTTAAATGATTAAAATTAATAAATGTTCAGGTGACACAATGGTTGTGCCAATTCGGCGTCGAAGACAATGTAATGACACTTTTGAAATAGTTAGAAAAAAAGTGGTCTCATTTGATAATTACCTTGCTATACAAAATGAACTTTCTGAAAAAAATGAAGGTGTCTACATTCTTAACCAAAAGGTATATTCAGTATTCATTTGAACATTTATTAAGTTTATGTATCATTATAAATAAAGGCGGTTGGGCCTTGCATATCAGATAAAATATAAGATATTGAAAATATCAGAAGAAATGTAATCCAAATCAAAAATTTACAGTTATTTATTGTTTTGTTGAATACTTTTTTTAAATATTTTTTTTATAAATAATATATAAGTAAGTAATGTATGTATATAAAAGCTGGAGATATATTCTAGATATAATAAACTGATGGATGAGGTTTTATTATATTAACAAAAATCTAACATTTTGTTGCGTTGTATTTAGTACATTTTTATCGCCCCATAACCTAACCTAACCCCCCACAGTATAATTTGATTGAACTTGTTTCTTCAGCATATACAGTCATGAAATAGTGAATATATTAAATGTTATCTGTTGCAAAATATTTTTATGAGATTTGATTTTGTGATTGCAGGTGACCCATTTGGAAAATCTGTTGAAAGTAAAAGATAATCACATTGAAGGTTTGCAGAAGCAGTTGTTACGGAAAAATTTACATTCAAGAAAACATGATTATTTGTATTGTAATTTGCTATCCAATGGTTGTAAAAAAACAAGCCCTGAGCATGATTTTAAGGTTGACGATTTTGGCATTATCGTCACAGATTCAGGTGACCAAATTGTTAATGAAATCAAGAATGATCCCATCAGTTCTTAAGTGCCATTATTGCAGTAAAAATATTTTGAATTTATGTGTTTCTCGTTTACCTTAATATTTTGTTTTTGACTGTCTCATCTTCTTGATTTGTGTTTTATAATGTTTTGTGACTTATGGATATGAAAAATGTTATTTGTATGAACACACAAACAAAAATATAAGTAAATTTAACTAATGTTTACATACTTATTAATAAAGGCTTTGATCCTTTTTTTATCTTTAGCTGATAAAAAATGTTGTCAACTTCTCTTTTAGTGTGGAGTACTTTAACCACTGTATGTGTAGAGTAACACATTCATGGTTGGTAATATTTACGATTTCGATCATTACGACAACATTCGTGAGCATTGCTAGCAAATCTCACAGTTGTCATATACAAAATATATCAAAATATATTTTAGAGGTGAAATGGTTAATCAAAATGGTGATTGTAGATTAATTGTGTTTTTGAACAATCACAACATATAAATGGTTTATTCAAAGTATTTTATTTAAAAAAAATATACTAACGAAAATGAAGTGTAAGTGGTGAAGATGATTAGGAAATAGTGGACTTAATTTCTTCAACTTATTTTACTATCTATCTATAACTTATCTATTTGTAAGTTTATTTTGTGTCATATCCACTATCACACGTCTGCGATGATATTCGGCAGTAATTTATATGCATGCTACTGCCTTGAGTGAGGTTGAAGTGATAAGCTAACACCACTACTCTCAGATTCCTAGCAAAGACATCCTTCTTTTGAAGGTATATCACATTCTTTGATTAAGTAATATGTAAAGTGATTATTATAACTTTGTTTTCTGTAGATTTGAAAAGGAAATATAGGCATGGAATATGAAGGGTTGAAATAATGAGTATGTATTTATAAATAAAAATATACTTTAATTTAAAAAAACGCATTCGACTCATATATCATATATCATTGCTTAATTAAAATAATCTAGATTTAAAAAATGCGAAATTTAATTTAATTGTATAACCTCATACAACTACATCATAAATAAAAAAAGTATCAAAATATGTTCTCCAAGAACAATGAGTTGTATTATTTAGATCTTGGGGTCAGTCGGTTGCAGCTTGACAATGTCTTCAGAGAGTTCCCATAGCTTCTTGGCCTTAGCCATATCGCTGGCTCCAGAATGAACTTCCCTCTCTTTGCAATCCATAAAGTATCTTCCTGTCACATTTTCTACCTCTTCGGAAACAGCAACATGTACTGTTGTTTGGCACCCCTGTGTCGGCGTCTTGAAAAATCCTTTAATGATGAGCTTGAGCGGGAGGTTAAGGGGAAACGGCACATTTCTCCATATTCCGGAATCAATCATACCAGGATGAAGACAGTTAGCGGTGACCTTTGTCCCATCTAGTCTGTGGGCTAATTCTTTTGTGAAGCAAATGTTAGCATATTTCGATACATAGTAGAGATATGCGGGGAATGTCGTAGTAGGGTTAGGGTTTTCTAAATTCAAGAAAGCCAAGCGGTAAAGTTCTGATGCCACGACTACGATCCTTGCCGGTGCACTCTTCTTCATTAGGTCGATGAGGAGATGGGTTAGCAGGAATGGACCATAATGATTGGTCGCCATTGTTGTTTCTAAGCCGTCATCTGTTACTGTTTTTTTGAAGGTCTGAGCGAAACCGGCGTTGTGGATCAAAACGTGCAGCTTTGGTTCAGTTTTGATAACGTCTTCGGCAAATTCACGGACTGATTTCAATGAGCTGAGGTCAAGTTTCTTAACAACAATTTCAGTGTTTTTGGTTGCCTCAACAATTTCATCTGGAAGAGTACAACATTATTGATTATAGTGTATCATCAAAAAATAGAAACTAATTATCTTAGTACATAAAAATACATATTTTAATTGAGACAATCAAACTTACTGTAAGTATTTTATTTACACGTAACCAAGGAAACAAAAACTTTATTCGCAGAGTAACAAAGGTGGTGTAGTAAGTGACTGATTTCTAATAGCTGAGACTTCGTGAAGAGCAAAGTTTATACTCAATATAAATTGGATATATGGGAATACTATTGATATTTTTCCTCTGAAGGTGAGTCGTATATCGAATTTGAATAGACTTATTTACCTTTAGCTGTATTTGCGAGTTCCAAATTTCTGCAAGCCATGATTACTCGAGCTCCTCTTTTGGCTAAATCAAGCGCCGTCTCTTTGCCAATGCCGCTGTTGGCTCCGGTGATGATAACTGTCTTTCCCTCCATCTTTGCCTTACTCTTGCACTTTCCTAATGTTAAATGAGCGTAAAGCCTCAAAGCGCCCAGAACAGCTAGGATCGTGAACAAAATAAGCAATCCAATTGCTATGATCACTGGAATGATGATGTAAAGATAGCTCCAGCTCCAAAAAGTCATCTTCTGTAAAATTGAAAACATTTATATTAGTAATACAATAGACTTCACGACGTTTTCTCTCCCTCGGTACATCAAAGATTTCGTAAATTTCGGTGTCGCCAGAAGTAAAAAAGTACACAGAAGTTGTGTTTTTCACTTGATAAATAAGCATAAAAAAAATTAGATATTCTAAAAAAAACACCCTATAGAAAAATTATCTGAATTATTTATCCGTTTATTAAAAATGATCCGCGACACACTTGACACCTTCTCACGGCAGACTTGAAGCAACATAAATGGCGGACCGCGAATGAAATAATATATTTTCTTATGCACACATTATATATTATCGCAAAAAATGAATTAAAATTAATAAATTGCGTGCACTTCTATTATACAACGATTTAACAAAGCGCATGGACCTTACATAAATAAGTGTTGGGCCGCAGTTTTCTCAGGATTGCCTCATGGCATTTGCTAACAGCATACTACTGTGTTGTGGTATACCGGTTGCGGGGTACTTATTTAGGGTACGAGAAGTTGTCACGAGAAAATATTGAATGTAAAACTCAGGGGTCGTTTTGTTTTAATATCTGTATCCTTAAATTAAATAAAGACTTCCCACCAAATTTGACTATGAGGAAATATTTATAGTCGAAGAAGCAAATGAATTTATTGGAACAAATGTTATGATTTATGAGATGTTAGTCATACGTCATGACAATAAAGTTATAAATAACTGACGATTGTTACGCACAACAATCTTTAATGATTATGTCGCGGTCACGTTCGTAGTAATTTGTTGCAAGAATCTATGGGAAAATCATACAGCGTGCAAGGATTTTAACTGCATGAATTAGCTGCACAACACAAACTGTATTAATTTCATTTCAATAATTATCAACAACATGACTGGGGTATATTAAAGATGAACAGGGTATAAACGGTTTATTAAATATACTGAAGTGGTAAGCGCATTACATGGTAACTAATCGTTTTTATTATTTTACCTGAATATTTTGGATTATTAGATCCTCTAAGAAACAGAGGTTTGATTTGCGCAGTATAAAAAAATCCCAATAAAGAACATCACATAAACTGACAAATACTAATGGAAAGACAATGCTCAAACAAATTTTGCGTATGCGTTGCGTATACCCTGTTATATAAGGTCCGCCAAATAACTTTTTTTTTTGAAAATGCTATAAAACTACTAATATTTTCTCAAATTTCGTTTTTTATTTGAAAGTAAAATCCTTCCGGCTAATAATGGAAAATAACTTCATTCAAATGGCTGCCTCGGCTGGCCATGCAGTAGCCTACACGATCGGTCCAAATTTTAAGCACATTATCGATTGTGTGCAGCTGTATTTCACCAATGGCTTCACGAATATTGTCCTTTAAAGCGTCAATTGTCTCTGGCTTGTCGGCGTAACACTTATCTTTGAGGGCACCCCACAAATAATAGTCCAACGGTGTCAAATCGCAGCTCCGAGGTGGCCAAACGACATCAGCTCTGCGGCTGATAATGCGATCTTCAAAAACAGGGCGCAAAACATCGAGTGTAGCTTCGGCTGTGTGGCACGTAGCGCCGTCCTGTTGAAACCAAATGTTGCCAATATCCTCCTCTTCAATTTTTGTGAACAAAAATCCGTTCAGCATGGTCCGATAACGATCGCCATTGACTGTAACGGCCACTCCTTGCTCATTTTCGAAGAAAAATGGCCCAATTAAGCCTCTGGACCAAAATCCGCACCAAGCAGTGACTCGTTTTGGGTGAACCGGCTTTTCAATGTATGCGTGCGGGTTTTCTGTGCCCCAAATGCGACAATTTTGCTTGTTTACATACCCGCCAAGATCAAAATGAGCTTCATCCGAAAAGATGATTTTTTGGCAAAATCGGCATCTTCTGTAAGTCGATCGCAGGCCCACTCAGCGAAGCGAAAACGCATTGGATGGTCAGTTGGCTTCAACTCCTGAACCAATTGGACTTTGTATGGCGTCATACCAAGGTCTTTATGCAAAATTCGTCTCAATGATGTCTCCGAAATGTTCAATTGTTGAGAACGACGGTAAATTGGTGTTGATGGCGCTTCACGCCCACTTTCTGCCACAGCATCAATATTCTCGGGTGTACGCACTGTTTTTGGCTTTTCACGCTTTGGTTTATCGATGAGGATGCCAGTTTCTTTTTTTTCACAAGATAACGAACATACGGAGCTGACGGTGCTTCTCTTCTTCCAAAATCCGTACGCAATTTTCGCACACATTCTGCAACATTACCATGATTTTCAAAGTAATGTCGCAATATTTCCCAGCGTTGTTCAAGCGTATACACAACCATATTCGTTCAGCGGAAAGATAAAACTAATTATCTGTCAAATCAGACATGAGCTAAGTGTTCCCATTCACGAAATAAGCACTAGTTGAAAAAAAAACTTTAGATGGCGGACCCTATATATGTCTTTAAATATGTTTATAACAATTATAATGAAAATCTATTTCGGTGAAACAAAACTCGGAAAAAAAAATATCCATTGATATCATATCGATGCTATAAGCAACCTGCGATTTAACATAATTTTATATGAAAGTGGTTGTGGATTTTCTCTTTTCATTCAAATTGTGACATAAGGATTATCATTCAAACTTGTAACTAGACTTTTTCACAAACAAAAAAATCTACCATACTTAAATAAGCTAAATATTTTTTTTTAATTATTAATAAAATCTTAAATTTCACCAAAAGAGATGATCTTTAAAACGTTTATACATAAACATTTTTTTTTGAAAGAGTTTATTAGCTTAAAACCACAAAAAAACTACATGGATGTATAATATAAAGAAAATATCTAAATACGTAAGATGACGAAAATATTGGATTGCGCCATGAAATGAAGTATTCATTATTTTCTGCTGAAACACAGTATTTCTTAGTAAATTTTATTATTTTTATATTAACTATATTTAGAATTGTAAAACGGCATTAATTAGCAACCCATTCTGAAAGTAAGAATGGGAAATTGCTTGGAAAACTTACTTAAAGACGATTCCTACCGTTCTTACCGGACTTTCCCCCCCAAGTAACGCGGTGGAACGGTAGGAGCAGCACCTTTTTTCTTGTTTTTGTGGTGCACTTCGTGACATAGTAAAAGCTGCTTTCAATTCCATTTAAATGATATTTGATTATAATTTTATTAAGTAAAAAGCTTGACACGAAAAAAGTTGGGCCACCTTTTTTTCTTAAAAAAAGCCCTGCGTATGCCAATAATATTTTTTTAAATTGATTGCTTATAGACCTTCAACTATTACTGGTTTTTATTAAACTTGCGGTCATCTCATAATTGATGCATTGTTATTATAATATATTCAAACAATATGCGCGTAATACATGATAATTATAATAATTAATAACTTAACTAGTGATAACAGTCTAAGTTTCATATGAATACACAGAATGATTCTATTGGATTTTATGGTAAGATTGATTATGATTAAACATATGTGGGATGCAACGATGAATAATAAAGAAAGTGCTGTTGAGAAATAAATGTTGGTTATTCAAAATTGAAAACGACACTTTCGTTTTCATATTGAGAGGTCAACTTCAATATGTTTGGGTGGTTGCTTTCACTTTTCGGTGAGTTGGTACATCTATATTCCAAGGTCAATGAAATAGTTTCATTGAAACTTAAATTTCATAATGTTAAAATATTTATATATTATTTATCAAAAATGTACGAATCTTACGAACAGCTATTATATTACTTACTTATTTTGTTAAACGAGACGTAAATTTTGTATTTCAGTCATAAAATTATATTGCAAAAAATATTTAACAATGGCATTGAACAAATGAAATAAAAACCAAACTGTCTAACCAGTTATTAGTGAATATTCAAAGGTCGGAGCAAATATTTAAAAAAACGTAAATATTTCATATTTTCCTTGTCATGTGTGCAAAGATTGATAGGTTGTTTCAGCATAATAAAATCGTATTGAATATCAAAGAAACAATAATGTTTACTAAACATTTCTTTTTAAAACCACAAAGTTATTTATTTAGATATAATATTTATCAAAAGTCACTGGATATAATGAGATAATCAACATCATATAAATAAACTACTAAATAAACAGTATGTCACCGAGACATGGTATTTTTCGATGGATTATTTAGAAATTGAGTTTAACTTTAATATAATAGCCTTATTATAGCATATACAACCTTTACATACAATGTCATACAGTATTTACAATATTAAACACGTACTATTGCTTTGAAATGACATCCTCAAAACAAAACATAATGTTTAAGATTTTAGTTATTATTAAGGCAATCATTTAAACGTTTCGAGTTTACTTATTGGATTACAAGGTAAGACATGATTTGATCATATAAAATCATAAAGATTTTTGATGTATACAATTTGTAATAAATAATTTTAAACAATTACTTGAAATAATGAATACAAATTGTATTTACAATATGGGGTAGTAGAATTATAATGCAAACTGATTTTTATGAATAAGTCACAAATTAATTTTCAGGAATAATTTAGGTTTTAAGTGGTGTAAAAAATATGGCAGAAAGTACGCTTTCAACACACACATTTATACATTTTTGGTTAATTAAACGCGAGGCAAAGAGAAACCAGTTTTACGAATAATGCGTTTCGAAACCTGACTGGATGTCCCTACAAAATATTTTGGTGGCAACAAAAGCGAAGAAACTCAGCGTAAAGTGTTTTATCGAATGCATCTCTGGCTTAAAATAGGTTGGATTTTCAGTTTTAGAGCATTCTTGATACTTCGTTATCGTTTTCTAGCCGTAAAAATTCGATTAGGTTTTTTATTTGGTAACATAGTAAGATGATACACGAGATAATAATTGTGTCATAATAATGCTATAAAACTAATTTAAATTAAATGCCGATAAATGAACGAATAATGTCGTAAGATACATGGCAAACAAAAAATATAAATACATAACAGTGTGATCTAAGTAATAGTTATACCAAAAAAGTATTTTATAAACAATAGATTGATTATCAGACAGAAAAAATGTTTTTGTTTATCGACAATAGTTAACTCAACAATACATATTATTCATTCGTGCATTTGATTATTGGCTATCAAAATCAGGCGGGAGAATAATGCACATATAATAAATGAAAACATCATAATGTTATCGTAATAAAGAAGTTATTTAAAAAAAGAACTCACATGCAAGTCCCATAGTATTCAAATATTGAATATATGTACTGTCCCACGTCAACGCTGCGACGTCTGTGCACTAGAGGAAAAAGAAACGAAGTGTGCAGGTGTCGCGTCTTACGATTCATGAGTAGAGGAGCCTCAACTCAACTATTTAAATAAATGAATAATATACCTTCGGCCCGGGCACTGTGTCTGGCAGGGTTGCCACGAGCACGCAAGTTAAATTTTCATATTAATAAAGAATCCAATTGTGAACAAAAAGCTTGGTGAGAGGGAAAATCAGACAGGTGCTTTCTATTATATTTTTGAAGAAGTTTTTTATATGCCATACAATATTTTAAAAGCCAACGTTATTATTTTGAACATTAATTCCGAACATGAACCACCGATTTTGAAAAAAAAAATATAAATTGTATCTATGTACGGCGGTATATATTGGAATAATCTGTTTTTTCTTTAACCTGATAGTTATTAGTTGAAACGTTCGTTAGTAAAATAATTGTACATTTGATGACATTTAAAACTAAACATTGACTTTCTGGCTGGCAAGCAATATAATAGGTTAACATGTTTTGCAGGAAACCCTTTAATTAAGCTTATTCCAATGGATTAAAATAAAAAAAAATAACAAATATAAATGGATTTGAATTGAAAATGAAGCCCATTTTATAAGTAATTTATTCGAGAATACTGCTTATTGCCTTGATTATGATTCTTAATATAAACTAATAAAAATTACAGAAAATCTCAATTAAATGTAAAGACATATTAAGTAAATAATAATGAATATAAAATAGTATCATTCAGCCTTGGATATTAATCCGAGCTAAGTATAACATATATTCAAAAGAACAGTATTGATTGTTGATTATTAAAAAAAAATGTATTAAAAATATTAACATAAGAGTTGTGGGGTTTTTACTCCTCGAGTTGAATTTATGAGGCTACACTAAATCATCATTAACCTCGTGTGAAATCAAAACACTATCAGAAGCATCAAAAATTTACTAGAGGTACATTTTCTTACATGTTCTTAAACTAATATGAGAAAACGATTATGACATTATTATGACAAAAGCATTATTTGAGTTTATTATTTAAAATTTTAACATTATTATCATCTAATCACTTAACAGTATCCTCTATGTGAGGCACTGTGAAGCGTGGTGTAATATTATAATATATGTATATATTATATAAAATTATTTATTAAAGAATGAGCAAAGCTTGAATAAACAAAAATTTATGAGCCATAAAATTAATTTTACTTAAGGATTAATAAAATACGAAATTGTCCTGGTTATGACTTTGGAACGTTTGAAGATTGAAAATCTTTCAATTGAGAGGCTCAAGGCAAAAGCATCTCCCTCCCCCTCACTCGGTGATATTTCCTACATATATTATAATATTTAATTTAAACAGACAAAGAAAAACTGATGAAAATTATTGAAATATAATCGGTGTATGTTGGTTTTAAATAATGATTTTCAATTTAGCAGTATAATATTCTAAAGGAAAACTGTAAAACAAAAACATTATTTCTCAAAGAAATTAAAGAAACTAATTATAAAAAATATTTAGATAAATCATATTGTTTGTTATACTTTGAAATATATAATATATAACATATATTTCAATCGCAAATTATGTCCTGGAAATTATTTCAAGGTCAAGGTGACTATATTATATTATTTTTGTTTTTCTTTATATTGGTATACCTTGTTCTAGACTTGTTTTTAAAAAAAAACCTTGTTTTCTCATGTAGAACACAATTACGAAAACGAATATTGATTCCAATTTGATAAGATCGTTTCCCTTTTTATCGATAGAACTATTGTTTCAATGGTTAACAATGGTGACGACATTCTGTGCTAGTTTTGATTCAGCATAGTGCGAACTGATCGATCAATATTGTTTGTGTGTGCTATTTTATCTCTTTATGCCATGCTACAACATGCTCTTTTATTGTGCATTCAATTCACTAACCTCACTGCTTGGCGGAGAAAAATAATTTATTAAATCTTTCACGGTTCCGAAATTCGCCAATGCGTTATTTAAAAATACTATTACGTTTATGGCGTGATGGTGTGGCTTAAACGTTTCCATTCCAATGGAAAATCTGAAACAATTGTCATTTGATTAAAGCGAGAGCAACACAATTGCAAAACGTCATACTAAATTATGGATTTATCAAGCTCATATAAACATGTTTTAATTTGACAGATAAAACAAAATGTCACCGCTGCTGTTTATGGATTCTAAATATAGCGATATGAAATGGACAATGGCCCTTGAAAGACGAAGAGTTTCGACGATCACGTGTTTTAAGTACGTAAATTAAGTTTTTGATTAAACATATTATTTCTTTCAATTTCTATAAATATCGTATAAAGTATAATTGTATTTAAAAGAATTTTATTTTTTTGTTTATTCTATATTCCGTTAATTATTGAAAAGTGGCTAAAATCTGTAATGGATGTATTAGGAAAATATTTTACTGCGCAGGTATCGGCATTCACGTCATTGCAGCTTCTTTTAAATAAGGGTATCATGCAACTTGATAATCACAAAAATATTATAACTTATGAATGAAAAATATATCATGTAGCTCTAGGCGAGCTGTCGAATATGTATAAAATTACTATGATAATTTATGATATCGACTGAAGGTGCTTGATGGAACTTCAATATAAAATTTGAATTGCTGCAACTTTGTACGATTCCATATGTCTTGTCACAAACGACCCGGGTTTTGCCCTTCGACATCTTCAGGTATTTCATCGCACGGATGCAACAGAAAAGTTAGTAACAACACAACAGTAACAACAGCAACAACACCAGTAACAACAGAACTGACAGTTGTCAGTTCTGTTGCATCCGTGCGATGGAATACCTGAAGATGCCGAAGGGCGAAACCCGGGTCGTTTGTGACAAGACATATGGAATCGTACAAAGTTGCAACAATTCAAATTTACTATGATAATTATTGATTATATTTTATCAAATAATCAAAACTACTCGATAACTAAAAACATACACTTTTGCGTTTCGTTATTTCAATACACATAATAAGAGGATAAAAATGAAATTAAGTTTTATGGTGTCCCGCGAAAAAAATACAATTTGATAAATGATTTTTTCTGTCATGATTGTATGCTTAACAATTTCCACTGTATTGTATTTATTGAACTACAAGAATGTTTTCGTTTTGATTTGCTTGCGACGACAAATTACTTGTATTTATTTACATGGTGTATTTATTTACAATATAGAAATCTAGTACGAGTCAGAAAATTAATAATCACTTTATATGAATAGTATGTGGTCAGAAAATCGCGCTGATTGTTGAATGGAAATTTTATTGCCGTTGTAGTAGAATGACGTTGATAACAATATCGATTGAATTCATTGATCAGAATTGTAAAAAGATCTTTTGTAACATGCCATCTAACGAAATTTCAATATAAAACTCTCTCTCCACTTTCTTATTATTGTCATATTGGTAGAATATAATGGAAAGATACACTTTATATACATATAGATATATACATATAGATATATATATATATATAGATACAATTAACCTAGTTGTTTTTTTATGTAAACATCGCACGATGGATTTTGATAACTGCACATTAGTTTGCAGAAACCGTGTTTTACCTTTGGTTTTCTACTGGCATATAATTGATGAAAATATAATATATATGAAAATATTTATTGATGAAATTAAAATTTTAATTCCAATGTGATCCAATCCATCCAAGTGATGAAAATAAGTAAAAATGGAAAATATTTGACGATGGAACATTAAAATTTTATGGCATTATTTTCAACTATCAGTTATCTGTTTTTTGTTGAGGAATATTTTCAGATAACTGAAATAGAATAACCGTGTACATCACATTGGCTTGAGGCTAGCCACAAATCTAAAATATTGCTACGTAAAATATAGCGAGCTATTTTATAAACAAAGTAAGAATGGTTTTTCAAGTAACAAAAAAGGTTTTTAAAAAGTTAAAAAGGTAATTTTGTAGAACTAAAATACATTGCTATTTTTTCACCGTGTAACAAAAAAGGTGCTGAGAAAAAGTATGCTGCCATAATTTGAAAGATATTTGTTTATTTTTGAGTTGAAAAAAACGCTGCCTATTGAAGTCAAATATATAAAACATATAGTGAATTAATTCTGTAAATACATTGATTTCGATTTTGTTTTAACTTTTTTAATTGATTCAAATTATTTGCATTATAAATTACTTATTTTTATATCATTAGGTGTCATTTAAACTTGTTTAAAAATTCAACAATGGCCTTCAAATAATATGGGAAATCCTCAGAATATATTAATTGAATGTTTATAAAAATTAAAAATCGTATGATGCAAAATAAAGCACGTAAAATGTATACACACGAAAAAGTTATTAATTAACATTTATATCGTTTAATATGTAATAAAAAATTGTGTTTGAATGAGAGCAAATTTTGAATCAATGAAAAATATAGATAATCAAATACAAGGTTAAATATTTTTTAAAAACATTCGTGTAATAAAGAAAAAAATACTTAATTGTTACTTAACATTCGAGAAATAACACGAAAATTGTATTAATTGATCTGTGAATTTTCTCCTTCATAATATTGTTGAATAATTTGAAAATGTTCACTTATCCTTCCTAAATCTTTTTTTGAAACGTTATAATTACTATTTGCCCCTCAAAAGGTGTCATCTTTAATGCTTTCCTAGTTGATCATATTTCTATATATATTTTTTACAAACATATAAGATGCGAAGGAATTTTGTTGCATCAACGATTCATGTCCAACTATATTCTTTTTTTTTAAATATATGCGTTTCTGAATTAGACTTAAATTAATGTAGTAGTTTTATAATCAATAATTTATTATTCTAATACTGCATATAAAAATGAAATTTATTAATTCAATGAAATCAAAACATTGTCGAAAATTCCAACACTTAATCTTTGTTACCACCCCACAAAAATACAATTATTATTTTATATGACGATAACATGAACCGAAGAGTAATGTACAAAAACATCTTAAGGTCAAAACACTTTTTTGCCGTCTAAAACAACGAACTAATTTCGAATTCGATTTTTTAGTTTCTAAACAAGTCCTGAATATCGAAAGTTGTTTTTTTTGACGTATTGAATATTAGCGGCTATTGAGAACTTTCCATAGGGGAGTTAACTTTTTATTATTATCAATTATAGTGTTAACACCATTTAAGGCTAAAGTTCACATTTTATTAAGATTGATTTCACTCTGAATGAGTAGATTTGCAGAGTAACGTGTTTGATGGAAAATTGATGTCAGATTAGGTTTTTTACGGTATATAGGGGCAATTTAATAAATTCATGTAATTTAAGTGTTACTTTCTATTTTGATAAAAGGTTTGCAAAATCGTTAATTATGCATCTTGCAAACATTATGAGAATCTTTTCAATAAAGATATTTAACTTACTTTTTATATATTGTATATTTAGAATTGAAAAAACTTTATGCTTTCAGAGTTGGTAAAGAAAGATGATAATATTGTAAAATCAATGCAATTACATTATTGGTTTATCACCTATGATTATTGAACTTAAATTTTAGGTCATTTATAAATTTTATATATAATGTAATATCAAACCATTCCTTAAAATAAAAAAAAATATATTATTTAGAGAGTTATGTCAAAATTGAAATCACAACATACTTCAATTATGTTTCTGTGGAATTGATTGTAAAAAATTATTTGTGTAACGAATAACTGAATAGTTGAGCGAGTAAACCATTCATTTGTACATACTTATTATTGTATCTATAACAATTTCTAATATAATGTTAATATTCCACACATTTGAAAATACGATGGAATATAAAGTGTAATTTTTAGTACCTATTATAAAATTGTCATGAAAAATTTCATTTGATTTGCCACATATAAAAAGCATTTATTGAGCTCTTATAAATGAAACATGTTTTAAAATGCATGTTTGCGAAATTCAAACACAAAAATAATGATTTAAAAAAAGTTTACATACTCATAATAGCCGCCTTATTTTGATTCAAAGAGAGAGTACCTTTCACATTTATTTAATTGTTGTTTCTGATGTTATTTTACTTGAGAGAAAAAAGAAACGATACCACTGCATATAAAGTATGTATGTTGATGAATATCTGCTGTTTACGGATCGTTGACTACAATTACTTATACATTAACATTTTTCAAATTATATTGCATGCTTTAAGAACATATCATTATAACAATCTTATTTCTATAGATTCAGAATATAATCGATATTTTTTTAAATACAAATGACCATAGATAATAGAAAATTTAAATATTTTTTTGATATCAAACCATCGTGTTTTTTGATGAAATTTATATGAATGTTTACAAGATTAAGTATTTAACGTTGGCAGCACTTAAAATCGATGAAATAACTATATTCAAATCCAGTGATTTTTTCTAATGATTTTGATTTTTAAACGTTATGCTATTTTATTTTATTTTGTGTGAGAGAAAAGTAATATGTTTTTTTTTTCATTATAATAATTTTAAATAAATAAAATTAAGTGGTAAAATGACTACAGAATATGTGTAGGTTGAATCTACAAGATGCCAATAAATATATCTCTGATCGTAACAAATGGCATGGAGCACAAAGCGAATAAATATTGATTTGAGTTGTTGTATTCTATGATGAACGATAAACATATATATATTTACTAAAAAAATATAATGCATTTTGGACTCCAGACATGATAAATGAAATCGAAGTTTCTGTGTTCAACTGGGTGTTGTACTGTTAGATACGGCTGGAGTTTATTACGAGCGATAGACGAATAGTGAATTGCTCGCCTGTTTTTGATAAAAGAGTGAAAACTATACAGACTTTAAATCCATTTTTAAGTTCATATAATATGAAACATTGTTTTAGATTATTGAAGATACTTTTGTGTATTATAAATAAATATTAATAAACGAATAAAGTCACATATAAAACTGTTTTAATTCATCACCCAAACCCAGCCTTTATAAGCAATACATTCCATTCACGTATTATATTAAAAAAAGCATTTCTATTTCCCGAAACCATATAATTATAGCAGGTACTTACAGAGTCAAGCAATGGAACTGTTATTGTTTCCATATTGCCTTGTTGGCAGAAGATTTATGAAAGTTTCGTGTGATCCGGCTATCTGATTTCCAATGCTTATGTAGGAACCTATGTGGAATGATAAGATGAAAAAAGCTTAGAGAATTGCATAGAGTTGTACATGGATATAAAAAAAATATTGAAAATAGTGTAGCATAGCGTAGAGATGAAATAATAAAGAAGCTGGCTCAGTTTTGTTTTGTTGGTCCAATTGAACAAGCCTTATATAAAAATGACTCAATGCTACAATAGAATTATTAATTTTTTTGTTTCTACTGTTAAGACAATATTCTTAATTCGGCATACTAATTTAAATTTATTTTTCATGTCAAGTTTTCTTTCTTTGAAAGTGAAGATTATTTAAAACCAGTACTTATCTAATCGACCTTTCGACTCGATTGAATTCTGAAACACATTTGTTTTTTACAAATCTTTACAAAGCCATTCAGCTATAGAGCAACTATCATTTGGGATAGCTCACGCTGAAAATATGCGATACGTAAAATTATGGCTTGTGATAATTTATATACAATTTTTAAGAGCTTAAGCCAAATTGAAATTGATACTTGGAAGCATTAAAATAAAATGGTAATTAATTTATGAGTTAAATGTTTTTTAATTCACAAAAAACAAAGATGAAGCATTTAAATGTTATTTAGAGCTCATAAATTTAACACATTTAAATTATATTGCAAATGACGTAGATGTAAGTTTTGCGTGTGTCCGTGCGTTGGTCTCTTTTTAGGTATGTACTCTTACGTACTAGGTTTATGTTTTGACGTGGTAAGTATTTATTGTTTGTCATAAAGTACGTTGACCTACACAGCTTATAATAATGAAATATCAACGTGGTCAATGCCACGGTCAGAAAATTGGTAATTATATTTAGCACCTGCCATTAATATTATGCATCATAGATTTGGACTCCAAATATAATACGTACATATTATAGTGGTTAGAATTAAAAATGAATGAAATAATTTCCGTAGATATTGCCGCAGTCGATAAGTATGGTTTTAACGCCACGGGACTAGTGGGTGTCACACGTTATCACTTTTTGATACTCAGTACTTGGGTACACCTACGGATGGATTTTAAAGCTGGATAAATTCACAAATGCATAAATGTTGGCGATAAAATCATCTATTAAAATACCCATTAAAACCCATATTATCTCGAGGTGTACAGAGATATATTAACAAATATACAGTTTCAAACTGACACTATATTTTAATTCTGTTATGCTTGAAAACATCGGCTAGATGATTGATTTACAATTAGTATGCCCACTATACCTTATTTTAAATACTATACACCGGGAATGAGCAATGTTAAAATTTAAAAAAAATGTCACTGAATTGCTTTGGAAAAAAAGCTCTTGAAATGGTTGTAAATAATTGATGAATGATAATTAAAACATCATGGTTTTATGTGGATAATTTTAAACAAGTTTTATTCATATGTCAATTCTATGTTTTAATATTCATTAAAAAAAATAAGATGAATTTTTCGAGTTTGAAACTTTTAAATTGTATATATTTTTGGAGTGACGTTGCCAGACTATTGTTGAAAATAAATATATATAGATGGGCTTCAAAATCAGGTTGTTTCATCGAATGATGTAATAACGAAAACTAAATTTGTCTGTCGTGCACACGTATTGTTTACAAAACCAAGTTCAAGGATAAACTTCAGACAAAAAGCAATTTATTTTATAACAACGTACGAGTTTGTAATAAAACAATCAACGTTTTGGTTGATTGGATTTTACATTATCAAATGATCAGTACTTGATTATAAACTGAAAAAATCTTTAATAGCTATTTTGACAGTAGATTTTTACGGTGAAACTAATAAAAAATTTAATGGAATTAGTTAAACCTCCCTGATAACGTTTCTAACGTTGAGAAAACTACGAAAACTAAACAACTTCAAAACTACGACTCTGACAAATATAAAAATATTCAAAATGTGTGTTTGGAAAGTTTTGCGCTTCAATAGTAGTATAATGTTACTATTAGACTTTAAAAATTATTAGAACAAGATTTCCTTTTAAGGAACTATTACAATCTGATTTTTTATTTAAAAATATAATCATTTTTTACAAAGATTTTTTTCGAATGCTATATATATCAGTTGAAGCACGTTACATTTAATCAAATTTTTAATGTTTGTGTTTTGTTGTCTCTACTATATTGCTTTAACAATATAACGAAAAATATACAGTTTAGTTATGACATTATATGATATAGAAGCAGCGACACAACATGTTAAAGTGAGTAACGTTCTACTTCCCAATTATGACAATGTATTTTTTTAATAATTTATATAAAATCATACTATGCACCAGTTATTTGTAAGCTTTTGAATGATTGGTGTTTGTTATAAAATATTTGAAATAGCCCCGAACTTTCGTATCAGTTTTTCTTTTTATTATGTATACTTTGATACTGCCTATCGAGACATTAAATAACTAAAATAAAAATAGGTGGACGGGCGAAATCCTTCCCGCTATGTTCTGCTATGATTGCTGACCATAATGGTTTTGATAAATTATATTATGTATTCATAGTGCAGAGTATAAAGTATTTGACGTTAGTTTGAATAGTTGTAAATAATTTCTAGAGAAAAATACAGTACCAAGCGTACTTTAATTTTATTTGCGAAAAATAAATTTAGCAAAAGCTTACGACTAAAATTGCAATTAAAATTTACTAAATGAATAATGACAAAGCGACACAATATTAATTGTAATTTAAAGGAATATTTTCCTGAGACTAGTACGTAATTCACGTATATTATAGAAAAAGTCTTCAACGGATCTTATTATCATTATTAACACCGTCGCTGATAAAAATTGAGATTTATTTGTTGTTGTTGCAATTAATACCAAAAGCCTAACTCAATACTTTTTCAATTGAAGTAATTCACTTCTTGTTTTATTGTAAATATAAATTTACCTTCGTTTTCCACAGCAAATTAAATATTGTCAATAACATCACCATCATAAAAATTTACCGTCATTTAATTTTTGGACAGTTCTATAGTTTTAAAAATCAATCGTGTTCACATTTTAAAACATGAAAATAATTGTAATTGATATTTTACAGTGTGAAAAGTTGATTTACACTCACCGTTTATTTATTGCAATGTCTTCGTAACAGGATAAGAAGTTCTTTGAACAAATCGTCACTGAAAAAACGTTGTCCACTCTACTCGTCTGTTCGCTAGTAGATTCAAATGCTTACTGATTGACAATGAAGCATGCTATCCACAAAAAGGCAATTTCTCTGCCGCATTTTAATGAATCATGTATCTCATCGCCTCCACTGTTTACAGCGGTAGTAAACTGTTTTTACCAAGTGAACTTTCACGCTACAATAAAAATGTGCGTTCGTTCGAAGCAATATGATTGATGTGGCATGAGGATAAAAAACAGCAACAGCATATATTTTTCAAAATCATTATTTGAATGAAATTTGTGTTTTGTGTTTATATCATGTTTAATATAATACTGCCATATTAAAATATAAGATTCAAATTTATTGCTTCTAATTTGGCTCTTATATTGTTGTTTTTTAATTGGGAGTGTACATTGTTAAATTTTGTCGCTAATAAGTAGCTCAATAAAGCTACATTTTACTCTCATGTTTCAACAATTAGTGATGTTGATTTTTATTTCCGTTTGAGTTAATTTTTTGATATAATATACAACTTTCTTGACGCAGTCTATATAATTAATATATGACACAAAAATCGATTAGTTTTTTATTCGAAAGTTTTGAAGGATTCGACTTAACGAATCATTTTTTAAAATTATGAACATTACTTATCCTTTGCATCAAATAATTATAAAAAAATGTTTCGTGGTGTGAAATATTAAAAATAAGACAGGGTTGTCAAAGTAATGTTCATCGGGCGAATGCAGCTATTTATACGTGTAACTGAAATTATTGAAGTTTTTTTATTTAAATATATTCTATTTTAAAACTGGAATTCTCAAAAACGATTAACAATGATCTAACTAAAAATAAAAAATAAGTAATTTGAAAAATGTTAAAAAGATACATTTTTAATATATTGGCTTTTGAAAAATAATGATGTACATATTTACATAGGGAATGTTTGAATCGCTTCAATTAAATGTGATACACTTTATGTTGAAATGTCTTAATTTTCTTAAATACCAATATATGCCCATATCATGCAACTAATTGCAAAGAAGTAAATGGGTATAAACAAGTTATCCGATTGAATTAACTAATTGTTCAACACCTCTGTATTTGTTACTCTGTAACTTCAAACTTTTTTTCTCACTTCTATACTGTCGTAAGAGTCCGATGAGGTTTCGGAGAGATTAGACTTAATACAACGTGCCCGCCGGCGCCATCTTAGAGAAAGACTTTCACCGTGACTTTGATCAAAAACATCTAGCACTATGGGCCAACTTTGTATACATATAAAAAATTCAAAACAAATTTTTAATGGAACGTGTTTTCTGTTGATCAATGTCATTGAATGCGGTTGCAGATAAGTACTTACGCACAAGTTTCTAAATGCAATATAGTCGAGTAATATATCAAAAGTGTATATATATAAGTGCAAACGGGGTAAAGAGTTTCGATTTATGCAAATTGCTTTTCATTTCAACAGTAACCGTTTTTTTTTTATTTAGGCCTCAAAACTTTCGTAGCCCTAAGTCTACCTCAGACGAAATTGCTGACAAATAATGTATATTTACGCTTGCGGTAAATTTTTTTCAATACTAAAATCAAGACCGTGTCTAGGAGATGGCCATCTGTGTGAAAATTTCACAGATTTCCGCTCCCGTAAGGTTATTAAATTCATGAAAATCATACTACATCCTTTGATATGTAATAAACTTGCTAAATATATTTTTATTTGATGCGAATTAAAACCTCATAACAACAATGATAAACCTTATTTTTATCAGTATTTGCACAAAATAACGATTTTAAAAATGCATTCTGTGATGTCGTATAATAAACCAACATCAGGCTGGACTTGACCGTTCCCTAAAATTTACCGCCAGTGTGCACCGTTCAACTTGCACATCTTAAATTTTGTGACAAATGCTTTTTATGTTGTTGTACAGTTTTACGATACGCATGTAGGAATTTAATAAAATTTTCGGTATACTCTTGGTTTTTTAAGAGTTATAAATTGAAAACTCTGAATCCAAAAACAGCGAAATCAACCACTTTACAACGGAACCACGCGTTGATTTCGGCAGCGGAACTCACATGTTTCAATTCCAGCATCGAAATAATCAACAAAATATATTTTCATCGATTTATTGATTTCTGTTCGAAAGCATAGATGTCCTTTATATCTAAAAAATTCCTACTTTTCTTCCGATCTTTTAAACTGATCGTATCGAGAGCATTTATCCTCATGTCCTGATTTTCACCGAAAAGGAGAGTCTGAGACATAAAGCAACATGAATATTCCAGAAAACACCTTAATATGACGAACAAAGTATTTAGTTTGAAAGATGTGTCTTATTTTGGAATAAATATTTTTATTTATTTTGGTTGATGTTAATGTGTTTATATTCCGGAAATCTTTAATTTGATTGAACTCCAAACTAAGCTTTAATTGAGTTACTAATTCTCACGATTCACTGCCAAATATGATTTTGATTGATTCATTCATTCATTATTGATACTATTATAAATCGACAACGTAAAATAATTGTAATAGAAAAGCTACACCAAAAAGGTTTAAAAGAATCTTTCCCTGTTGGAAGACCGGCTGCATTTAATTCGATGTCATTTAAAATACAACTAATCTACGTTATAAACGCATTTAAGATTGAATTTTTTAATGTTTTCCCGTCTCCTGTTGCTGGTGTAAAAAGAACGTACAAAATTAAAATTTAATATTTGGCACATAATTATCCCACAAAATTAATTTCCACCCTTTACTGATGATAACAGGGATTAATAATTTTCATGAATTCAACTCAGTAAGAATTTTTATTATTTTGACAAGGAAAATTATTGAATTCAATGTAAATAATTGTATACATGCTGGCAAAGTACGCAAGTTTATACAATTGTTAAATGAACTTTTTGAATTTGTAGTATTTTAAACATGAGAAGAGTAGTTTATAGTGTTATCAATTCACATCATATCTTATGTTTTAATTATATTAACAAGGATTTTTTTATAATAATAATGTAGACTCTCTTCGTGATGAGTGATGAGTGTCACGACCAAATGCAGGCCAATGACACTACGATGTTTTTATAGAATCAAAAGATTTCACGAGCAGCTTACGGTGAAAGGTGCTGCTGATATTATTGTTAATAATCTAAATTTTAATATGAGTATAGTTTGTTTAAAAAGATACACGTGCAGTTTTAAATTTAAATGTATAATGAATGATTTCATACAACTTAATCACCCGAATGAGAACGTTATCCATATAAAATTATAAAACAACTTAATATAGTTACTAATTGTGACACTTTTTTGCCTCTTTCACAAGCATCTTCAGACTTAATATTGCAATAGGCGAAACACATGTCACAATTAGTATCACAGAACGTAAAATAATCAAAGCTTTTTAATAATTTGATATCAAAAATGAACTTCTATAAAGCTACCGCTGAAATCATCGAAAATATGTCATTAGTAAATACAAAGCAAAAATGAATAAATTATGTGGTTAGTATAAAAAGTATGATTTGTGTGTATTTATTTGGCTATAAAATTGAATACGTTGTCGGTTATATATAAAAACGGCCAGTATGCATTTACTCGCAAACTTACGTGGAAGTATTTAAATTAAAAAGTCAGTATTTCAAAGATATTCGTAATCTGATTAAGCTTAGTATCATATAAAAGTCATATGGCTAAAGTGATTAATAACTAATCAAAATTATTTTTTGATTTGTAAGATCTTTATTATATGGTGTGTGTTGCAGGATGACTGGGAAATCATGTTGTATGTTTCAAATGATAGCTAGGACGATTTTACTAAGAGACGCAGAAAAACATCTGTCAAACTAAATGAATTGATTGATTGATTGATTGATTTTTTTTTTTTTTTAAATAATAAAAACACATTTTTTTAGTACTTATTTCCACAATATACTTTTTGATCAGGACCGGTTTCGCTCATCGCGAGCATTATCAACTGCTCGCGATGAGCGAAACCGGTCCTGATCAAAAAATATATTGTGGAAATAAGTACTAAAAAAATGTGTTTTTATTATTTAAAATATAATGCCTTTCCATCAAGAAGTGACAGTTAACACCTTAAAAGTGAATTGATTGATGATGTATGATTAAGTTGACATTTTAAGTTGTAAATATTAATGATGCGGTTAATGAAAAAGTTCACATAAAAATGTATTTGGCGGAATATAGACGAGCGAAGATTAATGAGTTGAAATTAGTTTTCATTCTTAATACAAACATTACTTTATGTTACTGTTAACCATTTGTTAAATGTATAGATAACGCTTTTTTAATGTATTTAATAAGCTGAACGTATGATTTCTTAATGAATACCCAGTGCCTAAAATGCATGGTCTAATTGGCAACATTTGGTATTTACGCATGGTAACAGACACGTTTCTCAAATTTCTCATTATTTTAAACACCAACGCTTCAAATTCTCAAAGACTCTCGGCATTCATTTTTTGACGATGCGCTCAGTTAATAAATAATATCAAACAAAAATGTAAATATCAAATTACTCACAAAAGGTGAACGGGAAGGATGGATGACAAACTATTATTTGGATGTATTCACATACCCAAAAGCATTTTTAAGGTGTTAACCGTCACTTCTTGGTGGAAAGCAATGATATCTTCAATAAAAAACACATTTTTTATTACTATTTCCATAATAATATATTGTAGGAATAGTTCTAAAAAATGTGTTTTTATTATTTCTAATATACAAAAGCTTTACAGTTAATCTGTTAAAGGCTTGAAATTTTAATTGATAGTTTTAATGTAATATTAAACAACACGAATAGCAGAGATGATGTCACGTGATTCAATAAGTAGATAAAGACCGATTTATTAGATAATTGAACACACTGTTTTTTTTTGTTTTGTGGTCCTGGTGATAACTTGGTAGATACAGATATGCTTCTGTTGATAAGCGAGCCGATATGATTTTTATTAAAGAAGATGCTATATTCTATAAAACAGCCATTGTTCGTGATAAACATTGTTGAGCTGGGATTTTTAATTACTCAGATAGCGCAATTCATGTATTATACTTGGTTGTCTCGAAGAATCATTTGGGACCACTTGATGATGCTTATCAACCCGACGTATAGAAGAGACTTTATAATAAAATAACATAAACGAAACAATAAGCCTTGATAATTTACTGCATTAAAAATTGGCACATTCATGTCTAACGTTAAATTAGTACGGCTGAAGTATATTAAGACAAATCTCATCCGCACGACAGATTGCGCGTGAGAAAAATTTACAGTAATGTGGTATTTGAGCTTTTTGTAGGTATACTTCATGGAAATAATATAATAATATAATTGTTCATATGAACGAATTTAAAAAATTGTAATCTGTATTAAAATGAAATGAAAAACAAAACATATTTTCCACGTAATTGCGGTCAAGTTCAAAAATTCACAATTATATTAAATTTGAATTGTTACAACTTAGTACGATTCCACGTGTTTTGTCACTAACAACTCGGGTTTCGCCTTTCAGCATCTTCAGGAATTCTATCACACGGATGCAACATAATTGATGTAAAATAAACAGTTAGCATCGTCTATATACCAAAGTTATTAATTACAGGATACACGTACCCCAAGGCAAGCAGTAAATTGCAACTAAAACAAATTTAATAATACAATCAAATAATAGCTAACACAATTACCCGTGACAACTTCAATTAACAATTCAGTTAATGAGTCATTCTTGAAAGAGTTTTTAAGCAAATATTAATCAACTAATATAATAATATAAATGTTTTTTTTTTATATATAGATACCTAAAATCAAACATCAATATTAACATTATACAATTATATTATATGAATATTGCAGTACAGACAGTAATATCTTGACATTATGTATCATAATTTTTTATGTAAATTTTAAACAACAAAATAGCAATATCAATTATGGATAACGGAATGTTCTTCTTTTTGTCTTTCCTCGTAGAGTTGAGAATTTTTGATTGATGAGTAAAGTGTAAATAAAACGTGTAGAGCTTGAATTCGTCCGTTGAAGTCAGCTCCTGGATGAATCGGAATGTCAAAGAGATTGCACAATATGTCCACATATTGGCTCAAAGAACAATCCAATGATGCCGGAGGAAATCCAACTTCATTAAGCTTATTTTCCATTGCCTCCGGCCATTCCTGCATCAATGAATCGATATCCGGCATAGGCCTTTAAAGATCACAACGATGTAATGTTAGATGATAAATGTTTTCCAAAGAAATAAGATAATTTTGTAAGTCAAGAGGTATTTTACCTAGTATAGTGGAAATTGGGAGGCGGCTTTGTCTGGTGTAATTCACTGACGTCTTTGATCCAACGTTCAATTGCTTTTCCGTTTTTATCAGCATTTTCAATTTTCTTCACCACCTGGAGTAAAATAAAGTAAAAATAAAAATGCCATACTAAATATAGTCTATACTAGCTAATACGATCGTCAACTTTTACATTTAATTGGTTTCTACAAATGTGTACAAATGTTGAATGTGCGAAGATAGAGCAACGAAAAAACGCTTTATTTATTTATAAATTTAATTAAAAACATGTCAATCTATTTTCAAAAGTCACACTCCTCACAGTTTTTAATTATCGTAAAAAATGTAAGTGTGAAATTGCTATCATTGAATCATAGCAATTTGCACGAATGTCGAGGTTTGCCTGTTTTAACAATTATAATATACATCAAATAATACCATTGTTTGTTTAGCAGAACTCGATTTAGAAGCAGCCCTCAGTTGAAGATGAAGCAAAGCAGGATCACTTTGGTTAGGAGATGGTTCGTCCAAAACAATTAAGCCTAAAAAACCCCCACTCAATAAATTTTAATATGACACGAAGGGCAAAGATTACTGTGACCAGCTAAAGAATACAGATTATAAAAATATGTCGCTTGCGTTTCTATATAATGATAAGTAATATAAACAAGTTTAGTATCCACGAACTTTTTTATATTCGTATAAAATAAAATCAGATGGAAAAGATATTGAAAAAATTATTTTAGTCGGACAGAAAGTTAACTGAATACATTCGACTGTAAATGCCTCATTTCCTACAAACTTGAAGATAATTTTAATGTAGTCTCTCCAGATATATGTTAGGGAAAAAGACACACAAATAAACATATAAATGAAATGAAAATGGTAAACATTAGATATTTTATGGTTTTATATTTAATGGTAATATTTAACCAAGTAAGTTTTTCACTTTTAAGGTGTTAACTGTCACTTCTTGATGGAAAGGCATGAAATTTTAAATAATAAAAACACATTTTTTAGTACTTATTTCCGCAATATATTTTTTGATCAGGACCGGTTTCGCTCATCGCGAGCATTATCAACTGATATAAGTGGAATATAACTGGAAATAAGTACTAAAAAATGTGTTTTTATTATTTAAAAAAAAAAAGTAAGTTTTTTATAAATAAAAATTGAAACGTTAAAATATCGTATTAATATCTGCGAAAAATATTTAAATGAATGATTATATACCTAATTCTGCAATTTTTTCTAATGTATTTTGACTCAGTTTCTCTCCTTTTAAGTTAAATTCTGGCGTGACAACTTTAATAAATGCATCGATGTCGCCCACAGCTGGAATATAGTCAGGGAGAAACGGCTTCAGCTTAAAATCAATGTCAATTTTCTGTGGAGCATACCTAAAATGAAATGATACAAACTTCAGAAATGAATACCGAAGGCAATAATATGGTACATTAATTTGATGATAATTTAAAAGCGGTCTTGGTATAAAAATAATTATGAGAATCTAAATTGTTGGTAATGAATTTACGTCAAAATATCCCTAGTCTCTGCACAGACGATTTTTTACGATCCGCGAAGCATTACATGTGACGTGACGCACCCTATGCTTGCAAATGGCATCTTCATTTATTTGTGTATTATTCGATGCCAATATAAATTTAAAATTGACTACTCTGACTATTGACTTTCTTTGAGATCTGAAGAAGTGGAAAAAATACGAACTTTGAAAATAGAAAAAGCTGGAACCGACATTGAGATTAATCGTTGACGGGTTTTCATACGATAAATAATGAGTTTGACATACATTACCAATAAGACCAATATTGTATAAGAAAATATTAACACTTAAAAACCCATGAAAAATATGTGGTAAGTGAAACCACAGTATCTGTGTTAAATTTTTTTCCGCCAATGAGTATTTCATTTTTAGCCTTGAAAGTTTATGAATAGATTGAAAAGTTTGAATTACTTTAATAAATTATCGCCTTGATTTTAAAGTGGCATCAAAGTGATGATTGACTTATTTAAAAATACAGTTAGTATATACAATATATTAGGATGCGAATTTAAATAAAATATGAAACCAACGAAAAAATAGACCAGGTTTGGTAACTGAATATAGTTGCTCGAAAAATACCGTAATATGTGTTGAAAAAGTTCTGTCATATCAGCGTTGACTTGGAGATCAGCGAATTGTTGAGGATCGTAAGCACCCTCAGCTGGAACTACCATTCCTGCTCCACGAGCTCTTGTTCGATTTCTTCCTCCAGCCACATCATCCAAATCATTCGAGTCAGAATCTGAAAATGTTATTGCCTCAATATTTCAAAATATTAGTAACATGATATTAGTAGCTTGAATCGGATGTTTGGTTATCATATTAGATGTTCTAATATTAGTTTTTCGTTGATATCAGTTTTTTAATTTTACAAAATTTTAATAGTCGCTTAACTCTATCAGTACCCATCTTTTAACAAACGGCATTTTTCTTAAGGGTTTACTAAAAGTATGATAACTATGGTAATATTGGATGAAATCAAATGAAATTTTCTGAGATCGTTTACAACATTATTGAAAATAGCCCTAAATTAATAAAATTGTCAACACTTCCCCATGTGTAGAGCCACACTTTAATTTTTACACATGTACCGAGTCTCATTTATTTTTGTTGGTTTGCACACACTTCGCAAGCCCTATAGGAGCTTTTATTTCTGTTGCCAGTAAAGGGATCAAAAGCTATTTTTTTATATTTCCAAAACAATCTGTTATACAATATGAATGTTGCAAAAATTTTCCTCGGACAATTTCGTCTCCTGTTATACAATATGAATGTTGCAAAAATTTTCCTCGGACAACTCGGTGCCGCATTTATTTCGTCTCCAAGAGGAGAAATGTTGGTACACTACACGCACGCGAAACGATTGTGTTTTTAGATCGTGTAAACCAATACTTTCATGGGTGATAAAACTAATTGAATGATTGTTTTGAGTCTTGAAAATAAGAAAAGATTAAAATTCTTTGTCAAATACTTAATTAAATGTATCTAATTTTTCTTTTTTTGAAGGGCCGGTCTATCACGTCAAAACACGTTTCCGGGATTCAATGTGTTTTAAGAGAAGAAACACATTTTTGCCACTGATGTGTTATGAAATCTAAAAAAGTGACACTTACCAGAATTATCAGACGAATCACTTATTTTATGTGGTTGTTTAATGGGTTCTGCTCTATCTCTAGATGTTTGGTGTGATAATGGTGGACGCCTCTCAGTCATTCGTGTTATATTCTGTGGTTTATCAGGAGACTGAAAAAAACGATTTATATTCATACGTATGATAACGACGAGCAGTTTCTATTTTTTCAATTTTGACTCAAGAAACGATAGTGACAGAATATTGTTACAATGATTGAGCGTAGATGTTTATCTATACATTTGTTTAAATGTAAATACTGTTTTTCGACACCAAAAAGATTATTTTAAACGATTTTTAGAAGCACAGATATTAATAAAAAATATATAAACAACTAAAATTTCTAAAGCAGATTATTTAGACATTGTAAATTCTCCTACAAAAACGCTGAAAGGTTAAAAAAATGCACATACAATTTTGCTAAAACCGTTTCAGTAATTCAATTTTTATTGTATCTGCCGTGAGAGGAGATAAGACACGGGTCAGAAAAAAAATAAAAGCATTATGATTTCATTAATGAAACTTGAGCTGATACGTGCTTGAAATTTATATGAATAATTCTTTTATTTCACATCATCAATCTGAGTTGCATATACATGTAATTAAATTATCAACAGTGTTTCAAAAAACGTTGATCGGACAATTAGAAAGCAACATGCAACGAGAAAACATAAGCATTAAAAAGAGTTTTTTTTCATGCTGTTATGAATTTGTGCTCATCAGAAATATACTAATATACCTTTCTTTTTATTTTGCAGTTAAATTAAAAGTTAAAAAAAAACTGGATATGTGTTGCAAAATAATACCAATGAGTAGACAGTTAGATTAATTTCGGATGACAATATATCAATGATTTAATGTGATATAGCCCGGTTGATTTATTTGTCAGTTTTAAAAATTGACTATTAATAAATCGTTTTTACTTTGCAAAAGCAGTAAACTTATCATTTGTAGTTTTTGTAACGTATTTTTATCAAATAAATAAATACTCTAGATGTTCATATCGCAAGCTTCCACAGTTCCTTTAAACAATTTATAGGGCTTATTTCCACAAATGTTTAATTTAAAAAAAGAATACGAAGTATCATCAATACAGTGTTGCCAATAACATAAACCATTACAATGATAAAGGTATATTTACACTTCTTTGTTTCGGTAAATCATTTATAAATCTTTCAGGCTCAGGAGAATCTGAATCGCTTAAATCGTACAAGTCCATTGATTTCTCTCTTCGACCAGCTGGTCTGGTTCTGCCAACTGGTCTATTAGGAACGTTTTTCTTCGAATCCTCAGGGTCTGAGTTCTGCGGGCTCTTCACTTCGGGTGCATTAACGACGTCAATTGATTCGTCAAACATTTCTCAGTTCAATTATAAGCCTGTAGAATAATCCCATTAAATATTAAAACAAAAATAAACTTTCAATCGTTATCAATATCATTCGTGTAACAGCGAAACTACATTTTAAGAGAAAGTGTGTATTCATTATTGAAAATATAGTTGACCAATTCAGGCAGCGAAATGCACTAAAATTGTCAACAAAAATATAATAATGTTGTATATGGTTTCTATTAAAGTTCGTTAGGTACAACATTTTAAAAGAGGTTATGACGGAAATGAGTTTAATACCACCAGAAAATGTAATGTAATATATTTTCACTAGTAAGTAATAGTGTATTTCAACTGATCTATTATTTTTAGAAAAAAACACGTCAGCTCACTTACCTGTATCTTCTATAATATGATTATGAAATCGTTAGTTATCTGTAAGAGTTAAATACACAGTAATCGTATGATTCGAATAAACTAATACGTATGATGTATTGTATTCGGTGATATTATCTGACATATATTGTGTTGTTTTTTTCTATGCTCGTTGTTATGGGAACAGAAACATACAACAAACTAAATGCCAAAGGGAATAATCAAACTTTAGAACGAGTAGATGAACAAGTGTGTTTTATAATGTGTATATTGTTGAAAATATATTAAATTTCATGGAAGATTGACAAAATTATAAAATTAATTGCTCAAGAATTAATTACACATGGACTATGAAAATGCTTGTAGTTCGTGCAATTCTGATGACAATAAAATAAATGTGTTAAAGTTGAAAAATCGGATATCAAATAATGATCGCAGTCAATGAGATTTCGTTTTTATAAAATTTATATATTTTTTGTATACCATATAGATAATACATGGTAAATTGTTTGATAATAGTATTACAAAATACTGCCATCTATGTTTTTATAAAGACACAGTATTTATACCAGTAAAAATTAGATGAGATAAAGTAGATTTCTCTCGAAGAGTTGTTTATGTCGGCAGACAGGTATCACTAATCGTGCGAGAAATAATTTATTCGAAGTGTATACATATTTTCGTTAAGCTTGGTGTATTCTCAAAACGAATTTCATTAAAAAAATGAAAATGTCACTAATAAAAAAATATCAATCATGACTGATAAATCATTCGATTCTTAAAAATATTTCAGAATCATAAGGTATATTTATCATAGAAACATTCCATTTTTGGCTAAATAAGATAGCAGTGGCGTACTTGGCTAGCTTGTGTAAATTAATTACGCCGGTTTAACCTTCAATAATAATGATATTATTGAGACTATATAGAATTTTGAATGCGTATAAATTGATTCCGTAAATAGCAAAAATATAAATCTTATGCATGGATCCAATTCATTCATGTATTAACATTTCTATTGAATTAAAGAAAAGATTCAGTTTATATGACAGCAATGACAATAATTAATTACTGAGAGAAAGCAAAAAATGTCTTTTCTGTTTAAAAAATAGGTCTATAAGTCGTTCAAAAAAACACAACTCCGATTAAAAAAGTCGTTTCGTCAGGTTTTTCCATACCTTTCCTATTTATGTGCATCCATTTAAAAATCAACCAATCAATCCAGCAAATAACCATTAAATAAATAAAAATAAAACGTTATTTTGTGTATTCTTAAAAATTGATTTGCTTCTATTTAAAACAGAATTAAGGATTATAAGAGCGGAAAGTAACCGCTCTACGGATATTTGGGTCGGCGGCAATGGTGAATTTTTTATGATTTTTGGAGACCGCTGTATTGCCATTCCAACATTTTAATTACAGGTTCAGTCAATTCTTTCCACTATTTTCAATGCACCATAAAGAGTAATTTTTAAATTTCGAAAACGAGTCTTCTTCGTCTACTATATTGGGACTAAAACGAAAATGAGTTATTTCGTCTTGTTCATTGAGATATTTTTAAATACCGTCTAATGATAAAAGTATTCGGAGACTCCACAGTCTTGATACGAAATATATTTAAACACTACAGAAAAAAGATTTTATCGCACGTTTTGTTTGATCGCTTGAAATGTGTCTTGGAAATCTTGCAACCCCGCCACTACCGACACTAACCTTCATAATAACGAAACGCATGCAGTGGAACGCCTTGAATTTATTATAAGTGAACAAATAATTTAATAATGTTAAACTTTACTCGTTGCTCACAACACAGGCTATTTAATTATGACTGAAATGAGGTTTGCGTGATGAAATAAACAATGCCTGAGCAGTGTATCGTATCCTACTCTGAATGAGATGCATTTAACTTAAATACAATTTTAACGTTTCATATTATTATAATACCTTTTGAGTCAGATTTTATGATGTTTGAGAGTATTTATAAAAATGTTACAGTGCAAGCAGAGACGGATTTTGGATATTTAGGTTATATAACGCCTAATACACCCGCAAAAAAAAAACATACCAATACCAATATAGTAAATTCAAATGAAGAACATAAAATTTTGAATGTCATTTGTTTTCGAAGCAACTTTAATACCACTGAAGTTATCCATAGATTTAATAAAGATGTTACACTATGACGTTTTGCTATCAATGTCGTTATATAAAACTAGTAGTGTCGCATATCACGTTATAAAGGAATCACATAATATAAATTCAAACTCAGCCCCTAAGTGTTTCCATCTTTGTAATAAATCACAAAGGATTCTTAACGAACAAACCAATATATGCCGATCGCCATTGCTTAACCCGCTACGGGGGGCCGTTTTGTCTCCGTAATGGACTATTTCCGTGCCATATGTAACCTTATTGATATAGCCGCTTTTTAGTTTCATTTACAATTGTTAGTTTTATTGCGAGCAAGAAACAAGCTAGGTCGTTAAAACAGGAGAGAAGATGTATTGTGTACCTCTTCTACACAGCTATATATAGATAAACAAATGTTCGTTTAAGCATAGTTCTGACGATGGTGTGAGCCGAAATAGCTGTCAACTATATCTTAAAGAATAATAATTTTGTAGAACTAAAATACATTGACATTTTTTTCACCGTGTTATAATGGAGTTCCACCAAGTGAATGCCAATTCAATCAATACAATCAATTAGTAGCATTTTATAATCAGTTAAGTTATCATGATTAAAAAAGGTTTGCAAAATAGCAGCTAATGATTTGATTAATTCAGTAACAAAAAAATCAAAAATAAAACAGACATTACCTCGAGTTAACTATATACAAAATCAAGAAAAAACTCATCTAAGTTTTCGCTTTCGTGGTGGCAGCGGTATTGGATTGCAACATTTGTTCTTTATTTACAATCGAAATTTCGGGTTACCGTGTTACCTTTCTCTGAAAGTTTTCTTTTTAATTTGGTAAGAATTCAGCGTTGTTAATTTGTTTTCAAGTAACCAGGGTTAGATAACAAACTGGCCGGGATCCGGTAATCACTGGAATGAATAGTAAGTCTAGATAGAATTTAGTTTTGAGATAATATTTTTTGTTGAATTAATAACTCCGATATTTGGAGCTCATATAAAATATAAAAAATATTTAGCATTTTTACCGTTTTCATGATCTTCTTTTCTGTACATTAGATAATTCTATTATATAATTAATGAAGGTTTTAAAATTGCGTTTTTTAGGCAGTTTGGTAAAAAAATATCACGGGGTTTTTGTTTTCTCGAAAAATCTTTAAATTGGATCTCTCTAGTTCGTGCAAAATATTCCTGTTGGTAAATTCACGCCTGGTCATGTTACTTTGGGAAATTGAAAAGAAAATGTATGCATGCCTTTCAATTGATAGAAATATGCAAACGAGTAGTTTTTCTGTAACAAAATGCTACTTTGAATCGTGTACACTCTTCCACTTACTATCGTCAGGTTGTGCTTAAATTGAACAATATTTCTGTTTTGCTTAGTAAAACCATAAAACGATCTCATTAAAATGTAACACATTATCAATTATTAAAACTACCCCGCCAATCATCCTATTTTCAATTGAGTGGTTCCAGTTGAGCATGATTCTCATTACATTAAAAATTATGAATTTTTATGATATTTGATACCACCCCTAATTTATTTAATCACATATATCTTAGGACAAGTGATTTTAAAATAAAATTCTTAATTATTAACACTATCGGAATAGTCTGAGCGATCAAAAAACAACACTAATAAAAAAACGCTCAGACGCTAAATTGCTATCACAATTACTCTATAAAGAGAGTAGGTATGGTAAAAAATCACCTTTAAGGTATTGAATGTTAATTTCTGGTAGAAAGGCATAAGTACTGCTTCCGAATTATGTAATATAATCATGAGTAATGAACAAATGTGAATGTCGAACTTTACATTTGTTTTATTTATAAAATAAAATTGTTGACCATTAAGCATAGAAAGCTTATAAGTTATTTAGGTAGCAGGAAAATCGTTCGTAATGTATTTAATACACAACATATCACATGATAATGCTTGCGGTGAGAAAAATCAGTCCTGATCATAATTCTATAAAATTGTAGAATTAGTACTTAATGTGTTATATTTACATATTATATGTATAATGCTTTTCTACTAAGAATTGACAGTTGGTACATAACAAGAGATTACATATCGATAATCTGTATTTCTTATTGATGAAATTTATAATTTACAGTTATGCGCCATAAAGTAATATATTTTTAAATTAATTAAAAATAGGATATTTATGAAAGGTGTGTCAATTTGTGATATCTTATCGTGTCAAGCTTAATTTCAACGCATCAAAAATCATACATTTGGATGTTTGCATACATATAAAGAGACCGATACAGCCTAAATATTATAGATAAGTAAAAAAAACATGAGCGAAGATTTTTCACTATAAAAAAACATATGAATATGCAATTAAATTAAATTTTCAGCGCTGAGATATACCTAAACAAAAGCGTATTTAGATAATTGGTGTCCCTTATTCTCCTTTATCACAATGCTTCATAAATTCGACCAATCCTTAATTGGAGGATTATGTTACAAGGATTTTTGTCTTTTTTTTTTGCTCGAATTTGAAGAAATGAATATTAATCACATGAATGAATAATGATGATGACATAAGATGTTATAACGAGGGGTATACGTGAAATAATGCCACTTATTGTATTTTTTAGAAGTCGGACATTTTCACGTATTTGAATAAATATATTGTGTTTATAACTGTTATTTATTGCCCCAATTCTCTGCATATAAGGTTACTACGTTACTGGTGGAAAGGTACGCATAAAGAGATTTATCGTGACTGGCCAAGACCTATGAATTTGCGATAGAATGTAGAGAAAAATTACACGAAAATGCGAATGATATTACAATTATTTGTAAACCACAATAAATAAATCATAAATTCCTTGGAACGCTTCTAACTTCACTGATGGAAGATTTATTAATAATTTTTACCCATTAATATCGTTGGAAATTAATTATGTTCTTGAAAGAACTTGTATTATATTGCCGATGCCTTTGTTTCTAAATATAATACCAAATGTACGGACATAAAAATTGCACGTGAAATTTTGTGAATGTAGAGGTATACCGGTATTATAATAGATGCAACACCCGAGATAAACTTCTCACAGCTTGTTATTTGAACAGTCTATTGTATAGCTAATTTAAGTAACTCTAGATTTAGAAAGAAGATATCTCTAGCAATAAGGCTACGAAGTTTAAGATACAGGAAACAAGAATATATTATTACATATAAATATTTAGCAATTGCGTTATCTCTCATACGTGCTGGAAACATGAAATGGCAAAGCATTATATATTTTTAGATATATGTGGAATTATGTTCATTTTAGTTGAGTATTTATATTTGAGTTGAAATTGGAATTGTTGAAACAAAACTAGTTCGGTTTGTGTACACGGTTGAGCTCTGGCTTTTTTATTAAGAAAAAATATTGTTAAACTTAAAAAGCTTTCCGAACATTAGTATAGGATAATTTATGATATCGAATTAAGGTGCTTGATGAAATTTCAATATCAAATTTAAAACCTCACCTGATATATAATACTTATCGTTACTTGTCAGCTCGAAATGAGTAGATATTTATAAGTAAACAAAAAATGAGACCCAGTAACATTTTAGTGATAGCTGTTTATTATTTGTTGTAAAATTCTTTCATGAATGATTCATTAAAAGTATTTACCGTTAATAAAACTTATCACAGGTAGTTTTGTATTATTATTATAGGATCAATTCTATTTTAGTTTATTATTTATTTCATGACTTGGGGGGTATGCGTTTTTCTTTTAATTAATTCTTCTGATATATAAAAAATGTTTAGTGTTTACTGTGTGTTAGTTCTGTTGCATCCGTGTTATAGGATGCTTGAAGATACCGAAAAGCGAAATCTGGGTCATTAGTGACAAAACATGTGGAACCGTACAAAGTTTTAACAATTCAATTTTTTTAAATACGTTTAGGATATATCATAACACAGTGTCAGTGCCTTCGATTAAAAATGGATATGTTATTATCTAAATTTGGAATACATGCAATAAAATTTACTGTTATAGGCATACTGAATACCGTTAATAATTTTGTGACTGATAAGTAATGATAAATAATTTACTCTATATTGAATTGAACAGTGTACAAGCAGAAAAATCATTTCACGACTTAGAATAACTGAATATAGATCCCAGTGTACATTTTTTGGATAATTTACAGGGGATTTCAATACAGAAGACGGTCATCCAAATATAGAATGACGGAAGGACTTGAAGGCATTTCAGTTTATTGGAAAACAGATTTTGGACACATGGCTCTGTTTAATATATAAAATGTGAATACCGATTATAATTTTGATTTTTTTTGTGAAAATCAACTTAAATCTTAAGTGTTAAATTGACAACGGTGAAATTTTTTTGAAATGTCACCTAACGTAAAAACAATTAATAATTAAAACGGTATTATAGTACTTTCACAGGCTGCAATTTTCAAATTGAATTCATTAAACATCTATTTGAAATTTTTCCATGAAGGGTGTCCGTACAGTTTTTGATAATAAATTATTTTTGCTGCCCAGGAAATTATCATGTGATAAAGAAGATTGAATTAAGTCTACAGATAATTAGGCTTGTAATACTAATTGGCCACTTTTTTGCTTTAAAATGAGCATCTAAATATTTTGTCCAGTAGCTTGCTAGTTTATTTATTTATTTGACCAATTCTATTTCGTTTACAAAGGGTTAGTTATGAATTAAATAAAATACCATTGAAAATGTTTCAAAAAATTACGAAAAAATATTGAATGTCATAGTTTTTTAAAAGAAAAAATAGTAAATAGTAATAGTAAGTAATAGTAAAATATCACGTATAAATATTGTACCTCAAAATACCTTAAACGATGTAAAAATATACGATAGACAACTTGCTAGGCCAATTTTATCCTTATTCTTAATACTATTTTTCGGGTTGCTGTATTTTTAATGAGATATCAATATGTGAACCAATAAACTTCTAAAAAGAGAGGTCATTAATGCAGTTGTATAGAAAGTGTTCAATTTTATTGTGCTTCTTTCTGTATACATCGGGTTTCGTTCCGGCGCCCAAAAATGCTACTTCCAATTCCTTTGACGCAATGACAAATGGTGATATATATCTTTTCTTGAATGCTGCTCCGGCGGCCATTTTCTTGATTTATATTCGTCATGTTAGTGATGGTGAACTGTATTATGTGTGCGTGATAAGATTGGCGAAAATTGAGCAACTAACGCATTGCATAGGACACAATGAACTCTTTGAATATTCTGGATTTTTTTCAGGGATTCAATTATTTCAGCAGGATTAAATGGGCCAATGGATTCGATTGATTTTGAACAAGTTTTCTTGTTTGTTGTCAATGTCTTTCATAAAAATTTTTCAATAATAATAAATAACTAAGCATTATGCGTATAAAAGTGCACACATTAAAGCATTTCCCCCTAGTTTCTCCTGATATATAATATATTAAAAACAAGAATGCAGTTGGAATAAATCTGGATTAGATAAGAAGATATATGAAGCCATTGTGGAAAAGGGCGTGTAAAATTTATTGCAAAGAATTATGTTGCTGTGCCAGCTTTATGGTAAGCAAAATATTTTGCAAATATATTTTGAAACATGGGAAAAGTTCATTTAACCAAGATAGTTTTATAAGATTTTTACTGTTGTACATTGAATTTCAAATTTAGTTAAATTTATTCTCATATCGCAGAATTCTACATAAGTCAAGGGGTTACATTCTTTTAATTGGTAGAACTATACTTTCTTGGATGACCATCTAGTATATAAAAAAAATAAAAAAATTATCGGTAGAAATTAATAGGAAAGTGCAAAACAATCGAGAGAGCGCCACGTACTATGATCGTCGTAGGAATCAGATATGGCTCATGTTAAAATAACAGAAAAGTAGTAAATCAGTGAGCTGAATGAGTTGTAAAGTGGTCAACGTCGTTTGCTTTAGATACAGTGTTCGAGGTTTGAGATATTAGTATGGACGATTTTTTAAATAACAGATTTTTCATGGATACATTTGGCATTCTAAAAACAAGGCATAGTGTAAGCGATTGGTTACTAGCTTGTCCTATTATTGCTAAAAAATAGTTTAAGCAGCTGAATAACAAGGTATTTTCATATTAAAAAATCTGTTGAGATAATCATCAATAATAATAAGAAGTCGTTAAGATATGTAAAAATATTCGCTTAAAATGGTACGGGATAATTCATATGGCAGCAAAATAATCATACATGCCACTGGTTCGCCGCGAGTGCGGTAGGTAAAATGTAGGATGAGTAATTTGGCGGAAGCGATCTTAGAAATTCCTGGATTTAGAAATGTCAATGTCAAACTATTTTCTAAGGGAAAATTACATAAATAAATCTTCTAACCAAATAGGAAAACATGAAATAAGTGTACGGCTTTCATAACCCAACATTAATCGGAAATGCTTTACTGAATATTGAAAATTAAAATTTGGCGGGAATATTTGAACGGCCAAATATCTAATTAAATAACTGATAATTTGTTCGTTACTTTGTCGATTAATCAACAATTGGACCAAAGTGTTACGATTTATGACGTTCACAGGTTTGAACCTCAATAGAGATAGTTCTGTTCGAAGGCGTGGGTGTTATGATTGCTAAAATTTCCTTGCGCCAACCCAATCCTAAAAATATGGCGCAGCGAAAGCGACTTCCTGACCATTAGTGTCGCATTATCCTTCCAACCCTTATGATATAAAGTATTTTGTATTAACCATACTTTTGATCTAAAAAAATGTTTGAGCCATACATATGTTCAAAAATAATAAATCTTTAATAAATATATATTATAATCATATAAAGATTCTAAAAATATCTTGAAAATATTAATATATATACGGAAAAATACATTATGTTAAATTTAGATTCAATTTTCAGTAAACAGACTCTGAAATGAAAGAATGAAAAATATGGCTTTGAAAACCATATTTGTTTCTGTGTCTGACAAAAAAAATGTCAAAAATGAATGACAATATTTATCAGACGAAGGAATATGTGAACTTTATAATGTTATTAACATTTATTGAATGGTGTATATAATAAAGCAAAACGAATTAAATATTGTCAAAGTGAAAATATTCTTTTGCTTTGACTTTTGCCTTTTACGGATTGTAATATAAGTCTTTTTATACGATAAACAAACTGGAATGAGAGTGGTAGATTTTATATTTTTAACTAAACATAAAACTTAATTTTTATTGTTGAAACTTTCTGCGATTCCACATGTTTTGTCACTAACGAAGCGGGGATCGTCATTCGGCATCTTCAGGCATACTATCACACGAATGCTATAAAGATATCGAAAGGCGTAGCCCGGGTTGTTGGTGACAGAAAATGTGGAATCGAACAATATTTCAACAATTCATATTTGATATTGAAATTCCATCAACTACCTTCAGCCGATATTATAAAATATAAAGTTGCGATATATTTACAGTTTTAATTTAATGGCTGAAATAACATAAGTAATTTTAGTCAGCAAACTAGACAAACAGAAAAAAGTAAAATTTTTGATATTTTTTAACGGTCAGAATTATTTATTTTAAATGTTTAAGTGTGATTTTTTTATATATACCGATATATTTAAAATATTTCAATAATACAATTTTAGCCTACGCATAGAAACGTTTTGGTGCGTAAATATATACCCACTCACTATTTGTAAACGATCGAAGGCTTAGGTGCTCTTTGCATCACAAAAGAGAAACTAGAAAATAAAGATCTTCAAAATGTGTATTCAAATGATTATATTAAATTTTATAACTTTAAATAAGCCGTGGAATTTTAAATATTCGTTATAACCGAATAAGTTTCAAAATCGTTCTGAAATTACGTTGTTGAAAAAGTATTAAAGTCGTATTTTTTTCGAAAGTAAAAATTTTATTACATTAGAATGTTTTTTTTTTAATGCTTTGGTGATTTACTTTTTTTATGTTATGTTTTGTTTATTTTTTTCAAAAAATATAAATACTATGTTCAAATAAGATGTTTTTAGAAGAAATACATGTTTTTATTTTAAAAAGCGGTTAGATTTAACCTAAAACATGCAACTTAACACGTTGGATGCTGAAAACGCGCCTAGCGCGTAATCCAATGTATTACGTTGTTTGTATGATGTTAAATATTGCGGTAATAAGTGATTGTTACAACCCATATAACGTAAATGTAGTTTATTATAATAAAATATGTTACACGTGTAAATAAATGTGTTTCCAAAATACGTTTGTACGCGGTAAGCATTTTTTTCCGCAGTCATCTGTAAATAAAATTGAGAAGGTCTATTTTCTTTGTCTATTTGTAAGTGTACGAGATAAGACGAGACTTGAGCACAAATCGTTTTTTGATCGTATTTCGCCGCAAAGTTGAAAAATAAACGAATTAAAAAAGATAAAAAATTAAAAGTGATATTTAGATTAAGAACAACTGAAATAGACTAAACACGCAAAGTTATTGAGGGAGTCTCCGTGCGATTTGCGAGTTTCTTACGGGAATAAATCTTCATTTTTTCCGTGGGAAGACGAAAATTTATGAATAAAAAATGAACTGCGGACGTTTGTGAAGAAATGCGCGGGAAAAAGGTTTTTTGGATGGGCGAACAGTGCCGCCTATTGCTTTCGATGGAAACTATTTATCAAATACTTATAGACCGGAAACCATAACTAGTGAAGTGTTAACTATACCAGGGATTTTTTTTCTTTGAATACCATGCTGTAAGAACCTGATCTGATAAGAATGTATGAAAGTCTGAATACAATAATAATACTCACTTTATTGATTGAATTGGCATTCACTTGGTAGAACTCCATTATAACACGTGAAAAAATAGCAATGTATTTTAGTTCTACAAAATTATTTTTAACAAATATAATTGATAGCTATTTCGGCTCACGACATCTTCAGAACTATGCTTAAACTAACATTCGCTTATCTATATATAGCTGTGCAGAAAAGGTACACAACACATCCTCTCTCCTGTTCCAACAGCCTAGCTTGTTACTTTAACACAATGACACTAAATTTTCAAAATTCTAAATGAAACAATAGGTGTCTATGACAATAAGATTATATGTGGGACGGAAGTGGTCCTTATGGAAGCAAATCAGACCACCCCTTTGTACAACGGGGTCCTTCCGAGCTAAGTTTTAAATTACATCCGACAGAATTCGATATACTAGACGCCTCAATAAGAGAAGACATCAATCATACTATTTTTCTTAAATTCCAAAAGCAATGCCATAAACTTAAAAAACTAATCGAAAATACTTAATACAAACTATACTATAATAATAAATACAAACTCAGTAAACTCAATTCAGCTTAGACCGCAGAATAAAGAAATTTAAACCCTCAAAAATATTAAAACCAAGGTTAACAATAATAACCTCATTGTAACTAAAGCAGACAAGGGCAACTCGATAGTTATAATAAATAAAAAAGACTATATCGATAAAGTAAATGACTTCCTCAAACCATCAGATTTCACAAAGTTAACAAAAGACCCTACGGTTAAATTAGCGGCCAAAATCAAGAATACTGTAAAAGATTGCAACATAGTTTTCCCCACCGAATCTAAGAAGAGGGTCGTCAATCTGATGAATCCAACGGCACCGTTACTCTACGGACAGCCTAAAATTCATAAGGTCGGCACCCCTATTAGACCGGTGGTATCCTTTACGAATACTCCGACAGCTAAACTGGCCTATTTGATGAACAAAATATTGAAAGATAAAACTAAATTCAAGCCTACACATAGCTTAGAAAACTCAATAGATTTAATAGACAAAATCAAAAATAGACAATTGCCCCCGAATAGTAAACTCATCTCATTAGATGTCACTAGCTTATTCAATAACATTCCTGTAAAGGAATTCTTGGGAACGCTACATGACATATTAGAAAAATCTAAGTTACATCCATTTGAATCTGAAGAGATTTACTCTTTAATTCAAGTGTGTATTGAAACGAATTACTTTAAATTTAACGAAACATATTACCAACAAAATGACGGGTTGCCAATGGGCAGCCCTCTAAGCCCATTACTTGCAGAAATTTTTATGGACAACTTCGAATGTAAACTTCTCGAATTAGATAAAAATAATATAGTATATTATTACCGCTATGTAGAACGATATCTTGATTTGTTGGCAAGGCACGGATAGACAATTAGATAAATTTCTACAGAAAGCTAGCTCTATACATAGTAATATTAAATTCACACTAGAGATAGAGGTAGACAACTCCATCAATTTCCTTGACTAAACCATTAGCAGAGTTAAAAATAGACACACTTTTAAAATTTTTAGAAAACCTACCTTTTGTGATACCACAATTCACGCAACGTCCCTCCACTCATGGAATCATAAGCTTGCGGCTTATAACTCCATGGTCCATAGGATAGTAACTGTACCTATGAGTCAGGCAGATTACGACAAAGAACTGCAGACTATAAAATGCATAGCCCGTAATAATGGTTATAAGATAACGACGATAAATAATTTATTATATAAAAAACAATTAAATCTAGCTGGAAAACTCATTTACCCGAACCCAAAACAAGATAACCGCTTCTATAAATCAATTAACTACCTAGGTAGCATTAGCGAAAAAATTCATCGGGAGATTAAAAACTCAATAAACGTAGCTTTCAAGGTCAACAATAACTTAGTCAGACATCTTAAAAATAGTAAAGATAAAATCAATAAACTGGACAGAAGCGGTATTTATAAAATGTTTTTTTGTACATTGTCTATATCCCATAAATTAAAGACGGTATGATTCAAAATAAACAAAAAGTAATAGTAGGGATAAAAATCCTTAATAAACGATTATCGTAAGAGATGATCGACAGTCGGTTAATGAATAATATATTTACTATAGAGAAAACAACGAAGTGTATCAAAAGAGTTGAGGAGATTACACGGTTGGGCTATTGAAAATACTTTATTTGACTTATCATTAAATATCACAAATAAAAACCATAAAAATTTTCCATTTCTTTTTTTTTTCGTTTAGTTTGTTTTAAAGTAATATTTGGTACGATATTAAAGTATATTTTAATGTTCAAAAAAGGATTATATGGCTTGTTGGTTAATTAATAATAATTAAACAATGTTATTACAAGATTCATATTTGTTACACTACTAATACTACATGGGTAAGAGTATATCATCACAGTTAGTTATAAAAAATTCAATCAAATAACACTTAATCAAAAAGCTGTTGTCTAATTTTTCATTTATCGCAATTGATATCGCCGATCTACTATTATAGTAATATTTTGTTTAATGACATATATATAATTTAATGGTAACAGATCTGATGTGCAACCTTTCTTGAAATCGTAGCACACAACTGGTTTACTCGTAGGTCATAAGTCTTTTTAATGTAAAAGAATAGGTGAACACGATACTGTGTCGAAAACAAACGAAAAGCTACAATTGTTAAACGTTTGTTGTTTCAGATTCGAAGATTAAATGATTAAAAAAAAAAGCTTCCGTATAACAAACATATTTGTCGGTTAAAGCTCTTTTATTTTCTCGACTATTAAATTTTGTTTAAAAATACATAATAATTTGTGATTAATACCAATAGGAAAAATAACGTTAAATACATTTTTAAGTTTATATTTTCCATATTACGCATCTTAAATATTCAAAACAGAGCTAATATTAAATTAAAAAACGGTCGTCTAAGATATTTTATTACCTTCGATGTACGCGTACACGACCAAGCCTTGATAGCCTTTAAAATCGAAAGAGTTTATTGTCATATAAACGGAATAAATCTATGTCGTCCTCCTAGGCATATTTTTCGTTTTTCTGCTCAAAAACGTTCAATAATTCGTTCACTCATATTTTTTCTAGTAATTATTTTATATCCTCCTTACTCACTTGGTCTGGCAAGGATTCTTTTAATCTCTTTAGAATGGCACTGCATCATGCCATAGATATTTATGATAGATTTTTGCAAGACTTTTTTATCAATAAGAAAAGAATGCCATCTATGGATGCTTAGGTTTTTTTGCGTGGATGTTTATATAGTCAGTATTCAGTGGGATGTTTGGAATAATAATAAAATATTCTTTACATAATTATCCAAGACCTTAAAGGTTGAAAAAAAAAATCAATAAAAAGCGTAATTTCATTTTAAATTCGAGATTGTATATTTTATTTATGTAATAATTATAATGTGGATGATTACTGTTACTGTATGTATGGAGTTAGAATTATCTTTATGAAACCGTACAGCAAAATATAAACATATTTGAAATTTTTAATAGAATTATTGTTTATATTAACTGTTTTAAATGACGTTTGAGTTTTGAATTGTGAATTTGTGACAGCTAAAATTGTTGAATTTTTTAAGAGATATCGCTTCTTTTTTCATCGTGAATATAAAGTTAAAGTATCGTTGAATCCATCGTTTATTTGAAGTGTTGTATTTTATTACAGTTCGGTGACGTTTAACTTAGATTTACGGCCTTTGCCTACTGCCTGAAAGAAATACAAGCCTTAGAATTTCTATAAATCCAACAGTCCTCTAACCTTTTGGATGGGGTGAGATGTTAAAGCCAATGAAAGCTCCGTGTCTCAAAAGCACCAAGATTGTAATAGCTATTTCGGTATCAAAATTATATAATTTACACTGGTGAAATTTTAATTGATACTTCATTTCTATACAACAGTAAGCTTACGGTAATCGCATTCTTCAATACTTGATGTCAACTAGGAAGGAGCATAAATAGACCAAAGTGTGTTTTAATTATTATATAAGTTCATATAATGATTCGTATTAGTTGGTTTCAGAAATAGTTGAGATCATGATCAGTTTGGTTTGTCCGTATATTTCGGTTTATAACGGTTAAATTTGAGGCGCTAGAGTCAAAGCTCGTGGAAATATATAAATTAAAAATTATTCAATTATGGTGGTCAGGTAGTTCGGTTTAAATTTTTTGTGATCAATTATTTTATTAATTAACATTCCATATTAGAGAAGATATTAGTGTACTGTTTTTGCGTCAACAGATTTTTATTCACTTTTAAGATATTAACTGTCACTTTTTGATGGAAAGGCATGATATTTTAAATAATAAAATCACACTTTTTAGTACTTATTTCCACAATATATTTTTTGATCAGGACCGGTTTCACTCATCACGCTTCATTTGATGATGCACGGTATGAGCTAAACCGGTCCTGATTAAAAAAATATATTGCGGAAACAAGTACTAATAATTGTGTTTTTAATATATTTTTTTTTTATTCATTACTTTAGTAAGCTTCAAATGGGAAACTGACAATCGTACAGTCAGTCAATCAACGTCAGTTTATCCAATTGATTTTCACTTAAATCATTTCATACAGCTCCTTTCTGTCATCACATGTAGCGTTAGTATTGAGATGCAGAAAAATGATAAATTAACATCCATTATTTTACTGCACTCAGTATTTCGGATCAAAGGAAAATGTTTCACATGTTCCAATTTGTGATAAAAAACGGTTTCCTCCAATTGTTGAAAGCGGGGGTGTATTTTGCTTGTTTAGATATTACACATGGAAAAAGAATAAGCTCATTTTAAGAAAATACAATATTTGTATATGCATTAAGGTTTGTCTTGACATTATTTACACTGGTAGGTTGAGTGATACATTAAATAATTAGAAATCAATGAGTTAAATCCATTTTATTTATCATCGAAATGATGATTTGATTTTCAATAATGACTGCCATATAGTCATCAATTGATTTCAATAGGGTAAAAATTGTGAAAAGTAGTATATCGCATATAGTTCCCATCGAACATTATTAAAGTGTTAACTGTCACTTCTTGATGAAAAGGCATGTTATTTAAAATAAATGGAAGTCATATTCCAGTATTATTTCCACCATATATTTTATGATTAGGACCAAATTTGGTCATCGTGAGGATTATCAGCTGATGTTAATGCCAGTTATGGAAATAGTATAATACTAAAAAATAAGTTCTTTTAATGTAAAAAAAAAATAGTTATCTTTGAATTGTGTGGTCTATATATAACATGGAGTTTACAATGAAGATTATGATAGAATCGTTTTTTTATTCTTATAAAACAAGTTCATATAAAACCAATAATACTTTATGCTTTAAGTTTATTCCAATATATTAAGCCAAAACACCAAATAAAAATAGTTCAAAAACTTTCCAATACAACAGAATAAATCGTTATTACTGAGATAAAATGAAATTAAGTTAATTTTGATTGTGGCCACAGAAAAGTTTTGAATATATAATTCATTCTTTAAGCCTGGTATTGACACTGAGAAATTACTTGTTTAATGCATAATAAATTCTGTATATAGACAAAATAAACAATATCAACTGAATAGCCGAGAAATTCTGTTTGATAAAAGAATAAAACAAAACGTACGTACTCGGCCTGGTTTTAAATGACAAAAGCAAGATTTTGGGTAATTAATGACTACTTACTGTCTTTGTCAGTCAGCGGAATTTTTATTTTTCATGAATTATTATTGCTTCATTCAAAGTTTCACTTTTTACGTGAGATGAATTTGAAATATTGTTGAAGTTGTTTTTCAATTGCGATGGAATAAGCCTTTTATCTTTGGCCCATTTCAAAAATGACAGTAGGATAGAAATTATAAGTGCTTTATTTCCTCTCTTTATATTACATATTTTATGGTGGAAATTATTATTGTTTTCATACTAATTTAATTGTTGTTTTGTAACCGTTTTTGTTTCCACTAGCTGACGACTTAAATAACCAAATAACATACGTATTTTTAAACAGAAATGATATAAATTACATAGTTATTTTGGCTACATAAATATGTTTAGAGTTAATGATATAAAATTCTTATAAAGGATGTAGTAGGCTAATTTTAGATAAATACTGCTGTGGATATATTAAAATGCCAATATTGCGGAAAAAAGTGTGTATACTTTCAATCCCTCCTCCCCTAAAGATAAACTAGATTTTTGGGAGCTAAACATTCATAAAAATTTGGAGGTAACGTTCTTTCAAGTGTATCTTGCAAATTACTCAAAATCAAAAAATATCCAATTTTTAAATATCAGTTATGACTTCAAAGTTTGCTATTAATTTTAAATACAGCTGCTGATCAAAAATTTCAATGCATGTATATAAAACCACGTATTCATACAATAATACATTTATGAAAATTTTTATTTGAATTTGAAAATTTATCGTTTTATTAAAAAAACCCGATTTATACGGGACCTTACGCTATAAGAAACTTCTCTTTTTGAAGAGAACACTGTACTGAAATTATTATATATACTGCAATGAAGATTATTTTTATCCCAAAGTGTGAATGGTACGACTTTATGTTCAGGCTTGATTTGTAATATGAGTATTTATTTTTTACAATCACTTTCAACATATTTACTTCGCGTAGTTCTGATGGAGCATTTTAACTCTTAAAATTTTATATTTCATGTAACTTAGACATTTAAACTATCTTTTTGAGAAAGAAGGTGAAATAAATGCACCAGGAAAAGACTAGTCGTAAGTTGATCGCTCTTTTTCCGCTTTGTTTCTAGTCTGGACGTGAGTTGTAAATAAGTGTAAACATCACAGGAATTCGTGCTTTTGAAACCATAACCAAAGTAGACGAGCTTTCAAGAGCGTTGGCCACTCAGATATAAACCCAGCTATATATACATATATATATATATATATCGTATAATATTGTGTTATTGTTATCAATGTTTCTTCAAATAAAACATAAAAGTGTGTACATACGTCAAATGGAAAGTTGGCGCTGAAAAGGTTTTTTTATTTTGTAAACGAGATGTAAACACGCAATATTTTTCAACAAACAACATCCCTACTTGGGGTGTATTGAATCGAAGTTATAACTGCGAATTGTATAAGAGAGATAAATATTCTTTTCAATTGATGTTGAAATGAACAAAAACGGACAAGTTTTTCTAACGTGGTTTATAAAAATAAAACTCGAAAACTTAAAAAAAAACGTATAGCCTTATTAGTTCCAAGATATATTTTTTGACGTTGTAACAATTTATTTTTTAAGGGTCATTAACATTTTCATTGTTGATTTTATTCGCTATGTAATTTTCTTGAATAATTTTATAAAAATAGTTCGGGTCAATTTTTTTTTTCATCACTTGAAAGCGCTCACAATTAGCTAATTCAATGATTCCCTGATAAAATTGTTTTTCAATATAAAAAGATCCTTCATCATTAATAAAACTACGAAAAAATTCTGACTATTGAATTGTCACAACGATTTTTTTGCGAATATTTTACGTGGACCAACAACAAAAGCATTATACAAGATTTTCGGTCTGACAAAAATTGTTTTGTGTCATAAATTGTGTAAAAATAGAGGATATTGTTCTAAACATTAGTTTTAACAGAATAAGGAAGCGTATATTTAATGTCTATATTAAAATATTTAATTATGATTTAAATTTAATAGTAAAATAGTCAAAGACTTTTGAAAACAATCAGTGTGTACAAAAATGTATAAAAAGATAATATTTTTCTAATGCATGTGACATCTGACAAGTTACAAAGGATTTAGACTCAGTATTCTATGAAAAGAATTGATTTCGATGAAAATTCTACTGCTTAATAAAACCAATAATAATTGTTATGAGAATAAATCAAGACGATCTCATAAATATATATTTGTATATGTATAACACTTTCAGCCCAGACAGCAAAGCTCTGAACTTAAAATTATTAAACATATACATAAAAACTAATCTTCAAAATAAATAAATTAGTATTGAATCGAACCCTCAATTTTTAGATAAGTATTGTATATGTAAATGATAAGAAAACTGTACACCTTACAACCGATAATCTGTGGTTATTTTTGGCATGGTTTGTATCTTTTAGAATTTAACTTTTTTTTAAAAATATTTACCTGCTCCATAAATTACTCTTTGAATTAATTCTCTTATAATTTAAAAAAAAAGTAAATTTCGATTAAAGGCAATCTTGTGTTTAAAGAAGAACATTAAAAACCATTGTCGTTCTTTGAAAAGCTACCTCAAAAAAATCTTATGAATAAATATATATTTTTAGCTTTCTTGAAAATTTTTAGTTTTTTAAAGTTAAGATGTTTGCACTCTAAGCTGACGATAAAGTACCCTAAGATCAACAAGGTTAAAGATATATTTGTTTTAGGATAAGTCTAAAACAAAGCTTGTTTGAAGATCAAACTATTTAGGGATTAACCGAAAATATGCTCGGTTGAAGGCCAAGCCTGAATTATGGTTGTTTTATGTTTAAGATGAAACATATTGAATATTTCAGAAGCGAGTTGTATAAAGTATTTTTGAAAATATTCTCAGAAAGGAGCGAATAATAAGGTCCATTTCGATACGGATAAATATTTAGCTGCAAATATCTTCCTTCCATTTTATTTTTTTGCAACCTTAAAATAAATTACGGTGTCACAATTGATTGTATTGCCAAATAAAAAAAATCGTTGCTGTCTGCACAATTGGGGGGCTAAATTTAGACCATCACGAAACAAAATCACACGATTCTTGGAAAATTCTCTCTTCTTTTTCTCGTGCTTTGAATTCTATAAAACGGATGAAACAGTCTAGAATAAAATAAAGATAAATGTTAGTTTATACACCTAGAGATAGAGATTCTGGGATTGAACGATCAAATCAAATCGGTATACGCTGAATTAAAATTAACATATTTAAAGCAGAGTAGTTTTGTATCCAATTATATATTATTTAAAACAGGATTTGTAAATAAGGGCCAACTTTTATTTTTGAGGCATATATTGACCGTTTTTTCTTATTATTTTGTTGATAATATATATATATATATATTAAATCGTTTGCATGATTATTATCATATTTATCATTTTAAATCCTTTGTTGGATAATGGTAATATTGTATAACACCTAAGTATGAGAAGCAAAATTTTGCAATTATATATATTTTTTCAACTACGCTTCATATGAACAACATATAGTATGAGCTTTTCACAATGTACTAAAAGTTGTTTTGAATGAAAAACGTTTTCTCAGTTCCTTAACTTCTTTTATATTATGAGCAACATAAAAAGCAATATAAAAGCTAAGGATAGGTTTTGACTATTAATGGGTTTATTAGTATCATAATCTTATTCTTTTTAGAATTGAGTAAAATTGGGTTTATTAGCATTCATGTCTTTAAAAACAAGTATATTAAAAAATTTACTGAAAAAATAATCCGTTTTGGGGATCAAACCTATAGGCACTGTAATCGTTACAAAGTGTGGTGATCTATCGACTACTACTGCTTATCACCAATTTGAATACACAAATAAAAAAAAGTTAATAGTCCAAAAGTTTTGATTTCAAATTAAGAAATAATTGTTATCTTGACTTATATTCGATATCAAATCCATTTACTATCAATGAATGAAATGCGAGTCAAAAAACTACTCAAAGAGCGCATTAATATTTACCCATATGTACTTTGACGTTCTCATACGTTACTGTAAAAGCGTTATTATCTTTTCTGATAAAATAATTTTATGGGAATCGCTAAAACAACTTGTATTGTGCCAAAACATTTCCGTATTGTGTCATTTCGTTACATAAGTAAATCATTTCCATCGCAGTAAGCCAACTTCATCCATTGTTATCCAGTAATAAATATTTGCCTACGTTAAAAAGAGCCCAGAAACCTTATTTGCTGAAAAGCTTTCCGTTATTTAAAATAAGCTTTGACGTGTGAGCCATCAACGGAAAATAAAGTAAAAACCATATGAAAGGTAACCGACTAAGCTGTCAATGAATTGAAGCATGTAAATAATAATTTCGTGTTTGCCGATAACATATCTTTGATATTATAAGCCTGATAATATTCGATAGGATAAAATCTATAAACGGTAAACATTTGATCTTTTTTAAGTATGCTCACTCAACAAAGCATATTTACATAATATTTTCATTTTATATGGAACAAAATAATGATCATACTGATGTAAAATAAATGTTCATAATTTTACTATTCCATTTGATGTGTGGCATGTGACTTACTTCATCGCAAAGTATCCTGAGAATAAATATAACCCTATAATTAGTGTAAATATGCCATGCTTAATAGCAAAACACGTTTGACATCTAGCAATACTCCAAGAGGAAAAAAATTAATAATATAATTTAAATTTTATATGACAAAATTAACTTTCAATTAACTTATGCCGAATTTATTAAAAATATGAAATATATACATTTAATGAAGAATATTTTTGAAAAAGTGCTGAAATGCTTTGATAACTAGTATTAATACACAAAATATGGAATTCATGATCGATTGTACTGAGTTAGATGCATATCGAGAGCATTAGGGTCACATAAAGAACGCTGGAAAACAACATTACGTACCTTGGTCGCCAGACGATCGAGATCGATTTTGATTGGAGTTATAATTAAAAACTTTCAAAGCACTTATATTGCAGCATATATCTGGCACAAACACGGATTTTTATGAATAACTTAAGTTTAAAAATCACCGTCAGCCATTCAACTGAAGTATCATAAGATTAAAATACTATAAAACGGTTTTGAGTTTGTGAAACTTCATTTAATATCATGGATAAGCTGTAAAAAAATGTTGAAAATCAACTGAAAATATTTGTGAGAACTAAATAGAACTATCGTTTTTCTTAACATAATTCACACTTGAAGACAACAAGTAAGCGTGCTTCAATTACGTTTCAATTAATATATGATCTTTAAATTTTTATATTTTTTATTCGCATTTTAAGAAAAAACAGTTTTTCCCAAACAGCTTGTGTTCTTTCCTGTTTCATTCGTAATTTAGATTTAATTATTATGAGAAATTTGACGGAAAAAAACATTCAAAAAAATCGATTGATTACAAATTAACGGATATATGTAATCACTTTTAAGGTGTTAACTGTCACTTCTTGATGGAAAGGCATGATATTTTAAATAATAAAAACATATTTTATTTAGTACTTATTTCTACAACATATTTTTTGATCAGGACCGGTTTCGCTCATCGCGAGCATTATCAACTGATAGAATACAATTTACAAACAAGTCTATTTATACAAAAAAAAAAAAAAATTGTGTTAAAGGTAGCAGGTGTACAAAACCATGGGTTCAAGAACTAGGAAACAATTTACATAAAATCATAAAATATTGATACAAATAAAGTAAATTAGTATAAAAATTAAATGTTCACAATCACTTATTACGAATTACAATTACAATTATGGTAAATCAATAATTCATTAGGAGCTCTGAACAATCAATAAGGAAGTAAGGAGTGGGAAATTTTAGTGACTAAAATAACCCACACTCACTACTTAATGGAACAAAATAAATTAATACATGAGAATTTTAATGATAGTCAATTAAAGATGAATCGATAAGATGGGGAGATATGGTCAGTCAGGGGCGTTCCAATATTTTCCGTAAAAAAAATTAAGTAAAAGGAGGCAATATCATTTTCCAAAAAAATGCTCCTAATGGATTATTGATTTACCATAATTGTATTTGTAATTCTTAATAAGTGATTGTGAACATTTAATTTTTATACTAATAACTTAAACTAACCTTATTTGTATCAATATTGTATGATTTTATGTAAATTGTTTCCTAGTTCTTGAACCCATGGTTTTGTACACCTGCTACCTTTAACTCAAATTAATTTTTTGTTTTGTATAAATAAAGTTTTGTTTTCTATAAGAATTGTTTGTAAATTGTATTCTATCAGTTGATAATGCTCGCGATGAGCGAAACCGGTCCTGATCAAAAAATATATTGTGGAAATAAGTACTAAAAAAAATGTGTTTTTATTATTTAAAAAGGATATATGTAAAGCCATTATTGAACTATTCATTTGTTAATATTTTACAAATAAGTGTACTTCTTTGAGAAATATAAGTTTGCTAGCAAATAGAAAAAAAATGTTTTTTTTTGTATTCTGGTGTATTTTAAGTCAATATATATGTATTGTAGATGGAATTGACAATCAATAGGTAAGAAAGCGTTGATTTTGGTGAGTCGAGCACAAGAAAGCGAAGTTACTTAAACTTTCAGTAGCAAGGTGACGCAACTTTCCAGGCCACAACACTTTTGGAACAACTTTTCAAATTGATACTCTAGTCGGAAATTACGCTTCAATAAATTATCGCTCGATCGTAAAGCAAAGTTTAACAAAATAAATGCCTAAACAAAACTATACACGTATATTAAGGCAAAATCGCTTAAAAACCAATATTTTTTGAATAACAATATCACCACAAATAAATTATTCCGTCATACCGTCGGCTAACTTAGAAAACTATCTGTTCTTAAATTTGTTATGATATGGAAAAAATAGATATGTAGATAAATTTTCTAATTTGACATTGTACAATATTATGATGAGATATTATTTTACATGGGTAAAAATATGTGACAAATCATAATATAATGCTCATATAAATGAAGATATATAAAATTTGTTTCAGTAGTCTATATTTTTAAACAAGATAAAAAACTATCAATCTGAAATCACACTAACTAATAAAAAATCATTGATGGCTCAAAATATTCTTAATTCCTTTTTTTTTTTTTTTTTAAATTTACTATTCTGCTTTTTCCGTTGTAACTATCAGTACGTTGATTGAATAAGAAGCTTTCACAATTTGAGCTTGTAAAATTGATACTTTTAACTGCCACTTCTCGTTGGAAAAGAATTACATTTTAAATGATAAAACAAAATCATAATATAATTTGGAATTATGATTGGAATCATATTTCGCTCATCTTGATCATCATCAACTGATCTATCACATAGACCTAAGATCAAAAGCATAAAAATTATATATTGGAAAACGTATTGTATGTTGTTTTCTATGGACATAATGAAAAAATATTTGAAAAGTGTCAGTTATATTATTTTGTATTTGAGATATTAATTAGGAACTGAGCAAAATAATTCGTAAGTGATAATTACTAAAATAATTAAGAATTCCTATCCAAAACGTTATTATGAAACTCTAGACAAAATTATAATGACGTCTGCAAAGTAGTATTTATTTTTTGAATATGTACTCATTAAATAAAAGGTAAGCCATAATCCAACTGAAAATATTGTCTTTGGCTACAAAACTTTTAATTTTAACAGTTAAAACTTAAATGCTTATAAGATTATTTAAACAATATTTGGAAAAGCTCCAAAACAAAACCAAGTAGTCTCCCATATTATACACGACCGGGTGAAGCACAGGGCCTCAAATCCTTACTATGTTTTCTTCAAGCTTTTAATTATTAACACATATTTTATTCTAACACGGCGAAAAAGTTGCAATGTATATAAGTTCTACAGAATACACAAGAGTTCTATCATTTCCACTAGTTAATTCAATCAATAAAATATATATTTTTTTAATATTGCTGCAATAAAAATTACCATTTTATTACAGTATCTCAAATAAAATGGCTCTTCGAGAGTGGACTTCAGTTCATAATTCAGTTCAGAATTCAGTTGCTTAAATTTAAGTTATTGGAAAAAGTAAAAATTGTTATAATAAGATATTTAGTGGGAGACATAAAGCATTTATGTAAATATTTTACGAATGTATTATAAATTTGTTTTGAAATTTATAATTTTTAATCGAACAAAAAAACGAATCCATTTCATTGCGAACAGTGTAATTTAGATAGCTTCGGCGGTAGATTTGTTTAAGTTTATTTCAATTTAAATTGCCAGTACTGGATTATAAATCTACAAATATGTCAACTGAATAGAAGGAACATCAAATAGAGTTTACCATTTGCCAACGTTATACTACTTGTATTTAAACGTAAATTCGTTAAAAAGTGAATGGAAGTTATTAAAATTGCCTTTTTCTGGATACAGGATAAAAAAATATTTATCAACAGTAATGAAATTTGATATTTGGTAACATGGTTGTAAAACACTTTATAATTGAATTAATAATGAGCTTTTAAACACAATATGACAATTCATTGAAATTATTAGGTTGAAAAGCTACGCCATTGCCGCAGGATTTAACTAACTGTAGGTCTATCTGCAATACATTGCTTTACTGACCACTAATTACAAAACGCTACGCTTGCTACGGTGACGTAGCCAAGAGGCGTAGCACGAGTCCTATGACATGTTATATTACAACATCACAGAGTAACTCATTGGTAAATTGAGTTAATTAATTTCTTAGATGTTAACAAAATTCATCCCTTGGAAATTTTGTGGAGCTTTATTAAGTTTTTTTTTTTGAAAATTAGTCGATACACTAATTAGTTATAACAACGTATTACGAAATTGAAAAAGAATTTGTATGAAAATATTTGTAAAATTCGTTTTATAAATACTTTTTGAATTGATTATAATATTTTGCTTAAGACGTAGTATATATACATTAATTAACTATTTATTTCAAAGTAAAATGATTTTTTTCTTTTATAATAGAAATGGTAGTTGAAAAGCGAATTGTCTTTATATCCAATACAAATCCAACAAAATATCTACCTAACAATTTTATAACTTTTGGAGTAATTATTAACTGTATGTAGGTAAATAATGAAACTATTTTAAAGCTATAAATCGTTCAATAATTTATGAATTTCTCTGTAGATATTTTTTTTTATAATATATGACTTTCTGGGAAATATTTATTTAACCTCAGGTTTGGAGAAGAGGTTGTGTATTTTAAACGGAGCATGTTGCATATTAACTGTTTTCTATCGTAGTATGAACGAGTTGATTCTAAAGTGTTCTCAGTTCCCAGTTGAGAGTGGAAGCAGTTTAGTCGTCGCATATTCAAAAGAGCCTGAGGGCAAGTAAACAATTTGAAATCCTCGTATGTCATTATAACGTAAAGTCTGAAATTCAATATCTCGGTAAATATTGTGTGCCGCTGACATATATTCCATGGTGGCCAATTTTGTCGCCTTCTAGAGATATAATATCACATATAATGAAATTTAAGCCAAACTAAAATATATTCGGAATTCAATTTTATAAAGTCTACAAACACGAACATGGAATGTTGTATTGTCTAAAAAGCGCACATACAAATATATCATTAGATTCGATGACATACAATGGTTATCGATGAATAATAAAGAAACACAAATGTCATAATACAAAAACAACTTTTATATAACCACAAAAATTTATATGGCTTGATTGTTTGTGTCATCTTCTTATCTCTCCTAAAGTCGACTTCTAGAAAAATCACAAGACTTTGTTTGTCTATTGACTTTTTTTCTATTTCACTTACATGGTAAAGCCGAACAAAAAACTTACCACCAAATTCGTACTGATAAATTATTACTCTACGATAAATCATATGAAATGATAATTTGCAAATATTATGTAAGAGTTGTGATTATTTCTTTTCAAATGTGTATACATTTATTGATTGAATTGGCATTTATTTGGAAGGGTTCCTTTAAAACAATTTTATTTTTTTAATAAAGACAATGATGATCAATTCATGAATCTGATTAAATTTGAAAATCAATGTGTGGTTTTGAAACCGATTTATCAATAAATGAAGAACATTTTTATTAAACAAATAGTTAATAATTTATGATATCGACTGAAGGTGCTTGGTGGAATTTCAATATCAAATTTGAATTGTTGCAATTTTGTACGATTCCACATGTTTTGTCACAAACGACCCGGGTTTCGCCCTTCGGCATCTTTAGGTATTCCATCACACGGATGTAACAGAACTGACATATTACCTATGACCTATAACCCAGAATAGTTAATACATGATTACATAACAGATTAGAAAATATTTCACTACTAGAAAAAGTATTTCAAAAAAACAATGCTTATGTTGTTGAGTAATAATTAAAGATAATAATGATGATAATAAATGAATTTGAGTGGTGACATAATTTATCTTGAAGGTGTAAATCGTTACTGTCAGTAAAACAATATCACTCACGATGTGATATAATTCACCAGTATTTAAAATCTTAAGAATGCTCAATTCCGGGCAATGCTTAATTTAACGTTTTGTTTTTTTAATTAACATGGTAATTTATGCGTTATGAAATACGTTGTAATTTTAATGTTTACGATTTTTCAACCCATTGTATTTTCTTTGTTTTTCCCTTCAATCATAAAAGAGAGTAAATGCCCGAAGCAAGAATCTTAAGCACAAAAAATAATTTTCAGAAAATATAGCTGTTCTTTTTATTAAATTATGAAACGTTTCACTGTTCTGTTATACAGCGAATAAACCTTCCTATAACTCTGTCCTGGCGAAATTTAAAAATTGATTCCATTAAATATGCATAATATTACTTGGTTTTGTGTTTGATTTTTTTTATAACCTGTCTCCCCAACACCTTAAATTAATCACACATTTCTTGGGGAAAATTGTTTTTTTTTTTTTATTTAACAACTCTTTTCGAAAATTGATCGAAGCTTATTATTAATCCATTTTTGAATCATCTTAAATTAGTTATGGGTGTAGAGACCAATATACGGGTGGATGAACGGAGAGCAAGTTAGATGTATTTTTCCTGAAGCCAGAAGCAATAACTTTTTAAGAAAAACCATAAAAATTCAACCTACATAGTGGCTATGATAAACTTAAATGGTACATTTATTATGAAATGTACTGATATTGTATGATCGCGTATCACTTTTCTGGATCAAAAAATCGTGTACAAAGTACCGCTAGGACGTTTTTTTTGTGGTTGGTTGATTAAATTATAGCTCATTTAAAATATTATATTTGGGAGAACTAGCTTAAATGAATATGATTATACAAAGTATTCCATATTTTATTTTCAAGATAAATTTGCAAATAATAATAAAAATCATGATCATTAGTACGCCAACCGCATCATTCCCAAAAAAAGATTTGATGTTGTATGTATATCACCGTAAGTAAGCAAGAAAATATTCTTAAGAACTCAGGACGGATTTTTCGAAAAAAAAGTCAAAGCACTTTATAAATTTGCTCAAAGGTACGATAATATTCTTTCAGTTTTAACGTTTTTACGGATTCTGCATATTAATTGAAAAGTTTTTATACGAAGCTTGGCGATAAAGGAATAATTGATACTGAAAACTTTCCCCGTGAAAGCAAGCAGAGTAATTATTACCAATGAAACAAAAAATAGAAAAGGCAAAGAATATTTAAAATTTAAAATTTAAAAAAAATGACATTTCTTCACCAACGAATTTGAGACAGCTCCAACATAATTTGCGTAATCACTTTAATTAAAAAACACTTTATGATTATTCACACACACACATATATATATATCTACAAAGACTTAGAAATAACAATTTCGAAATATAGATATAGTACAACCTAGGGTGATCAAATTGTAAAGAATTTTGATTAGTCAAAGTTAATTACAGTACTAAATTTTTGGCGTCCAAAAATGGTTATGATTTTTTGACTGAATTTATGTACGTGTCACATATTACACTAAAAAAATTTTAGCTTTAATATTATCATAATGCTAAAAATTGTCGATTTATGTGAAAGCTGTTATGTGTTTAAAATTAGTAATTGTGGACATTGTACGTTATTGTTCCTTAGTCTAGGAGTTCAATGAGTATCTAAATTTATATTTAATGAGACGGTATTCTATTTTAGTCTGTCAGTTAAATGCATTAGCGTACTAAAAACATTTGTCTAAGAAGCAGTAATTTTGTTATAATTTATAGAATTTTTTAAATATATGTTAATTGTTGAATAATTTATTTGAGTTTACTTTCCATTTCCTCACAACGTATAATCCTCTTCATTCCGTTTCGCCCAATTTCGCAAGCAAACTTGAATGGGGGAGGTGCAGATTTCTTGAATAATCCATACATGACATATAATAGAGACCGTATTCAGCAATTCTTCAGTTATGGTTAGTTTTCTAAAAGATTATGATACAATAATATAAATATAATATTTATAGATGCATTAAAAATGATAAAATAATGGCGTAAAAACTTAATTAGGCTCTAAGTATAGCGGAAGAAAGTATATGCAAATATTTCAAATACATAATAAATATTTCTGATATTTAGTAAAAATATATTCAGTAATCATAAGTAACTACGTTGTTCAATAACGATTTAAAATATGAACTTTGTCTATGTACAAATTCACTAATAAATTGTCCATTTTAGCCATTACGTATAGTATACACCAGAAAATAAATGAATTCTTAAAATCCAATGTGTACATTAACTATACATATAAAGCTACCTTTCAGACTGCTTACATCTCTACAGTTAAGACGGCTAACTGGAGAGAGTTGAAAGATGACCCTCAAAAATATGACAGTGTTAACATTGTAAAAAAATCGTGTGTAAAAATATATACATATTCTTCAATAAATTTTTGAAGTATTTAGTGTTAGAAATATGTTAATATAGGTTGCTGCTTGTCACCTGAGGGACTGGTTATATTGTTCACGAACTGAAATAATCACCCAAGCACTCATAATGCAGTCAGCCGCTCTCCACTGCCGGGCGCGCGTGTTTCAGTATCATCTGACGACTGAAACTAACTTAACTTAAGCCGCAATGTCATTCGTACCATGTCTAGCGCTCATCAGTGAGTTTTCCTTACTAATCAATTTATTTACTAATCAGAGTGAATGCGAATTGAAATAATTTAAGTTTTAACTAAAATGGCTATATATTACATTAAATGACTGAGTAAATATTTACATTGACAACATTTCACACATTAATTGTAAAATATACAAATACCGTCAACACTACTGTGTTCTCAAGATGTTTTTAAAACTATGTAATATTTATTTTAAACTGGTAAGTAACCGGCAAGCGTTGCAATGTCATTCAAAGTAAGAAAGTATTTGTTTTAATCATATTCATCAAAGTGCTTTGGATACCTATTTTTTTATTTTTCATTTTGTTGCTTCCAAAAATAATTCAGGAGATTTTTCGACGCGTGAGCAGCCCATAAAAAGCTGCTCATATTTTTATAACAATCAGATGAAACAGATAATACTCGCGATGAGCAAAATCTACCCGGATATAAAAGTTGTGTTGATTTAAAATTTTTTGGAGGCGCATACACTTCACCAAAGTTTCATTGCAATCGGATGAAAAGTACAGAAACGCATACGATACAAACATTCAAATAAATAAACAAACAGACATTCATTATTATATTTATATAGACTAACAATAGGAAGTCCATAACCGTGTGAAGTGATATTTATCAAAAAAAAAGTGAATTACTTAGTACTACTATTTCCATACATTTTTTTTTTAATTTTAGATACTTTCTAATTGAAACAACATAGTTCTAAATAATCCTTTAGATTGAATTATTTTGAACATTTTTAAGGCAAGCTTAAAATGTCAATTCTATTTTCCAATGTTAAAATGTTTGATCATTTTTTCAGCATTAACAAATGAACGAAAATTTGAAAATATTAATATATTAAAAACTATTTTTATAATTTTACTATTCATTATCTCAAAATTGAGATGAAAGCTAATAAATAAGAATTGTACAATATTATATCAAAATAATCTAAACGACACTAAAAATATTATGGAATGAAAGTTTTTTGTATACTTTATGCATATATCGATTTCTTGATTAGTGTAATAATTCAAACGTATTTCAGACGATACCAGACGAATTATATTGAATTTTTAAAAGAGTTATGCATAATGTATTGAATAGTTTTATTCCAATTAAGAACTAGTGCTTTTGTAGGCACTAAAAAACTTTTTGGGTTGAACCTAGGGTTGTAAGGTACACCAAATGAAGGCAGGCTTCGTAATTGACAGGTAATTGGCATTAGACCTTTGCAGTACCCAGTTAAGCAGGGCTTGTTATTCAATAATTTAATTAATGTGACGATAATAAGTGGCCATATACATTTCCGATACGAAGGGGTAGACATAAGGAAGTAAAATGAAATATTTTATAAAAAGACATTAAAATAAATTTTACTGTATGACGTGACATTGTGTTGAGCAGAAATTGTGTTAAAAAATGCAAAGGTTTGTTGATAATAAGAATCGAAAAATCGTATTGAAGTAAAGATTGTTTTTTCAGTAATAATAATTTTTGTAGATTGTGCAATACGAAAAGTGTGTCATTGTTAGTTCGTGGTGCAGTAATCAACGACGTTGGCGTATGAAATATATCTCATGGATTTAAATTCTTAAAAAAACGGCAATAGTTTTGATGTGTGAAAAAAATCACTAATTATAAAACACGGGAAAAAACAAGCGCCTCGCTAACGACTGGTACTGTCCTAGCTTCATCTTTTTAATTATCAATCTTTTTACAGGACGAGAGATTCTGCAACAGAAATAACAAGAAATTCACGTAGAAAATATCTTTAAAAATACTTCGTGAAAATGAGTGAAAAATTGAGTAAAAACAGTTGGTAGGTATTTGTGAATTATTTAAGTCTAGCATCCATTTTACATTGTATCATTAGTAATGCTTTGAAGTTATATTTTAATAATATTTGTGGTGTGTTTTTCAATTATGTCTTTAAATGTATTGATTAATGTAATCAAAGAATTGAATTTTTTATTGAAAAATAAATATTCAATATTCATTAATAAAAGAACTCATGGAACATAATTGGTAGTCAACTGTATTTACATCTTATATTCAATCGTACGATAACAATCAGACTCGACTCATTTTTATGAGGAGATAAGTAACGATTCAAATATTAATACTTTTAAAAATTTACTCGTCAAACGATTGAAAGCATAATTTATGAAATTTCCATTATGGAATGGGAAGCAAACCAGTAAACCCCACAAGTCAAATGACGTTATCTACGCTGGTATGAATATATTGTGACATATTGTAGAATCAACCCTTTAAAAGAAGAACAATTTATTAAATCCTCTCAATATATAGCTATATCTTTTAGATAAGCTGTAATAAGGTAATATCTATCAGTCCTTTTAAGTATGAGAGGTATTTTGAGATAATTTATGAAAGCGATAAAATGGTTCACACTTTAATATTTTCATGATGAATAATAACACAAAAAATGAAAATAATACTTCGGCGAAAACGATGCGAAAAAATGAAAATAAACAAAAATAATATGTTTCACTTTGCCAGGCAGCGCGTTGAAAAATTGGTTAAATCATAAATCTTGCAGTGGGGCGTATTAACCCACGGTAGATTATGATAGAAAACACGTAGAAATATAACAACAGTGACTAGTGAATTTACGACCAGATAATAGATTTTTCAATATATTACTCTTGGCAGCTTAAAAAACACTTTTTCTTTATCTTGTTTTGCGCACGTAAAAAATGAGCCTTATGTTAAGTTATATAAAAATTAAGTGACACAATGGTATATGGCATGCAGATTATATTGTATGTATAAAACAGTTAAGTTTGCAGCCGAGACAACATCTGTTACATTAAAGATGCATAAATTCAGCAATTGAAAGCATAGAAATAATAATATTGACGAAAATATGAAACTCATATATAAGATATGAAAAAGAATATACAATACTGATAAAATACTCTGCACACTTGAACATGTTTTGTCACTCATGAATCAGGTTTCCCCTTTCCGCATCTTTAGATGGAGCGAAGATACAAAATTGCAAAGCACGAGTCGCGAATAACAAAACATGTGGTACAGACTTTGACCGCTTCAAATTTGATATTGAAGTTTCATTAATTCACTCTGAGTCCATACCGTCAATTAGAAAATGATTTTATTTATGAAATCAAGTTGGAATTTCATTATGATTTCGTTAAAGTTAATAAAACATATTTGAGAAAATGTGTTGCAATGTTAAAAAGAGATAAAAAAATCAAAATGTGTAAGAGAGTCAACCGAGTGAGTTATATTTTAACGTCGTTATAACTTTATAATAAAGGTAACGGTTTTAGTTAGAAATTCGTTTTATTGTAATATCTGTAGTGTGAAAACCTTATGTATTATAATCACAGACATGTAGACATTTATTTGAATTTAAATTTTTTACGACCTCATGAATTAAAATATTCTCAATTGATAATGAAAGTATTAAATATAACAGAAATATTAAAAAAAAAAGTACAAAATTTTTTACAAAAAAAAATTAAAACAATAAAAAAATTGATAACTCCTGCAATAGAAAATGTTAGTTGGAAATATTTGAATCAATGAATTCAGTATGTTTCGTTCTCTTTACGGTAAAACTCTATCCAATCGAAATAAAGCGATGAGCTCGAAACTATTCACGGTACATGTTGTGTTTCTAGTATTGTTAAAGGAATTCGATGTTTCATTTTCATTGCGAAGTTCAGAAGTTCTTCAAAATTCTGATGGGAAGATCTGGTCGACGGAAGAATTATATAAAATGCCTCCGGAAGATGTCAGTGAATGCATTCAGCAATTGGGGAAGATTCAGCTTCCTTTGAGGCAGGCAACGGTTATTTGGGGTTCACTTGTTAAGTTTTATGGGTGTGCGGGCTTGATACCAGAAGAAAAACTTAACACTCTTCATTGGGTGACGATAGCAGTAGAGCCGGAGCATTACTCGAATATGACGATATCTACCATTGACGCGGTCGAAAATTTTGGATTTTTTTATGATCTTTCAGAAGAACAACTCTCAGCCATCGCCGATAGAATCAGGGAGGATTTCGGAGGGAAAGATCCTGAAGACTATACGTCATATGACTTAACAGCATTAAGGCAAATTATCTGTGCATTTAATCCAGGTATATATTTTTTTTCTACAAAATTTTAAAAATACATTGCAATTTTTTCACCGTGTTATAATGGAGTTCTACCAAGTGAATGCCAATTCAATCAATATATTTTTTTCATTAAGTACACAAAAAGGTGTAGATTAATCGTATGATAATCATTTTGAGATGAAGAAATATCTCACCTTTTCCAGTATTTTTCCTAAAATGATTCCATTCAGGGACCGATCACCCCATAGTAAGTGAAGTTGTTAAATTTAATTGTTGAACCTTTGTAATATATAATTCCACATGTTTTTGTCACTCACCACCCACGTATCGCCTTTAGAAATCCTCAAAAATTTTATGCGATACTTATCGTTTGTGACACGGATTGTGAGTAACAAAAAATGTGGACTTGTACAATTTTTTAACAACTCTAATTTCATCAAGCACCTTCAGTTGATATCTTAAATGAAGGTTTTTGCTTGTTACGAATAAAATATTGTGTGAATTTTGCAATCAATATTGCTAAGGAAATTCAGATTCAATATGAAAATCAATGAATAAGTTCAACTCGAAGACAAAACGATACTCGATTTTGTTTTACGAATTATTGAAATTTTGAAAAAAATGTACATCCTATTTTTTTGAGTAGTTCAATGATATCAAATAAGAAAGAAATGTTAAATTAAATTTCTGATGATTTGTTTTACACTGCTAATTAAATAATAAAGAGGGATTGCTTCCGAGTTATGATCTGTAAGCAGTGATAGATGCATCGTAGTAGAAGTATTTAATGTTCTGTTTATCAAAATAATAAATGCATCATATTAAACTATAATTACGTTATGTTATGCGTGCTATTAATTGATCAATTGTTTATATTTTATAGACGAAATTATGCGAATTCATCCATTGGCTTACAAAGATGCTGCTGCAGCTTTGAGTACTCTCAAAAAATGTCCATGTCAAGTTTTACAAGCTCTCGCCCAACTGGCAATACATCCAAAGGCTTTTGGATTACCCGATACTTGGAGCGAAGAAATTATTGACAGCGTTGGAATTGTTACAAATGGTTTGACACAGGATATGATTGATCTTCTTCCAACGAAGATTATGGGAAAAGAAAATTCACTAAACACGGATACTTAAAATAAAATATTAGAGTATACCGAGAGCGAAAAATACAATATTAATCTTAAAACACAAGAATATTTTACACAATATTAATAAATAACTTGAAAAGCGTTTTTGTTACATTAAAAAAATTGACGATGCAGAAGAATTTAGAAGTTATAATTAATTACATTGAAAAAAAAGATTATATAAAATCATCTGTTGATCAAAACTATCGAATTGTGAGTCTCTAACTAGTTTATTTCTAATGAATTATCGCGAAAGAAGGAGCTTTTACAAATAAAACAACAAATGATAACGAATATTTAATTTTTTTGATGATGTTTTTTGATTAAGACTATCGATAATTTTTCCATTTTCTTAACTTTTTTTTATTCTTGGGATATATCTGGTCTGGAATGTGTTTTTTCCGTAAAATTTGAGTGTGTTTGATTGATGAATTTTTTGAATTTGATGTGTTATTTTCGTAAATGAAAAGTGAGGATCGTCAAAAATATTTCAATACTATAACTGTCATTATAATATTGTAAAAATGTAAAAAACATCCGTTCACAAGAAACACGGTTGCAGCTTAAAACAATTAGGAGAACACAACCAGATATTGAAATCAAAGGCTTTGCAGTTTTACAAAGCATTCATTATCTTTTTATAATTGTATGTGCTTTAACCGAATATGATATTTCTCTCAAGAATATATATGTGCTAGTGTATTTTTAATATATCATAGGTATAGATGTGGCAATGGTATACCTATTTTTTATTTCAGGGTATGTTTGCTTATAAGCAAGATTTTTTAAAATTCATGTAGCTATATGACCATTCAGGTTACACATTACTTGAATCGAATAGTAGTAGTTGGAAGAATAAATGCTTAATGTAAACAAGGACTTAATCAAGATTTACATTGAAAACTTGTGCTGAAAAATTTTAATGTCAATAAAATAACGTATAACTTTAAATCTTGAACTAATTTGAAAAAAGAGTAATATTCGAAATAATGAATTCAAACAACTTCAAATTTTTTACATACACATATATATTAAAATTAAATTGTAAGCAACCGAAATACACAACCATCTCTCAGTTAACACGGTTTCGGTTCAATACAGTTTCAGTGTGGGTGAAAAAAAAAAACGTTTCGTAGATGTGCACACAGCTATGCGAAATTCTACGCATAACGGTAAGGGTATGCCGGAAATAGAGCTGCGCATTTCAAACAACAAATATCACCTGAAATATAATATATAGACAATACATCAGACATTTAGTCTCGTGTTGCCCACCGTGTTTATCACTCGTTGAATCCTGACAGCTGATAAAATAATTATTGCTTATAATTTCACAATTATTCAAGATATATTTTTCTTATTTCTAAAACATATTTTTATTATTTTTATAATCAAGTTTTAAATAATATGAAGACATATAAAATTTTAGACCCATAATGTCAAAACCGAAACTTAGTAGAAAAATAATTTCTCTAGACAAAAATACAAGTTTTGGATCAAAAAATGTCAATATTAATATTCTCTAGTGATAGTGACACTGAATAATATATTCTATCCGTATCATTCTATATCAATAAATTTTCATAAGTTCTACCTACCTGTTTTTTATTAATATCCCTAAAAAAACCTATCTCCTCTATTTCATACATTTGTTAGTCTCGCTTAACACGATTTCGTTTAGCACGGCTATCAAGCAGAACTTATCTTTCGTGTAAGTGTGGGATGGGTGTAATCAATTTTAAGATAATAAAATATTTAAAGAAAAATGTTCTGTGATGTTGATTACTTACCCGTATTTTGTATAGTGTTTTATTTTTGTTACTACGCCGTTCTCAAAATGCCATATCTACTGTTTTTCACATTAGTAAATCTTGACAAAAGGATAAAAAGCATGCACTGACGTTGCAAAGGATTTTTTACAGTATATAATGCACAACTACAAAAAACTGAAAGAGCTTTACATGTCTATTTTTTATTTCAGTATTATTCTACAGTCACTATTTCACAGAGCTTCTATCCAGTAGGTCTCTCGAGCGTATTTAAGGCCTTTTGGTTCAATACATATATTGTACCTCAGGGTGACTTTATACATCCAATTGTGGTTTGTGTCTCGACTACACAAGCTTTTATCTTGTCATTTGAAATTATTATTCAGTTTTATGTTGTTTATTTCTTAAACATTTCAGCATTTCCTCCCAATATACTACAATAAATAATATAAATATTAAATTATGAATTGAAATGAATTTATGAGGTTACAGGCCTGCATACAATGGTTGAACTAATATTACATAATATCGGGAGCGGACGTACTAAAAATATGTTTTTTTGGTGCTTTATGAATGGTTAATTTGCTGATTATTAATTAATTATGAAAAAATAGCAATGTATTTTAGTTCTACACTTTTTTTAAGATATAGTTGATAGATATTCCAGCTCACGCCATCGTCAGAGCTTCTGGCGACTAGTTCTGACAATGGCGCGAGCCAAAATAGCTATCAACTATATCTGAAAAAAAAATTGTAAAACTAAAGTACGTTGCTATTTTTTCACCGTGTGAATACATATATTTTATGGAAAGCAAGAAGGGAATATTTAATGAAAAGTTAATCTCATAAAATATCATGTATCAAAACTATGATTGTCTAGTATACATTGTAAGAAAACTTTGCCGGCTTACAAGCTTATTATGAGATGTTTTTTTACAAGATAACAATATTTTTTTAAGTATGTATTATACAAAGTTAAGCAAAATAAAATTCAATAATACTTTGCATAAAATCTAAAAATTGCAATATGCCAGACATTTTACAAATACACTATTTAGAAGTTGTTCAGCACTAAATACCTGTATCTTTAAGTGGATTATTTATCTCTACTATTCCAACGATGATAAGCTATGAAGTGTTTTTTATACATGGCTTGGATTATGGAGAAAATTTTGTTTTATTTTTAAAAATCTACTAAAGGTGGTTTGATATTCAGGCATAAAATATGATATGATGATTTTATATTTTACATTAATTTCTGGGACGCCAGTGAATAACTTCGTCAGTTCGTTGCAAACGCTAGAATATTTATTAATTGAGTTTTTTTTTTTAATATTTATTACTTAGCAACTCCTTTGAAAAATGAAATATAACTGAATTAAAGAAATAACAGTCACGTTTTAAGCCTCCTTGAAGAATCATCCCACTTGGCTCTATCTATTTTTAAAATATATAAATTATATGAAAACCGTTTATGACAGAAATGTTTTTATAAAATAATTTATAATAAAGAACACCAATACGTCATAAAATGTAGTTGTTTTTCAATATGCTTATAATATTTATAAGATGGTGCCTGACGTGAATGACTGAAAACCATACATCCTCAATATTTTCGTTTTCTCTTAAACGTCAAAATATGTACATTATTTTCTTTTATCTAGCTTAGAGTAATTTTTCGGCAGCAAAACTGGTTGAAATAAACCTGTAACAGGTAAAATAACTTAGAAATATATTTACAAACGCGTATAAAAACTACTTACGTTTTGAATAATTATAGTGTATAACATTTGTCAAGAATGGATAGAGTTTCGTAGTATCTGAAATATGGCGATGATTGATGACTGGCATCATTTAATGGTGTAACTTTTTAGCCGACTCTGTATTTATTTAACAACATACAACGTGAGAGAAATATCGATAAAGAAGCCCTTCGAATGTTCGATATCAAAAACAAAACAGACAGCCATCAAACGCCATGATAGACACACATAAAAATAAAACTTGTGCGCTGAAATATATAAGATGAATATGCCGGAGAAAAAAATAAAGAAGGGAAATAAATTATATCGATGTCATCTAAGGAAACTCATCGCAGAATTTTACCTTCACAATATTCATCACAATTTTAATAATACTCAATCTATTACTATTGTGCGGGCTTTTTTGATATGCGATGACGCAGTTGTGTGTCTCTGATGTAATACAAAATAAAAAAATATTACTCATATGAAGTTTGTTTGACTTGAAATAATTATTGTATTTAGTGGTTTTTTTAAATGACAGCAATCGTTAATAAATATGTCTATTCATAATGGTAAGTAACTTATACCATAAATGTAGTTTTATCTTCCCTGAATTGAAAATGTTTGGATAAATTTTAACAAAAACACAGTAGACATCAATTAACTCACCAAATTTGTAATATAATAACAATATTAATAATAAAAAAAACATGATTTCTTAGCATTGCAAATGATTAAAGGAGCTTTTTAAGCGCAGCGCAGAAGTAAATAAAAAAAAAAACGAAAAAATTGATCGGAACAAACATTAAATATGTGTTATGCTATTATTGTATATTATGAAGTATTATATATAGTATACATATGTACACACTCTATATTAAATAATTAAATCAAATTTTTTAGTACTTATTTCTACAATATGTTTTATGATCAGGACCGGTTTCGCTCATCGCGAGCATTATCAACTGATAAAAAAAAAGTTATTTCATTATTTCAAATATCAAGTCTTTCTACCAAGACGTGGCAGTTAGCACCTTAAAATGTTACACATACGTTTTAAGCATTAATTTTTTGAAGCATTTGTTTATTAAAATAAAATTTTTAACAGAACTAATACAATATATTTATCCCCAAAAGTCTTACCTAAGATTATTTGTATGATTTTTCAGAATCACATTATGGTTTACGCCGTGAATATTTGCGTTTTCCCAAAAAAACCGTTGTCGTTTGTTACGTCCAGGGCGTTGGTGATATTTGACAAACATTTTCAGATGCCATCGAATGCTAAACGCACTCCAATTTCAGGGACATCAAAAATATTTACAATGGAACCACGAACAACCGTTCTAGCATAATACGTTTTCCTGGATGGATCGTTCATTTTTTTAGTCCCGTTAACCATAAGAATAATGTTCAATAATTCCGCATTAGCCATTCCCCAATTTATCGATTTCGTCGATCTATCGTCTAAATATTATGGTTTCGTTTCAAATATTACCCCGATAGGCCTAATTTGGTGGATACATCTTTCTATACAATATGAATTGTGAGTTTGAGCACATTAAATCTTATAACACGGTGAAAAATAGCAATGTATTTTAGTTCTACGAAATTTTAAAGATATAGTTAATAGAACTTGTACTGACGATGGAGTGAGCTGAAATAGCTATCAACTATATCATAAAATTTTTTGTAAAACTAAAATACACAGCTATTTTTTCACCGTGTTACAATGGAGTTCTACCAAGTAAATGCCAAAAATCTTATATATTAACCAATGAAATTAATGATGAAATATAAAGTTCGCTCAAATGTCTTGAGGTTTTCTTTAATAAATAATTTCACAAGATGAAGTTCCAAACAGAATTCGTTTATTTCAATAAATTAATGTAACTTTTATAAAACCCTCTCATATTTAATAAACTGTGGAAATTAAAGGTGACTGACTAATTGTTTTTTTTTTAAGATTTTGCTTTCATAATCATTATTTTAAGTTTTCCCACAATAACCCATTTTTTACTGTCCCTTGAAAATCGTAGAATCAATGTTTCACTGTACTTACATTCGGATCTGTAGACAGTGCTTTTTTTGCATTACATTAAATGATAAGAAGAGATTCCTTTCTCTAAAAAATATGATTCTGAAGATCTTAAAATTTTTGAATGGATTAGAGGTACGATATTCATTCACTGAAATTATGAAAAAAAAATTTGGCTTTTCCAATAATCAAAAACGTCAATACTATTCCAATTAATAATTCAACAGAGAGTGATTTATTTTTTATTGATAGACGGGAGATATAGTCGTGCCCCGTATATCTCTGTCTGGTAAGCACCCTTGAAATACACGACCCCGACGGTGTAACTCCGCTAGCTACATCTCGCAAATGTGGCTTGCATAATAACAACGAAATATTAGAGATCCCCTATCACCGGGCTTTGTGTGGCCAGACCAAACTTTGATCGAATCAGTTTTGCATGTTTATTGGGCGCCTTTATGCTTACGCTGCCGGCTGCCGGGATGGAACTCGTGCCCGGCCAATTATGTGTAAATTGTTTGACAGAATTATTTTGCTTACGATCACGACACGGGTTTTATAAGGGTTAATAAGGATCTCACAACAATGTGAAGTTAATCTAGAATGACAGCTTAAATTCGTCCATTAGTAAGTTATCTTATCAATTGTCGGATGTTTGTACATATATAAGCATTGATTGACTTCTGAGCATTTTGACAAAAAATATTGCTATAAAAACTACTTAAAAATTAGAAGGTGAAAAATGAAAGACGTTTGAACGATAGAATGAATTTGCAAAACATAGCAGACATCCACGAATTTGAATAGAAAAAAAATGAGAAAACTTTGTCTTAAAGTTTCTGTTATGAGATTCAAATCGGCAAGACCGAGTAAAGGCACGCCAAAAAGTGTTGACTTTTCGACTGTAAAACCGATCTAATATTTTTTTATTGAGATGTCAAAGAAATGTTTTGATAGGTATATGACTAAACAATACTTGTTTCGTTGGTAAATTAATTGTGTTATTTTATAAAGATATTTTCTAACCGTTTGAATAAAAGATATTTTTTTCCAAACGAATGAGGTTTTGATCAGTGAAAAACATCAGTCATTAACAAATGAACAAACGTACAAAATTAACGCTCAGTTTTTTCTGTTTTTTTGCTGTTATAATTATATCTCGAACAAGTCTAATCCGTTTCAAAATTTCGTTTGATGTTTATTTATAGGAGGGGTGTTATCCCGTTGAGGATATTCTACTAAGGGAGGCAAGAGGTGAATGCAAGAGAGGTGTGAGGCATTTCGTTAAAAAAACATATGGCAATAGATTTTTCTATCCGTAAATATTCTCGGTCCGTCGTTGTGGCCTTATATTAAACATCCATCCAATGATCAAAAAGTTTCCGGTTTGTGTCTCCAATGATTTTCACTTTTTTGCTTTATTCAATTTGCAATGGTTTGATTTCTCTTTGAGATATAAAAAGTATTAAAACTTATTTTGACCAAAATATTCAATGACCATTCAAACGGAATTTTAAGCTTGAAATTTTATTTCCCTGTATTACTGCAAAATCTATTTTTTTTGTTTTCATAAAAAAATAGGAAATTCAAAAGAAAAACGTTATTCTTATTTATCATGACTCAAACAAAATAATAAAACAAATCAATCCTGGATAATCATCTTGATGATTTTGTTAGTTGCTATAGACGAATAAATTTCTTTCATATTTTACTATCCACATAACGGTTTAAATACTAGAATGAAAACGTAAAAAGTCATTTTCTATCCTATTATAGTACTATTATAGATTATAAAATGAGAAATTGAACGTATCATTAAAACTTGTTCTGTCTCGTCACATTCTTATGAATGGTCAAAAAAAAAAGTAAGAAAAATTTTGAAAAAAAATACTATTATTTTCGCTTCGTGAAGCGAAAACCCTTCAATTAAAAATGTTGATTTTTTGATGACGATACAGCCACGAAATCTTTTTCGTTGAAAGCAGTCTTATAAGAAGATTTATGTACTTTTATTCAATGCCAAGAGATTACATATATCTCATAAATTATAATAAAATTATTTATAGTTTATTCATTTATTTATTTGGTACAAACACTTTATTACTTTTGTAATGTTTGAAATATCTTAAGCATTGAAAATTAAACGAAAACATAGCAAGGGCAGTAATGAAGTCAACTAAGCAAGCTTTGAAAAAATCTACTTATTAAAGTGAATTAACACTAAAAATAGTATTTGTCTGAAATCACTTCTGCCCTAATGAGATATGTTAATATCCAAAGCAATACCTTCGACCGTTGTTAATGCTCTTATTATAGGTATCTCCATTGACAGATTGGGTATATACTTTGGAAGAATAAAAAAATTATTTCACTTTTAAGGTGTTATATGTCACTTCTTGAAGGAAAGGCGTTTAAATGTGTTTGTATTATGAAATACCAGTGACCAAGTATTTTTTTCTTTGAGCTCTCAAATTATTTAAAATGAGAAAGCTTAAGCAAAAGTCAGTTGGGTAAAATCAAATATAACATCGATATACCCTCAAGTGAAGACGTCTCTAGAATTTATTCTAAGCCTCTAATGCAAATATAACATAACTGTAGTAGATTATTTAAAGTGAGATAATTGATCAAAGTAATTTTGAAATTATGCAGTTAATGTAAAGTTTTTAACGTAAATATATGTATTAATAAAATGGACACATTAAATAAAATTAAACGAGGGAAAAACACCATTTGTAAAGTAACAGTGTAAAGTGTGAACAAATAATTGACGGATTGTAGAAGAGATATTCTAATTTTATCTATTACCAGTCGTGACCAATATTAAGAAAAACAATACTAAGTTCTACGTCTAATCAATCTATTGTCTTCTCTGAAATGTGCGTGACTGAATTTATGTCATTTCTCATTCTATTTGTATCATGATTTTTCCTTTGTTTAATTTATCAAAAGACAAAGGAAGAGAAGAATTTCATTACTGGAGCAAATAAATCACCAAGTAATACGGTGAAAAAATAACAATGTATTTTTGTTCTACAAAATTTATAAGATAATTGATAGCTATTTCGGCTTACCAGAAATCGTTCTGATTAGAGTTAATCTAGGTTTTTTTTTAGTGAGTGAGAATCCACGTAAGTAGTGAATCAGTATTGTAACCCTCACTTTGAGAAATATTATACATACAATTTATTTGTCACATTTAAGAAATTATTGCCACAGTATAAAAATATGATGTTAGAACAGAGGAGAAGGTGTATGGTGGTCCTTTTCCACACCGCTATATTAAGATAAGTAAATGTACGTTTAAACATAGTTATAATGAAAGCCTAAGCTGAAATAGCTATCAATCTTACAACTTTTGTAAAAATAAAATATATTGCTATTTTTTCACCGTGTTATAATAGAGTTCTATCAAGTAAATAAAACTTCAATCAATATATCACCAAGTTATTGTTTATTTCTTCTTGGCCAGTGTATAAATATGACCATTTTTTGACATGGTTTTGACAATGGTGTAATGCAAAATATATATTTTTCTAAAATTCTAATCGAGTGTGCGTGATAAATAAAACATGAGGAAAGTTTCAACAATTCAAATTTGTGGCTTTATGTAATGACAAAAAATTATTTAAATGCAAAAATTAGCATAATGTTGGACTGTCAAAAGATCAATCGATTAACACGATAGTATTTCATTTGATTTTAGATTTTGAAAAATTTCGAAATCCTTGTGACGTTTTCGACAGTAATATTTCGAATTTCGAAAAAACAACTTCTCTGCAAAACCAAATCGATAATGATTCTGACGGAACAAAAAATATTCCTATTGGCATGAAAGTGTCACAAACAGAAAAGGTCCCACCAAAAACAAGCTTGAGAAAAAACTAACACACTTAGAGGAAATTACTAAAAGTTTTTGCTGTCGCGAGACCTTTTCATAGACAAGTTTCAGTTTTTTTTAAATCTTGTCATCCAATATAATTAGTTTTTTGGTTCTTCTGAATAATTGAAATTCTTACTGATTTAAAATTTGTAAGGAAACTTTATAATTGTGCGGATATAATTTGTTAGTATTTGCCCAATTACAATGATGTTTTCTGTGATTTATCAGTAATAATTTAACTAAAAAATAATTAAACCCTGGAACGATAAAATAGTTTTTTTGTGTTTCTGGGATATTTTTTTTCGTTTTTTGACGCAACTTACGACACAATATTATTGACAGAATATGAATAAAAAATACTTGCAAAGTGAATTTGTTTCAACATCAAATTCCGCAACGGTTAAGTAATATTATTCATCAATGAAATATATATATATTTACATAAAAAATATTGAGTATGTTTCATTGAGAAATTAACAAGGAAAAGAGTCAAGAAAGCTTAGACAAATATACAAAAAAATATTACTCGTCTGACTCACTCTTGTCAATATAGAATAAATTTATATACTAGTGGTACTTACAACGAAATTATGATTAATGAAATTTTTATTTATGAAATTGTTATTTATCGATAAATTCTTCCAAAATATAGCATTTGTTTTTTAACTGATATCAGTACCTCTAACGTACCCCAGTCGTATCACAATTTAACAATTGTTGATTATTTATAGTATATTTAAATGAAGAAACACACAAGTGACAATTGATATTTTGGAAATTCATATATAAGAGGAAAGTATTTTTTCGATTTAAAAAAAAACAAGTCACTTTAAATATATATATATCACATATAAATATGTTATTGTGTCCTCCTTAAGCTTCCAAAAGCCGTAAATTCAAACATGTTTTTTCAGGTACGGTTATACGATACGTTCCGGCCACAGAAACAACGACCATGACCGTGGGAAGTAGTTCTTGTCATGTATATTATCTAGGAAGGTTTCTACGTTCTGGGAAAATCTAATAAGCCCCACTTCACGGCATCTAAGAAGCGTGAAAAGTCAAGTATAAAAATGAAAGTACTTCACAAAAGTAGGCGCGAGCGGATATATATATCATGACCTCAATATCTAGAATTTTCTTAGAAAAGTAAGCGACACCTAGCAATGATGAATATTAGTTTCTTAAATATTGTTTTCTTTTGTGAATTATTCGTCTTAAAAAAAGCTTGGGTAAAATTCAGTTCTGATATAAATATTATATATTTTTCTTGAGTAAGTTGACTAATTACGTAAAATATCAATTTTAAAAATACGGTGTATGCATTTTTAATTCATAAGACAAACTAAATTGGCATAATTTTTTCAAGTCGTTCAGTGTTCATAGACAAAAAATTCGAGAATATAATAATAGCATTACCTTATAAATTTCGAATTTTTTTATATCATTTTTTATACGGAATAAAAATGTCTTATAAAGCTTCATAAAAAGATTTTTTTATTGTTTGTAATCTCAAAGTAGTTAACAAGTCATAAATAAAATGATTGCTTTCGACGAACAAATAACTTGAAAAAGGCTTCTACTCCAAAAAAGTTGCTACACTAAACATAAAAAACTATTTTTGAAAATTATATCAACTTATTATTGATACCCATTCAATTGATTTACAATCCAATAAATATTCGTTAGTGTGTAATGGGTAATGAAAGATTTTTTATTGTAACGCTATTGTTACTAGGCTTGACGTATAGTGAAGCTTTTTTCGTAATATTTTTATCATTTGAAAAAGGTTGTTCAATTAGAATGACCTCCTTAAAAGCAATCCTGTTTGATTGGAAAAAATATTTTTAGCCATGTTTGTATCATATGTGGAACAAATGAATCTCTAATCATCAATACAGTGCAGAGAATTTCAGTTACAGCGTTTGAATGGAGCTAAGAAATCTGGAGCAATTAGAATTTTTCCAAATCATCTAAAATTTATAGTGTTATACTGCTATGCAAATTGTTTATTAAAATCAAACCATCCTTTAAAAATACAAAGCGATTTAATCATAATATTTGGTACATAAAAACATTGAAATTATTGGAAAAATATCCAATATTAAATAAAGCGAGTGTTAAGTGATTATTATCTTAGACCAAACTATTAAGAAGAAGGTGACAATTCATGAAAGATTGTCAAAATAATGAAAATAAATACAGTTAAAATTTTTAAATATATTTCATTTTACTAAAATTGCGGTCAGTACATTTAAAGAATCGAAAATTGTCGGAAATATTTCCCGGATTTCAACAACATTTACCAAATATTACCTCAAAATTAGTTGCTTTATTTATTTTTCTATAAATACTACAGATTAAAAAAATAAAAGCTAATTTTATTTTTTGAAAATTTTGAAAGATACATTTTTTGAATAATGCAAATGTTTCTTTGAATTTGAGTAGTAAGTGTTTTATTTAAAAATTTTGACTTTGAACATTAAACATTACAACTCTGTTGAACGAAAATCAAACCCTTACCACTGTTCCATATAACTGAAAAAAATAACAATAAAATTATTTCAAAAGAGGCCAACGTTCGATAGATTAGAAAAAAATCAATAAATACGATTCATCTGTTATTTATTTTTGATAGTATACAATATTTGAAAATATGACATGTTATATAAATAATACTCAACCAATTTCCTAAAATTGTTCGACGAAGTACAATATTCCTTTTTTGAAGCTCATGAACGAGTCGATCTTTTGTTGAAAAATACAAAAATACAATGAGTCCTATACAATATAGTTTGGAGCATTGCTCGAGAAACTTGGGTAAAGCCTTCATTATTTAGTTTTGAATAAACGAAGACAAACATAATTTCTTCTGGTAACGATGAATATTTATGTTTTTGATCTTTTTGACACAAATAGTGATAATTAGTTTTGGCTATTAAAAAGCCATTCATATATAACGTCTGGGTGTCGATACTGTGCTAGCTTGATGAAGAAGAAGTTAGAAACAAGATGGAAACAAATATGATATCAATAAATATACTACTAGGAAGACTATTGGCGGCTGATTTTTATATAATAATTTATAAGATGAATTTAAAGTCACATCTAGTGCAGATACTTTAAAGTTATTAAATCTATTATGTCGTAAAAGCAACTGAATCAATGATTGCGTCACTAAGCAATTGATTTTTTTATTGTAATCCAAAAGTGTAATATCGTGAGTATACAAGACTGTAAAGTTGATTAATGTTCATAAAATTTATGAATTTCTCATATTGAAAATGAAGTGGAAAATTATACATAATGTAAAATTAAAGAAAAAAGTGTCAAAAGTTCAAATGTTAAAGTTACCGTATGTACCGCGAAATATGTGTTAATATTGTAATATTAGGTGAAGATCAAAGAAAAAAGTCAATAAATGCTTAAAGTTTTTGTATACGAAGACATTGATAAAGTATTTAATTTATTGGCTCTCATACTGTCTTTGGTGATCTTTAATGTAATGTCGATTGAGACTGACAGTTTAAAAGTAAGTATGTGTTTTATTTTGATCGGTATACAAAGTTTTCAATTTAATTTCCGTTCAGATGTCGGATAAATATATTGTTCTTCTATTCCAAGAATCTTATGCGCTATGCTTCAATTGCAGGAAGGATTTCGAAGTTTCACCGGCGAATTATCATGTTTCACCGATAAAGTTTATCCCGGCTATGATATAAAAATCTAAATACCTTTGCTCTTATATAAAATGTTCGAAATTTCATAAAATTATTTGGAGCACGAAATGACTGTGTAATTTTAAGAATATTTGTTTGAGTATAGATTTGTCTATTGATTGAATCTGGTATTTACTTGGTAGAACTCCATTATAACACGGTGAAAAATTGGAATATATTTAAGTTTTACAAATTTTTATAAGATATAGTTGATAGCTATAATATTTCGGCTCACACATCGTCAGAATATAGTTCAAATTTATCTTATAAAATTTTTGTGGAACTTAAATACATTGCAATGTTTTTACCGTGTTATAAATTTGTCGGTTTTGCTAAGATAAACAAATTTATATTTTTTGAGAAGTCATTCCACCGAAATATTTTATAATAACACAATTTGCTTAAAAAAGTTTTATTATTTTGTTTATCACCATTTTGATCAAAATGCCCATTAACAGTAAAATTTTCAAATTTATTATAGCAAAATACTTGATAAACTAAGATGCTTTCATCAATCAATGTCAATCAACAATAATTGTGACAGTTAACATAAAGTGAGTGAACTTGAAGAAAGACACTCTAGCAGATAAAAACTAGCATGGGGCACAGAGTACAAGAATATCAGCTTAAGCATTGCTGTTGTCCGAAAGTGTGTTTAAAGCAATTCAAATAAAGGTTAATACCTTAATTCGAAACTCAAGAAATTGGAGATGGAACAACAAAAAATATTTGCATTTGTGTGCATTTAAAATTCATTTGACACAAAAGCTTCTTTCGCAAGACCATTAACCAAGCCAAGATGATACAGCAACTCATGACAAAATTGTAATGAGAGATGAAGCTCATTTACATGTTAATGACTTGTTCGTAAACAAATTACTCGGTTTTATGGAAAGATGTCGTAACATCAAATACAGGTAATGCTATAATGGAATCACGAAGAATAGTAAACCTTTCCGTCAAACATTCTGTATAAAGTTAATAAACAGTTGAAACATAAACCAAGATCACAGACAACATAATTAGTTTTTCAAAAAGTATAAAAATAAGAACATATGCATTAGTTATGTGTATAATATTAAAGAAATAGTATTCATAGAAACAAAAAGTATTATCGGACCCAACAATCATTGTGAAGAAGGCATTTGAAATTCGTACGTCAAGTTGCGTGACGTTTGTGAGAATTTTTTTTTTTGCTGATTGTAGTTTATTCAATGAATACTTTTTTGAAGCAGGAGAAAATTTACTGCGATTTATTAAGCATGTTTGCAAGACAGCAGAGATTAAAAGTTGTTTAAATACATAGAAATTAAATTGACATGTTAATTGAATGAAGACGATTTCAACAGTACCTTTTTTATAATACAGCAAGTATTCGTAATACAACAACATGTGAAAGTTATTTTTTATTGAAATGTCTAATAAAAGTACTTCAGAAACAAATAATTGCTACCTTGCTGTTCTGGGATAAAATAAAGGTTCACCGCAACTATTGTGTGCCATAAATCAATGGATAAAATCAACTTTGTATCACTTATTTTCAACACGGGGTAACTTTTTCGACACGTGTAAATTTAAACAGAATCGTGATATATGTTCAAACATTGTTACTTTATAACTTCGTTACGTTACTTAGATAAGCATTATTTGCTTTAAACGTGTAAAAATTCAAAAGCATAGATTTTTGAGATTTACAGCTTGCTTCGAAGAAAATGAACATTTTTGTAATAATTTTTAATATCAACGAAAGATTTTTATTTTTATTTGAATTAAATGATTAATCGTCAGAATTTCGGCTTACGTCTTTCATACTCCGGACTTACCTTTCGACATATTCAGGTATTTTTCTACAATATTGAGAGTCAGTAAATAGTTTTTACATATGAAACGAATTGAATATAAATTTTATCTTTAGCTAGAAGTTAATTAATGTTTGAATCATTTAAAATACCTATGTATTTGTTAATAACAAATTTCAGCCTTAAAGAAACTATCTTATATCACAAATAATGACAAAATATTTGACTTGACACTTAGTAATGGTGATACAAAATCAATAATAGAATCATTGTAATGAACTTGAGAGAAATATTATTTGGAGATATTAACCGATTTTAAGTGGTAGGTTTAATGTGATTAAGTGTTAGAATGTGGCAAATTGTTTTACGAATTAAATTATTTTTAATTGATCGAAATTATTTCGCGTAAAATTAAGAAGAAAGACAATACTTAAAAGCCATTTTTTTAGCTATCGTAAGTATATTTTTCCTAAATTTGTAACACATTTTTTGTATATGACTCATATTGACAGTTTTTCAGTTAATCAAACGTAATGTTTTAAAAACATTGTTCAGAAACAATGTCTCACTAGGTATATCCCTTTTGTATCCCTAATATTTTTTTAATACTTAGTTTTTCGATGAATACCTTAATTACTTCATTTCATCCTTGGAATATTATAACTATATTTTATTTAAAATACAATTTTTGGTTATTTTTAAAGCTTTATTATTACTTACTTAATTATGAGACTGCTTACATAAAATATTTACAAAACGCCTGCACTGTTTCTTAAAAAAAATTGTTTCGCAAACTTTTTATAGAAAATTTTTACGCGAAATACCTTAACGTATTCTGTCATATTTATTTAAAATATTTGTTCTTCGAAACAAAATTGCTTTGTAATAACTGGGTGATTTGAAAGTTTGATATGAAATATAAGAGATGATATGGAAATGTATACTAAATATAATTCTATCGTTTTAAGATTAATTAATTTCATCTATTCTCGATAAAATAAATTCATTTTAAAATAATAACAAAAGATTCTATTATATATGGAAAAGTTTGCATGAGAATATAAAACTATATAGAATATTTACTGTATAAAAAGTGCTTCATTTTTATTTTGCATATCACAATTTTTTAGTTATCATCCAAGCAATTTGGTTAATGGAATTTCTCAGATCGAGGTCAACAAAATTATTTAGGAAAACATCTCGCACACGTTTTGTCAAAGTAGAAATGAAATTTTGAAAAACTGTTTTCCCGTTTAAATTTGTTTCTTATTCGCGCCTTTGTTCTTGGGACATCCAATTCTTGGCATTGCGAAAATCTATTTGGAAAACTCATTTGTCGAAAAGGAAATCGATTTTATGTGCTTTGATGTGTATCACTGTATTTCTCAGTTAGTATTTCACACAATTTCGACACAATTTTTATACGACATATAGAATTTTGAATCCCCGTTGAGTTGAAAGTCTAAATTTTGTATACCTGCGTATTAGATTTAAGCATTGGTCGAAGTATCATGGCGTTCAACATAGTTGAAGTCAGTACACGCGTACAAATTCACAGTTTCTGGTACTATTTATATCAAACATAAATTATTTTTACTGACCCAAAGAGTGCGTAAACAAAATTTGGTTTTATCAGATAAATTACATTGTAATAAAAAAATATTATAAGTTACATATCGCCTAAAAATGCACTTTAACTAGATATCTTCATGTTCTGGAATTTGTGAGTTTGCAGCGCTTACCTTGCTTACCCTATTAAAAGGATATATCTAATTTCATTCCAACCTTTCAACCTTTACTTAATGAATTACCGTTATATGATATGTTGAATGTGTTACTTGCAGCTGGAAAAATAACAATTACAATCGCAAAAGCGAATGGCGAAACTGTTATAAATTTTTTAGCCGACAGTTCAACGTAATATGTAAAACGTTTTGGCCCTCCTCAATAAATTGCCTTCATGTTTCTAGAGTACTGCAATATTCCATACCCTATAAATCATATGTTGATATATAATTTTATGCTAAAATCTTTGCCCTAACAATTAAATGAGTCTTGCTTTTCAAATTCAATGTCAAATTCGTTATATTTTTTTAAGGATTCAAAAATATAAGATGTATTTACAAATATAAACTACTTATATTCATACATATTACTTAAGAAATCATATTTTTAATGTTTCTGAAATGGTTAAGGTTGATTGGATTGGTTTTTTTATCTATCAAAGAATACAGTAATTAATATATTTAGTTGGTGAAAGAAAAATTATTTAGTCACGCAATGGAAATATTTAATACTATAGCAAATAAATGACCAAAGTAAGTGCACACACCATTATCTAATCAAATAAATAATGGTTAATGATAGTGATAACATTCAACTGCGCATGAATATGATATATTATTGTTTTTAGAGTTTCTCAATATTATTATTTCATATCGTTTACACATCGTTTTATTAAAAGTCAGTCCCAAGCTTATGATATTTAAAAAGCGTAATAGTCTTGCGGTGAACGCTTTTGAAATGTATCGCAAATTTTATTCCACACAGAAATTTTGTGGCTTATAATTAAAATGGTCACGCCGTTTCTATGTAAGCTGATTATGCTTTGTGTATCCCACCTCAGCCGCAAATATGCAACAACGACGCAATTCTAAACCATCGATGCATACATCACACACAAAATGGCGTACTCAATAAGCCATAATTAAAATGACAAATGTTTTCAAATTTTTTATAAGCCACATGTAGCTTTAAAGAAGCATTAAGCATGATTATATATTTTGTATATGTATACTCAAATGTAATTGATAAGATTTTAGATTTTTTTTTCTTATTTTTCAGCTGTTTCTCCTTACGTATGAAGTTATTTTAAGGAATAAATCACATTTTTTATTATTTATTTCCACAATATTTTTTTTGTATTTTGGTTTCATTACCAACTGATGATACGCTCGTGATGAGCGAAGCCGGTCCTGATCAAGAAATATATTGTGGAAATAAGTACTAAATAATGCGTTTTATTATTTAAAATACCATGCCTTTCCATCAAGTTCATAGTTTACACCTTAAGAGGGTAGGAAATTGTGTTGAAAGTGGAAGGAAGTTACTAACTCACTCAATGTCTGTTTTCCGAGGAAGTAACTTTAGAAGGATAGTGTTTGATAGTATTATTACAAAAAAGTAATGGTCGGTTTCAGAAACCAGTTTTGATATTTATATTACAAAATTGTGGAGGTAAGACATTGCAAGCATATTATAATATTTTATTTATTCAAATATAATGTCTCTCCGTCAAGAAGAGACAGTGAACACACAAAAAAAGATTAATTGAAAGATGAGGTTGAAAACGAACGAATGTTAAAGTTACTGTTTCCGTTATGTCTCGTCTTAAGAATTTTAAGAATTCTTAAGACGAAGAAGTCTTAAAATTATTAAGAATTTTGTGAAATTTAAACATCAATAATATTCATGCGTTTCTCAGTAGTTTCATTAATTCATTGAAAAATCAGTTTTTGACTGTAGTAACACCGAGATTTTAAGCTGTCATCACTGCACCTAAAACTAAAGTAGCTACACACTCGGTTTCATGCCTCACATTGTTATTTATAATTGCATACTTCAAAAAGTAATAGTACGACACTGTAACAATGCTTCACAAAACGCTCTGTTAAACAGTATTTACGCATTGAATAATTCAGCGAGCTTAAATGCTCCCTGGTTGCAGAACGAAGATCAAATAGTGGTGCATTTGCTTACTTGCATTGTAAATAGGCTCGCAATATAATATTGTGATGTTACAGTAATGTAAAGTGTATTTATTGTGACAAGTTAATATTCGAACAGCAAATTTAATTCGATATACATAATGATCGAATTGAGTAGACTATAGTTTTTCTTTACTTTGCAGAAAAAAAATATTTTGAAACAGAAGTTGATTTCAAATTCACTTGAAAATGTACATATAAAATTTTAAATTGGCTCAAGTATTAGGTATATTTCGAAAAAAAGCAATGACACCTTTTGACACATTATTTAAATAACTCATCAATGATTTAAATTTTAAATAATTATAGTATAAAATTTTAGATGTAATATATTCTTTAAAAATCTATTTAGTATGACGTAATTGAATAAGAGTAAAAAAAAAAAAAATGTAATCCAATCAATGGCTCTTTTGAAACATTCCAAATTAAAATCATTCATTTATCCTTCAATGATAACTTTTAACAACAAGGGTCGTGACGTAATCATCAAAAATTTAATTAATGTCGTTACGTTATCTTCTTTGCAAAAATTCTAACATTCAGGCAAAATCAGTGCCACGGGACACTCTTTGTAAACAAAGCAATACCTTCAGTGCACAGAAAAACAGAAGATCAAAAAAGAAAGAAAGATTTGAATTTGTGTATTTTGAAATAAATTACATTTAACTACCAAATTGATGTTCGGTTCTACTTTATGTTGAAAAGTTTAGCAATGAAATAAACTCGTGTTAGAAGAGAAATTATTTGATATTTGATATTGTTATTATTTATTATTATTGACTATAACTTTGCAAATTTCTTTTAATTTCAGGTAAATTTAACTGTTAAAATTGACGTCACCTTTAAATAAATATCGCAAAACAGTCAAGCGATTTTTTAAAATTGCATTAAATTATTAATTAAAAAATTATGTCAATTAGAAAGATAACTAAAATGCTAGTCCTTCTATTGTTATTTATTATTTATGTACGTTGGAAATAGACGTTTTTAAAGAAAAAACATTTTTCATATACTTACTCAAGGGCAAAAAAATATTTTTGAATTGTTCAAGTTTTTTTCACTCCGAAAATATGAGAAAGTTCGACTTTGTCAATGCCCATATCTACATACCAGAAGATATCAAAAGGTGATTCCGGGACTTTTGTATACGACCAGTAGCCTTATTTGTTATTTTCAATAAATCTTCAGCAGATTTCTCGGAGAAAGAATGGTAATTAAAGTTTCCAATCTTAAGGCTTTATTGCTCCTCGAAAAACAATTCAACTTATCGAAACGAGAATTCTTTCTCATGTTTTTTTCCATTTTATTTTTCCTGTGTCCCTTGTTTGTATACATGCTACGATAAAAAAATGTTACAGCATACACGTAAAGCACAAATGAAACCACATTTAACCCCATAAATCTATCTTCCAACACGATATTCCATCATACACGGTAATAACAAAAATATCTTTGCGCCTTTTCTTGTACTATCGCACGTGTTTCTTATTTATTGAATTACCTATACAAACTATTCTTAAAATTTTCGAGTGAGATTTTAACGGGACAGCGTCTAAAACTAATTAGACATATAAATAATGCATGGGGTATAACATTTTTGATTAAAATAATACAGACCCCTTTTCTTCTATCGATGCCTGTTTTTGTCGTGCTGTTTAATATTATATTAAATAAATTATCGTTACTTTTTGTCAGTTAATTACTTTAATAAAGTAAAAATATTTTTTTTTTTAAAAATAGAAATAACTGTATAAGATTTCATCCGAGTAACCTCTCATAATACTCCAATTCTAGAAGAAATATTGCGGTAAGTCTATGTATAATATATTCTCTGGTGATATGGTCCGGAATGAATCTTTGAAGCAATGTGTGAGAGCTCGTCCGATCTATACAACTCATATATAAAAAAATTGAGAAAAGAAAATAGATTTATACTGTCCCTTATTTTGAATCTCATTTATTGCTGGCGATCAAAAATTTATAAAAAAATGTAATCTTTATATAGTATTATGATCAAAGATAAACACATTATTTGGTCATTTTTAAAGTTTTACTTCTTGGTGAAAAGGCATTTTATTTAAAATATTAAAACTACAATATATTCATAGCATGTGTATTAAATATTGCGGAAAGTACAAAAATTTATATTTTTTTTTTAAAACACATTGTTTTATAACAATACAATTAAAAAAGATTTGATTTTAGCTATCATTCCATATGAAACAATCGCAAACATTTAAATGTATTTTTTTTGACGTGTTTTTCACACTTTGAAGACAGCCTTACTGAAAGAGTTCTATGGTCAACAATATATTATATATAGTGTTCCCAAAAATTATAAGCGTTTTTGACTACTACTGTAAATTAACATTAATGCTTAAATTAATGAAAATATTAAATACTTTTAAAATGTCATAAATTAAAATAATGGTATGTGATTCTATCACAACAATTATATTTCTCAAATTATTTACAATTAATATCTCAAAATCAAAAATCACATAAATCTTGTCGTTAAATATATTTTTGAACACACATCGTGAGTGCCATAAAAAGCTGCAAAACTTTATCATCCTTAATCATCGGACATATTTTGTTCAGAAGATGTTACATAAATTAAATAATAATTTATATATTTTTTGTATGGATGTTATTTGAGTTTATACATCATTTTTTATAGTAAATATTTCAAATTTTAGTTGAAAATACGTAAATACTTAAAGCCAATATAATCCTAAGACTCATTCTAATAAATTTTGAAGTCAGTACCATATTGAATGTTTTTTATTCAATACAAATAGTTAAATATGCTTGAAATTCAGAAACATCGCCATTACAACATTAGGGTCTATAAATGCTGAACGATCGGAGGGTTTAAGTATATGAAAGCTCGTTTAAAAAAGCGCTTGCAATCTGTAAGAAAACGATCAAATAAATTTACATCACCTTGCTGAATCATTATGCAAAGTGATCGTTAACTGGAAGCTTTCAGTTTTTGTTCAGTGTGCGGTCACGAGCTTAGCCTCTCGCAGGCAAAGAAAAGCAACTGCAGAACAAGCTTTTGTCCGCCAACTGCAGAGTGGCTTTTAATTTCTATCCACAATAAAGTCATTTACGTAATGTAAAAATTCAATGGAACAACAGATTTACAGTAAACTTACATTAATATATAACAGTGTTGACTTGAAGATCGAGTAAAAATATTTTTGTATTTTTGTAATAACTACATAGTGAAAGTTTTTTTTTTTCATCGCTTTGTGCGCATAATATTTTATAATGAAAATGGCACATATAAAAAAATAATACGAGTTGTTATACCCATCATTCTTTCATGAAATAATAATATTTTTACCTTTACCAAAAGATAATTTGTAGTAACTTACTTTGTTTGAATAGTATATTATGGATGATTTTTCTAATGTGGGTGCTTAATTAAATCACAAATGCAAGAATCATCTAAATGAATGCACATTATATTTATCGCACAGAAACAAAAAAATGTTTAATATTCCTTGATAAATTTTCAAATAGATAAACTCATAATATAGTAGAGTAATCTTTGGCATTGATAATGTTTTAAGGGTTTATTGTGGTTCCGCATGTAGTGTTTTTTCAAATATCAAATGAAACAGTTTAGTTTATCGATTTATCCCAAACGATGGAAGCATAAATTTGTGGCAAAATACACACACACAACAACACAATTCAAAAAAGTAGAAAGCTGTATAGATTGATGATGATGATTCTATGTAACGAGAGATAGTTTTGCTATTTGTCTAAAATAAAAAAAATCTTAATTCCATTTCGTATAAGAAAATATTTTTTTTGATATAACCTTACTTTGAATACAGAGGGATAAAGAATTATATCTGAGACAAAACAATAATAATAAAAAAGGAATATCTATTAAATAAAACCCACGCTTTTAAATAAATCTAGCACAAAAATAAAGATAACCAAAGTATGAAAACTGTTTTTGTTGAGTTACAATTTCAATCTCAGCATTTTTCTGAATAACAAAAAAATTGTTGGGCTTAGGTTTGAGCGGTTAATTTAAAATAATTTGTGTTTGTCAAACTGTCAATAAATGTATGTTGTCTGATGAACAAAGCATAAAATATTTTATTCTGATTCAAGTTGATTATTGACTTTGTCAAACCGCAATGAGCATAATTAATGCAAATGTATAGGTTCGTCTTTTTTGTTTGTCAAACGGATACAAAGTTTGACATTTTAAATTTGCCAAAGTTGATTACATCGTATTAATTTAATTTACTCTAAATTTGCCGTGGTATAGAAAGCTTATAAATTTAGATCAATTTGCAAATGACAGTAATGAAGTATTGATGAAAGTAGTCATGAATAATAAATATACGTAAATTAAGGGTTTGACAAAAAAATTATAAATTATCTTTTATTCAGGTTTAAAGTACGTTTATTCAACAAAATAGAAAGTAAAATAACATGAAATTGATCAATTTTAATTACATGTTTTCTAAAATATTTATAAATTGATAATAATTTAATGTTTTGATAAGATATAATAGATTAATGTCATATAAAACTAATCTCATGTCAAGGGCTCAACTGATTTATGACAAGGTAAATTTGAAAGCGTTTGTTGTTCATCAAAATTGGTTATCGGTTTGTTGTGACCTGTTTATTTACAATTTTTTTTTTATTTGAACTGTCAAATTTTTTTACGATTCCACGTGATTTGTTACTAACGACCTGGGTTTCGCCTATCAGTATCTTAAGGCAATTTCTCACATGGATGCAACAGAACTGACACTCAATAAACAGTAACCATCGGTTATATACAAAATGAGTAAATGAGCATCAAGATTTTCAGAGATGATTTGACTGTATGAAAACATATTTTTTTGATTGATTTTGATTTGGTTATATTGATACAGCAATAATTTATTTATAGATGAATATTGGAAAAAATGGCACTACTAAGTCGTGAATCTATAATGCGCTTCAAATAAGTAATTTGTCTAGTAATTCTTGTAATTAGGTTTTGCATTTGGGAAATCGGTTAAGCTCATTTAAATTGCATTAATCGATATTGAAGAGAAATATTAAATTGTATTTTGTATATTTTAAAAGAGACTATACAGCTCTGGATAAAACACAAATAAAATAAAATTACCAGTATCAACAAACAAACATTTAATGTGATTATAAAGATTGTTGAACAAGAGAGTTTGCAGTTTTTGTTGATGCTGGAGGCTTTTAAATATCATTCAAGGAAGAAAATTCGAAGCTATTCTTAAACTTAAGTTTGTAGATGGATACGAAGTAACTTTATATTTTCAAAGAGTTTTTCAAGGTTTGTGAACAGAATATAAAGGGTACAGTAAAATCGCCATGGTGTGATCTGTATCACTTATCAGTTAGAGGCTACAAAACTTTTACCATTTGGTGTAATACATTTCAATACTTTGCATTCTTTATAGGCATGAAATTATCTGAAACGATGGATAGTGCCAAAAAAATGAATACCAATATTCAATAATAAAACCATTTATTGTTTTTCTAAACTGAATTTTTCAAGTCAAATAATACTGTTATGTTATTGACTCGACGGAATAAATTAATATTATTGCTGAACAACATCACAAAAACAAAGCCTTAGTGTTGAAGTATATTTTTAAATTTATTGATTGAATTGGCATTCACTTGGTAGAACTCCATTATAACACGGTGAAAAAATAGCAATGTATTTTAGTTTTACAGACGGTTTTACTACGAAATAGCTATCAACTATATTTGTTAAAAATAATTTTGTAGAACTAAAATACATTGCTATTTTTTCACCGTGTTATATTTTTGAAGATATTCAAGTCTTTTCTGTTGGAAATTTTGCTACATGTAAATAACAATAAAACACTGTCAACAAAAACACGGAATGTAACAGAATTTTGCCACGTTCCGTTGTAAAACATATATTGTATTTTAAGCGTCTAATTTAGAGAGATTATGTATAATAATTACTTCAACGCCGTTTTCAGATTTAGGTTGGTAAGAACTTGACTATTTAATTAAAAAAACTCTAACCACAACTCAGGTTACAACTATTTACTTTGTTAAAAATCACCCTATTGTTAAATATTAACGAATGAAAATAAAATGTTTCACAAAAACAAATCACGTAACAATACACTCATTAAATTGTAAACCGTGAATTTGGAACGGTAATGGTGCTGCGCTTATGAAAATAATTGAATAATACTGCAATTTGAATTCAAAATGGAAGTTGAAACACTTAATATTTCTATATCATGTACCTACTATGATTCCATTACCTTAAGCGTATTTGTTTGGGATCGCAAAGTCTGAAGTTGATCGGCAAGCAATATCCGGGAAACACTTCATAGAGTTTATAAAAACATTGCAGAGCTTAGTAAGTTTACAATTACTGAAAAGTTTTGATTGATGTCTAAGCTTTTAATAAATTGAATATTTTTACTCAATGATCCACAGCAGTGTCAAATTGAGAGGTGTGCGAAATAAAGCACGCTTAGTAAAAAGTTTTCTTCCTTCATTGAATTTTATATAATGCATCTTTTATAATATATAAAATATTTTGACCATATATCATAAAAGTTTTATAGAAATATATGCACAAATTTATATAATCTGTCATGAATTGTTATAATTTCGTTAAATATTTTAACATTTTTTAACCATAATGCTTTTGCTGGATGAGAATGATGACATTTTATTTCGAAAGTTTTTTTTGTGTTTAAACTTACTAGAAGGTACGCTGATTAATATAATTGTCTCGTTTTTACGGTAAAATCTTTGATTTCAGAAAATGACAAACAATGTTTATTTTACTTAAATTGGCATAATATGATAACTTGACAAATTAATTAAAGATTTTTCTTTCAGCTTTTGCAGGCTGTTCTTTAAATTTAACATGATTTTTTTGAAGTATAATTTTTCTTTATATCTGGCGAACTACTTCATATATTGGAAAACAGAATTGGGTTAAGCAAGAGATTGCAGCTGATTGAAATTCATCATGTGTAAAAAAATCTTTTCTGGAGCTTACAAAACAGGAGCAAAACATATAATTTTTATAAACAATCAAATAAAAAAGAAATATACATAACCATGAACGTTCCATGCCGAATTTTTACAATTATCTGTGCAATGCATTCATTGTTAAACCAAAAAACGTGATGAAACCGACATGTCCATTGATTTTTTGACCGAAGACCGATTGAAAATGCTCACTGCAATAAATCAGTATTAAATTGAGATTGATGCCGATAAAATTGTAAAATTATTACTGTTAATAATTTGAGTATTTCTTCAAATAAAACTCTGAATAGAGTGAACCCAAACCGATAAAATTAAATGTAGCGGAGTAATTGTGCTTAAGTATGAAATTTATATCCCGGAATCAATCCTTGGAGGATATCAGTGGAACGGTTTTTCGGGGAAAGTCTCACAAAAAGTGTGAGCGTGTTTCGGGGCGGTAGGTATGAATTTTTCACGTCGTTCCCTTTCAGAAACGATTCATTGTATGCGCTTCATTTGCTAAAATATCATTTTGATTTTTTTCAGTATAAACAAACATATACAAGAATCCGAAATTGCTGTATTTTGTAAAGGAATAAAAATGCCATGTAGTATTATACCTCCTCTCCCAGTGTGAAGAATATGTACTACTTATGGAAGTATTCTAGCAGAAAATTTGAGAAGACGATTTTTTTTGTTATTCAGTTATTCAACCTTTATTTTTTCAAATGGATTAAGCCTAGAGAATATGGCGATGAAATAGGTCAAGTGGTTAGCCAACTGCTTTTAATTTGCTTTGTTTTGTAGAATCGGATATGACAGAAGAGAGTTTTACATTCATGCCTTCGAAAATAGTTGAATGAAAAAAAATATTTTTTGTTCTGGATATCAATTATCATGAGACAGTTTAAAAATTTGAATAAAAATTTTTATTTGTCGCATTGAAATTTTACAGAACACATTAGTTATATTAGAAAAATATTTCTAAATAAACTTTCTATAAGACTAGATGTGCAATTTTTCGTTGGATCAATATGAAAATATAAATTAGACAGCTCTTTTTCAACTAGCAAAATTTATATAGGTAATTTAATATATATAAAATCAAGTTTCTACAAAGGATATGAAATAGTCAAAGTAAAATAGCAAAAAAACACCGACTTTGAGCAATATTGTAAAGTAAAAATCTCTGTGAAATAAAATGACAATCTTGCTTCAGCAACGATCGCCAATTTTGAACGTTGATGATAGTATTATACAGAAATATATTTGAAATGGACTCTACTTTTTCATTACAAAAAAGTTTTATACTGATCTTTTCTATGTGTTTATAAAGTAAAATCAGAGTCTTATTTTTAGAGATTGTCTAGCTTGCGACAAATAACAAATATGGAAATCCAATTTTATTAGTATCGTTGTAAAGTTATTGTGTTTTTGCTATCGCGAATAAACTATAATTCACATTCTAGGCATGTCAAACAGTCCGACTAGGGATTGTTGAAATGTTATTATTCTAACTTACCGTATAAAGCATTTATTTATAAAATTTAGATAAAAAATTCTTACTAAGAATTGCAATCATTTTCCATCGTAAAAAAATAATAAAATATATTTCAAATGGTAAATTTTGAAAAGAAAAACAGTACAACAGTTCTTGTTTTAGCTCTTCCATCAATTGTCATATAGAGACCGATGTTTTATTTATTCGTATGATTGATTTTATTTGAATATTGGTGAATTTTGTCGTTTCCTTGAAATCAAAATTATATTCATTAGGTATGTCGTTAAACACTTTGTCGTCTCCTTAACCGAATTAATTTCTCACTTTTAATGTTTTAACTGTAATTTCTTGATGGAATGGCATGATATTTGAAGTAATAAAAAGAGATTTTTTAGTTCTTATATCCATAATATGTTTTACGATCATGAACGGTTTCGCTCATAGCGAGTATTATCAATTTGCCATCAATATCATCAATTGATAATGGTCGCGATAAGCGAAGCCGGTCCTGATCATCAAATACATTCCGGAAATAAGTGCTAAAAATGTGCTTTTATTATTTAGAATTAATTTCTATGGATGAGAAGCAATAACTGTGGGTCATCACTTAACCGAAGCGCCCAAGACACATTTATCTTTTGTATGATTTTACCCTAGAGCCAAAGTATAGTGAAAAATTTTCAAGATAATACGATTCTTACTGCTTGGAAACCTACAAAAATTGTTGGCATTAAATACATAACTATCAGTATATTTTTTGAAACGTTGTCAACAAAATAAAACAATTTCATAGTTTCAAATGCTTTCACAGCTTGACCAATTATAAATTGTTCAGTGCTATAATGAAGGAAATGGTACTATCTGCCAATAAAAACTATGACGTGGCCCGTAGTGTTTGTGCACGTTGTCATTTGTAAGATTTGGCTAGCAAATAAAACATTTCCAATAGAATTCCCTTCAATTTCATTTCATTTTAGTAAAGCATTTGGGACGTTGTTCGCGGATTTTTCCATATGTTTCCTCGTAGATTTAATCAACAATGACAATAAAAAGTTTAAACAATACATATTGCTTTCATGCAAAATATTTTTCAATATTAAAAACAATGCGTATAAATGATTTGAAATAATTCTCACAAAGGATTTAAAATGCCTGCGAGACTATCATACGAAAAAGAAGCTTTACTGATTTTTTTACAGTGTCAATTTTAATATAAAGCTATGTGAGATATATTTTTGTGCATATCTGGAAAAAAGAATGACTGATTCAATTTTATGTTGTGTCTAGTAGAAATACTTTATATTTTGAAATGTAAAACACGAGTTTCTTTTATTTTTCATTGTTTACAATAAAATTCTGAAACATCCGGCTCTAGCAAGTCTCATGGGAGGTATTGGTTTAAGCAAACTGCAAAGTTGAAGGGGGAATATTCTATAATAAATTTATACGGGTCAGTTAGCATCACAATTACAAACGTTTTATCGTATTAGTAGAATCGACAATCATATTAAAAAAATATTGACATGCGATACAATTTCAAGGCTTACGTATCGTCATTAATAATTTCATTTTATCTTAAACATGTTTTTAAATTTAGTACTACTTAATATTCAGTGAGGTTAGAATCATATGTCTTTTATGAAATATATTGAAAAAGTACATCTTTCATTATATTATATATATAAGTGTATGAGTCACATGATATACGAAATTAATAAAAATATGGCAAATATACCACAAAACAAATCAACAAAGCATCATCTAAGTCGTATATTAAAAAAATGGCAATATCAAAACAAACAAAAAAAAACTCAATCCAAAATTCCATTTACTTTATGGTCGAGTGCTAGGGACCAGCTAAGATCTGTTAAAATATTTTATTTACCTTAATAAGTAACTCGATTGGTAATCACAGAGTCTTTGCATCAATTCTGGTCGGCAAATAAATCATAAAAAAGTTGTTTTTATTCATTTGAAATAATCATAAAGAATTTGTTCAATAAAGTCAATTAAATTTGTTAGAATTATACTGTTGTCAGATAAATTATGAATATCTTTGTATAAAAATCAATAATTACTAACATTACCCACGAAACAATAAAAAAGTTAATTTGGTGCAAGTAAAGGTTTTTGAAATAAAATTCACAAAAGATAGATTAAAAAATATATAAATGTCTGATACCAAAGAATATAAAATTTGATAACAAAATTAATCAATTCTAATAAAATGGATGGATTTCAAAAACAAAAATCTAGAGATATTCAAATTGAGTTGGATTCGATATAACTCCCGATAAATCTTACTTATTTTTTTATGACAAGCTAGATCTATGTGGCATATACATATCACTTATAAATTTATGAAATGACAATGTTTTAAAATAATAAAAAAAAATCAGTAACAAAATTAACCAATCGTTCATGACATAAAATTAAAAGGAATAACTTGTTTTAAGCTACAACTAAATTTATAATTATGTATCATACTTCAGGTATCATCATTGCGAGCTCATTGCGAGCATTCTTATTTGGTTGTGCTGAAGTAAGCGGCCAAATGTATACTTTGTTAAAAGACGGTAGAAAATAAACTGTATTTTATAAATAAATATATATATTCCATAGAGTTTTGGTGCATTAACTATAGTATTTTTATTTGATTGAAGACTATAGGTACATTACGTATTTATTGAGTCAAAAATGTATGAATTGACTCAAAAATGGTTACTGTACAATAAATTCTATCACGAGATATTTAATAGCCAATGGAAATAATATAGTAAAGTATTTTTGCTAATTACTTAATGACCGTGGCTACTGAAGGATCGTAAAGAAAAAGTTGGCACCAAACTTTTAATTTGCCATGAAAATGTGCTTTTTCAGAGATATGAAACTCGACTACTTTTATTTTAGGTTGAATTGTTTGTTCATTTAAATTTAATTATTTATTTTAAAACTACATAGAATATAAGTCATTCAAAATCTAAATTAGCTGAAAAATGAATCCTGGCTATTAGGAAATAGTATTACTAAGTTATGATTATTTACGAACCAGTGATTCATTAAAATGAATTCGTCATGAAGACTTCTATAAAATATAATATACTAATTAAAAAATAAATAAACGATACATATAAGAGAACTACAATTGATATAAAATTTACAGGTCTTTTTGCCTAAAAATGGAAACTAAGAAAAAATTAATAATAATGTCTATTTATTTATAATTTTTGTATTTGAATTTTTTTTTATGAATATGTAATATGTTAAAAGTGGTAGAATAAATTAAATGATGTTCCATCAGACGTAATGTGTATTTTATAAGTCACAATATTATATCAGAGAAAAATTAGAAGACGAAGAAGAAGATTTTAATGTTTATATATAATATCCAAGCAACCGGTCTGCTTTTCAGTCTTGAATAATCGATTCAGTGATATTGTAAAAAAAAATGATTTTCTTTTTCCAGACTTCAAAGATTAACTTTGAAATGCATTAAAAGATATTGACCACGCAGAAAACCGGATTTATGAAATGAATTTCGCTGACTGCTAAACATGATCGAATAAAGTAATGAAATATCAAATGTGCTCTAAAATTTATTTGAACACGACGGCAAATATATAATACAAATAAACAAATAAATATTTCTGCCTCACTAAGTGCCCTGGTTCATGATTTTACTTAAATTTTAGTATCACCTTATATAAGTAATACCGTTCATGATAAAAAAGTTATAGCTACTTATTATCATATTTTCACCATAAAAAGATTTCAATTTCTAATTCAATATGTGCAGAATACTATAATAAAATAAAAAAAAATCTTTAAAATTCTTTACATTGAATTCTACAAATTTTTATTTTGATTTATTTGAAATAAAAAAAAAATGTATATTATCAATGCGTTATTAATATGCATGATGATTTTTTTTATTATATAATAAAGTTTTCTCAAAACCGATTGTAATATTTAAATGAAAGAGATGGGTATTTCATTACAATTATAAAAAAGATTTTGTTTTCTAAAAATGTTATTTCTTGAAATCAACCCTTGTTATTTCTTTTCTTTCAAAAAATAATAGAATATTCATAATCCTTAATTAGAATAACACCTGCGTCCTTTAAAGGTTTGTTTCCGCTGTTTTTCTATGACAGTGGCTATTATTATTTTAACATGCATGAAGAAATATTCAAAAGGTGGAATTTGATTCAACAGAGCGGAGTCAACAAAATTAGCCTGCCTTGTAATTTAATGCACACATCCAGAATAAATATTTTGAAGCAAAACATAAAGACATTTTACGGAATTAATGTTGATTTTGGCATCGAATATATATTTTCAAGAATTCAGGTATTCCGTCGTCGAAAAACGTTGCTTAGAGAAAAAATGTAGTATCATTAAAGAAAGGCACATTTCCTGTCATTTAATTTATAATATTATAAATTGTCTTGTTTTTTCGAACCAAATTTTTCCTTTTAGTTTTCTTAGATTTTAATCTCTTTCTTACAAACGCAGAGATTAAAAAATTCAGAAGAGACCAATGCATTTATAATATTGCCGTTGGTTTGTTAAAAGTTACATATAAAAATAATCGTTTGTTGCATATTATTCTGTAGAAATCAATAATCGATGTATATATTATCAATAAAAAAATCTTTTGCTTAAAAAATGTAATATACTTTTCCATGACAATTCTCATCGTTTGATTAAAGTTAAGAGCTTTTATCGATTCATTCGCAAGTTAAATATATCATATTGATATTTAAATAATTTTGCCTGATAAAAGGCACGTTGAATTTTTGGTGTTGAATAGATTTACATTGTTATATCTACGAGAAAATAATTATTTATTGTTTACATAAGTTCTAAATCATTCATATGGTCAAAACATTCTTGTAGCCTATGTTATTTCTTATGGATTTATGATTTAATAAAAAAAATCGTGATTGAATGTATAATAAATTTTTCAACGACTAAGTGAAGTCGTTAATGATATACAAATATTTATGCGTAGACAGCTTTGCCTAGATCATCATACAAGCGGTATATGTTTTTATTCATGCAGTTTTCTAATAAAATTAGAGTGTAAAACTGTATTGATCTCCTTACGATCTCTGTCCAAACGAGAATCTGTTCCTCACAAGAATAAAAATAAAGTATTTTTTCTTTGAGAAAAAAATATCCACTAAGCAGGGTGTCTCATAAGAAATATTTCACACACAATTTTCTCAATAATTTTTCTATTACAATTTTCAGAGCTGATCTCAATGAAATACTAAAAGAAAATACACTTTAATTTTATCGCGACTTCTGAACATTTTTTTTCGATTTTTAATAAGAACTGGAAGTTTGTAAAAAAAAAAAAAATCCAGACCGAGCAAAACATTTTTTCCTAGAGTTGAATGTCACTAAAAATATTTATGATTTATTTATAATTTATTATAGAAAAATATTACATCTTTTGTAGTATGTTTATAACTATCAAAATGCACGCCAAGCCGTTGAATTCTACGTAGTATGAACGTATATTTCAGGATATTATTTTTGCTTTCTAAGCTTTTAACTCATTACTGCTGAACCGTTTAAAGGATATTCCAGCACATAGATTTCAAAACATTATTGAATAATATTAGCTTGAAACAATTTGGGTTTGCAGAACAAATCTAACAATGCATTAATTCAAAAATTGACGAGTATGAGAAAGTTAATCCACTGTTAATTCACATATTTTTGGGTATGAACTATCAACAGAGTAAAATCAGCCGTCTCAACAGTTGAGACTTTTGCAGTTAGAAGGTTAGTGTATCAGGGCGCGTAAACAATTAATCAGTTGTAAATTCTGTATAAAAATTTCTTAAATAAATATGTAAAAATATAAGATCTAATAATGGTAAAGGCCCTGAACGAGGTGTTCTCTTGCGTGTTTACAAAAAATAATTAAAAGTTTTCCATCGGATGCTATTAGGCGATCGAAAAGGGCTAAGCTAGTACAAAGACTAAATTACGTACTCTTGGGAAAGAAATCTATAAAAAATCGCCATCAGTTAGCAAAAATAGACGAAAAGAAACCCTTAGATTATTTGTATGTGGCAATAAAATACCTTGTTTATTTTTGGTATCATGGCAACACCTGTGCATCGAGATATATGATGGGATATTTAAATATGAATATATCTCTTTTATCTTCTCAAATTTAAATACAAAGGCGTCATCGTATTCTCACAAAGGTATCCAGATATAGAAAGAGATTTATAGAATATAGAAATTGTGTGTATAATGTATACAGGTTTTCTTTTCAACTTTTCTGCAGAAGTCTTAAAAGTCACCAATTTTTCCGTGAAATCATTTTTCGTCTGCAAAATTGTATCTTAAAAAAGGTAAAATTCTATCATCAAAATAATGGTTCGTTACATATTACATGTAATACGTTTAGTATCGTATTAATTCTTTGAAATAAAATTATAGATAGTTTCAACACTTTTAAGGTGCTAACTGTCACTTCTTGATGGAAAGGCATGATATTATAAATAATAAAAACACATTTTTAGTACTTATTTCCACAATATATTTCGTCAAATATATTGATCAAAAAATTTATTGTACAAATAAGTACTAAAGAACATATTTTTATTATTTAAAAAAAAACTGATTTGAACACTAATAATATTATAATAAATTGATTATTGATTAGTTAACATATGTTTATCAAATGAAATTTTTTGAAAAAACATATCATTTGATGTTAAAATCATCAAATAATGATTTGGAATGCTTAAGAATATAATGAACTTAAAAAACACAAATACAAAGAGAAGCGTCTGAAAATTTACGCACTTTCTGATGGGCTTATAAATTGGAATAAAAAAATGGATCTTTTAGAGTTGCAGAATTGAAAAGTAAATTGAAAGATGAACACGCTGAAGACTGCCATGGAAGTGTACAGCTTAAGAGCAAAAATAATACATGTTTATATTTTTAAGAAGAAATTTTATTGCCCAGCAAAATATACTTCTTTTTGATAAAAGTAAATAAAATTTGTGTGAGGTAGCTAATATATTCAATACATGACAGTGAAATATATTTGGTGAATGAGGTTTTATTTTTTATACCATTTGTAGAAAAAAAAAATTAATTGTTCCAACTTTGTACGATTCCACGTGTTGGCCTGAAGATGCCGAAAGGCGAAACCCAGGTCGTTAGTGACAAACATGTGAAATCGTACAAAGTTGTAACAATTCAAATTTGATATTGAAATTCCATCAAGCACATTCAGTCGATATCATAAATTATTTGTAGAATACTTTATATGCCTAGCATTATTATTTTATATTTATCTAATCTATTTCATTAAAAGTCTAATTTAAACGGGAATCATACTTATTTCTTGTATTATCTGCTTGTAAGCTTTGGTATTATTTTTACAATAGCTTGACAATCACGAAGGGTGTATGAGTAATTAAAAATTAACACTATAAATTAATTTATAGACTTCTGTTAACTTTTGTATGTAAAATTATCCTTAATATTATGTCAAAGATGAATTTTAAATCAGGGGTAAAATTAAAACTATCAAGAAGTAAGATATTCTTGGAAACATGCTACTTTGCGAGAAAATATTTTTACGTTCGAATACACGTAAAGAAATTCGCCTCGAGTAAATTCTTTCCGTAGTCACTGTGATATATCTACGGCAATTTTGGTGAAAAATCGATTCATTATTATATCCTCGCATCCAAGTATGTTGTTCTTAGCTTCCCTTCTATATATATTAAAAGTGAGGGTCACAGTGCAGTCTCTTAAGTTGGTAAGCTTCGCAAATTTAGAGCATGACGAATGTATAGTGTACCAGAAAACATATTTAAATAATTTAACAATGTGTTTGTTAGAGCTTAAAGTCTTATTTTAATAAATATATGTATAGTATATTAGTTTTCTGCATATTTTAGAGTAAAATATTATTTTCAATTAAACAATAGCAATTAGAGAAGATTTCAAAATTATTTGATCGGAGATCATGTAATTTTTGTGGTTCGGTATAAAACAGCACCATGACACGGCAGACTAATAACATTTCCTAACAGATGAAAAATGAAGTAGAATTGAATGTACAAGTTTTAAAGAAATAAAAGTAGTATATTTTTTATATAATGAAGATTGAAGATAATAAATTTATTATTGTAATTATATAATGTTTTCTCTCTGTTTCGTTTACATCAGTTTTTCTTTAAATTTCGTGTAAATTAAAGCTCATTTAAACGTTTATTTAAATAAACTAGATAATGGAATTATTTTTCAATCCATACACAGATTTAGTCAGTTTTCTATTACAGTTGATTTTAAAATGTTAAATGTTATTGATTGCCTTCTAACGATTGTAGAGTAACGTCGTGATGATTTTGTATCATTGAAAGTAATAGAAAGTATAAGATAGTTTAACACACTAAACTTAAAGTAACAAGCTAGACCGTTGGAACAGGAGAGAGGATGTATTGTGTGCCATTTCTACACAGCTATATATAGATAAGCAAATGTTAGTTTAAGCATAGTTCTGACGATGGCGTGAGCCGAAATAGCTATCAACTATATTTGTTAAAAATAATTTTGTAGAACTAAAATACATTGCTATTTTTTCACCGTGTTATAATGGAGTTCTACCAAGTGAATGCCAATTCAATCAATAACTTAATTTGTTACAGGATTCATTCAGTATTGGTGGTTTTCGACACGTACACTAAGCGCTCAACAATTTTAATTATTCAGCTTTATGACCACTAATTTTTAAATTCTTTTGATAAAAAAATGAAAAAAAAATAAAACAGTTGAAAAGACAGTTGAAAAAATAACTGTGTGTATTATACTCTGTGTTTGGGTTGATAACAAAGCTGCTCCTCTGCAAACGTTGAGTAATACTTATTTAAGCTTAATAAACGTTTACTGAATCCAGTCCAGTGTTTACTGAATCTACATTTGTAAACCATGAAACATGTGATTAACTTGTTAAGCAACCGGTTACTTAAAATCCCCGTTATTAATTTCCCGCGTAATAAAAACTTAAGTGGAGCAGGCATTGCTCCTAAATTATATGAGAGCTTAGTGTTGTATGAAAAAAAAGCTCTGCACCCTACAAAGTCGTTAAAACGAGTAAACTAAGCTTATTATTAAAACTTTTTCGGCTTCGAATTTACCTTGATATAACTTACTTAATAATGGTATTTCAAAGTCGAGTGTTTTTTTTTTTATATCAAAACACGCCTTTATGGAAACTTGCATTTCGTCAAAATTTTATAAAATGTGTTTTATTTTGTTTTAGTTAAAAAATAATTTTATGTTTTGTTGAAAAAAAAACACATTTATAATTGATTTATTATATGTGCTACAGTTGTTTGTGTCATCATTTAAAGTTTATTTTTCTATGGTTAAAGTTAGCATAATTCATAAATTTAAAAAAAAATTAAATAAACATCGTTGATCTCGAAATCGAGTATTTGAATCCCAACAGTGTAATATATTATTAAAGCTTATAAAAAGTATTGATATACCACTTATTGTTTGAACTTTTTCAAGCGTAACAAAAAGCGTGAAGAAAATATAAAAATAAAAAGGTTAACGAATACTAAACCTTCCATTATTTATCATTTCTATACGTACAGATTATGTATGATAAATTAGATTGCTTTGATAAAGTAGAATTATTTGTATAAAATGTGGCTTATTATAATACATTGAGACTGTGTTCTGTGAAAAACAACTCTGTTACAACATACACTAGTAATAGCTTCTTGTTCTAGAAACTTAATATTGTCTGAACGTTGTGGGATAGCTTTCATATTCGTAGACGATTCCTACGGTTCACTTCAATACGATCGCTAACGACATACGACTTTTTTGATGGGAACGTAATAAGAGAATAAAAGATGTTAATTGGAGCGAGAAGATATATATTATTCGCCTGGCATCTTCTTTTTGTTCTCTTTGTTACATTGTTTGATAAAAGGATAAATTTTGCAATATGCCGGATGGGAAAGGCCGACGGGAAAATAATTTTACATCTTGCCGCCACTTAAAAGAGAAATTATAGGTATTATAATTTATTTTATCATTACAACAAGCGTTTTGGTTTTTTTTACGTTGCTAAAAATTGGTAAGTGTGCCACTAAGGTTTTTTTAAGCCTAGCCTAAATATGAACTAATTCAATAAAGTAAAAAAGTTACGAATCATATCGGAGATTCTTGAAATTTTGTAAAGTTTCTCGAGAGATTGCGATGAATTGCCAAAACTGACCTAGTCAACCGCCGGTCGACTTGATTAAATCCAATCGATTTTCCGAATGGACATACCCAAAAGGCATAAAATACACCGTGCTTGTAGCGAGTCATACATTTTTAAAGTATTTTGCTGACAAAGATTTCAGGTGAAGTTTTGAACTGATTTTAAACTTAAATTCAAACTTGCTGTCTGTTATTTTATGAAAATAGCATGTTTTTTCATAGAGTATGAAATATGTTTGTTTGATTTATGATATTGACGAAAAGTGCTTAATGGAAATTAAATACCAGATTTGAATTGTTGAAATTTTGTTCGATTCCGCATGTTTTGTCACTCTTTCATACGGATTCATCACAACTTACTTGTCACTTCTACTAACTTGCACACCTGGCTCTTGATATTGATCGACTGAATGATATTCCTACGATATTTTGCGATTAAAATTTTGCCGTCATGGTTTCATAAAAATCTACAGTGTATAAATTTTACACATTTTACATGCATCATCAGACTTTTAATGGGTTCATTCGATATGCAGTAATTTTAACGATTTTTAAAGTCTATTCTTGACTCTTTCTTGTTTTTTTTTAAGTTTAATTGGCCACTGAAATTATCAAATAAAATACGTTAAAGTTACTTTCTAGGTTGCGTAGTATTTGTCCTTTAACGATTCATTGTAATCTTATTATTTCTAAATGCAAAATTGACACCTTGTTCTTGAGTACGTTTCTAGAAAAATATTTATAAAGTTGATCGTCATAAAATTTTACTATAATACCACGTTTATATTTAATATCACACATTTTATAAGCTGTATAAATGTTTCTTTGTAAGTATGAAAAGCACGTCAAATTAGGTCGGTGGGCTTATTATGAACCCATATAAAAAATCTTCCAGTTTTCAGAAAGTATTGCACGCTTTCGCAAAATTGGTTGAAAGAAAAATCCTCAATTTTTCAAGATTATTTTCATGCGACAATATTGAATTTATGACTGGAGAAAGCCCAAAGCTAGAGCCATAGGAATTGAATGAAAAGTTTTAAATTATTATTGGTTTAAAAAATATTATGAAAGCAACCTAATGTAATAGTTTTTTTCTTAAATACAGTTAGTTTTATGATTTATTTTAAGTTCTAAGTCAAGATCTCTTGCTATAGTTAACGTATTATACATAATTCAATGCATCTTTTATTGGATAGCGAAGTTGCAGTAAAAAAACATGAGTGTTTGAAAATAAAATTTTAAAATCATTTTAAAAACAATATTCGATAAATAATATTTTGAAATAAAATTATGCAATATTATGACAGATGAATAATGATAACATTTGTAAAGAAAGCATATGTTTGAGTATTTTTTGTTGTTGCAAAACACATCTGATTACTATTTCTCTCTTGATGAAAATCAATTTTAATTTAATTAACAGATTCTTGAAATGAGACACGATTTTAATGATTTTTTTCTTAGATAAAAAATAAATATTGAATACATTTATAATAATTTCAATAAAATGAGCAAAATTTTAAATTTAATGTTGTAAAAGTCTCACCATCTAGGAATTCATGTATTCATTTATTTGTGTGTGGGAAATATTTTTTAATACCAAATATACATTTTTTCTTTATTGTTTGAAGATACTTCCAAGATGACATAATTGTATTTTTTTCTCTGAGCAATATTTCCGAGAGGAATTCTATTATAAAGTATAATAATAAAAAGGTCTGATACATTTTGTTCGACTTGACCAAAAGTCTGTTTGAGTCGTGGAATTTGACCCCACGTCTATCCTTTGGACATCTGTCACTGTTTATCAAAGTTTTGCCGCTCGGAAAAGTTACTCAGTTTCATAAAATTATTTTATTTATAAAAACATCAAAATAATAAAATTTTGCGCTGAAGAAGAAGTTTTAAAAGTTAAAATACTTAGATAAATAAACTTTCTATACTCGAATAATATTAGTCTATCGATTGAATGTTTAAAAATAATGAACTTTCAGTCTTTTTGGAACATTAAAAAAAAGTGTTATTTTTTAAATTTTAGAATACAGAATGAAACAAATTTAATTATCCACTAAATAAATCAGCACACAGCAACAGTATATAGAAAAATCATTCCCTTTAAAAAACAAAATTCGCAAAAAATATTTTAATGTATAAATTAAAAAATAAAAAGATAGTTTTTTTTAAATATTTTCACAGCTTTGTATTTTCAGGCTAGTTATGCTTGCGTCGAGCGAAACTGGTTTTGATCTTAAAAATACAAATACACCAAGAAATGACAATAAACAAAATAAAAGTAAATTGTTATATAATGTTATCAAAAAATATAGAACATTCAAAAATGTAACAAAATTTAGTCTAGTAAAAAACTTGATCGGTGGTTAGATATTCTATGACGCACAATTTTTCGGCGACGAAAAGTTTCAATTTGTGATCGGTTGAATAAATAAAAAAAAGTTCATATAATTATTTACAATATGAAGAAAAATATTTTTTGGATAAAGAGTATACAAATGTAATTCGTAAAATTCATTTAATTTATTGTTAATCTATTTTCCAATGAGACACATATCTTTTTAAATCCGTTGTCGATAAACGGTTGTTATTGATTAGGTATTATGTATGTTATATGTCACTTTAAAAATAGCACATATATGTTGCGATTTAAATTTTAAGCTTCTATTCAACTTGAAATGTGTTTTAATTATTTTAGAAGTCTTTAACGCCTAGATACTTTGTGTTTTTTTTCAATATACGTTGAACAAAAATATCTATGTATATTTAGAAATCCAAAACTCTTGCTATAACATTTTCACAAAACCCATTTACGTGACTTGTTTTCTTAAAAATATTATGAGATTTATAAATTCTCTTCTTTTATTACGCTGAACTTTGTGTTACCACTCATTTCCTTACCTTTCCACGCAAATCTACTGATTTTAAGAACTCAGTTTTATAACGTTGTATTTATCCAGTGAAGTCATAAGACTTATGCATCGTTTTTTACTCAGAAGTAGAAATTGTGCGAATCCTACTCAACCAAGGGTGCTCTCTCTTTGGTCTAGCGTAGGTGTTGAGTGTTTATAAAACATACAAAACCTTAATAATTGTAAAGATTATTAAGTTCTTCGTTGTGCCAACGTCATCAGATTCCATTCTAAGATCTTTTGTGATATATTTCACTCAAATACTTGAAGTATTCAGGCCATTGATCAACATAAAACAAGTCACAAAAACTCTATGGAAATGTTCTTGAAAAAATATCCATAAGATTTTACTGTGAATTGATGTATGTTCGTTTTCATTAGAGAACTGAAGATGTATTTTGCATGTCATGTTTTGAAGGCAAGAAGAGTAAAAATCTTAAAAAATAGTTCAGTAACGCCTAAATCATCTCTGGACTAATTTTTTACTTGAATTAAAATTTGTTAGAAAGACAAAGAAGAATCATTTATAACTTAAAAACCGTAATTTTGTCACTCTGCATACAGGAAAAGAATGGGCAAAAAATTGGAGACTTAATGAAAATGCGCAAAAACATTTGCAAAGATAACTTTGTAAGCAAAAAAAAACTCCAAGCGCGAAATTTAACGTGGTGGAAACGGAGTTATTACCAAAATAATAAAAATAAACAGTCAGCAGGTAATATTGTGCAAATATAATGTATTATAATCCATATTTTTTTTTCAAATTATATTATGTATACAGACGAGTATAATTTTGTTACTTTTATTATTTTTTTAGAATATGAGCACTCTAAATAAAAATATCTTTTTTTTTTTAAATTGTTGAACAGTTGGTTGAAAAAGATGTTAACTAAAATACAGTTCATGCAAAGTTTATTTGACATTCTATTAAACATGGAAAGATTTTATTCCTCTAAATAACGAAATATCTTGATTCTCGGTAAAAGTATCAAAAAATTTAAATTAATTTATAGTAGGTAATTATCCCGAATGGCATTTTAAGTTTTTATTATATTATTCTTGATTAAAAACTTTCTTCTTCTTCTTCTTCGTCTTTAGACTGAATTGAGGAAAAATAATCTGCATTTTTAAATAACAATCAAATAATATATTTTTAATTAAAAAGTACCATATTAAAAAATCATTTTATTATAACAAAAACTTAAATAAACATTAAGTATATTTTATTTTAACACAGCAAATTGTTGTAAGAGTGAAACATTATAAGAGGTTAATAATAATTAAAAAAACACCAATATTTTTATTGTGTCATTGTATTGATATAAATCTATTTAAGGTTAAAACTACTTCTCAAATCTGATTCCTTTATATATTATTTCCTTATAACATTTTTCTAGAAGTCAAAATGATTACCCACTTATGACAGAGAAAAACGAAAGAATATTATTATTTTGTAAAATAAAACATTTCAAAAATGAAGTATATTTCTGGTAGACATAAATATATATGTTTAAATTGATCTTATTCGTTCCAAAAGATCGCAAATTCTCAAAAAGTATTTTCAGCAATGTGTTCCGAATACACTTAAGTAAAAAAAGTATTTCATTCAAAATTGTCAATGAATAGTTGGAAAGTGATAGTTCTTTTTGGTATTTTATATTATATACTGATGAAAAAGGACACCAAATCTATGAGATATGAAAATATTTTTCTTTTTCCTTTGCAAATACTTTGTTATTTTATTAGCTTCACTTAAATGTGGTGTCTTGGCATTTTTCTTATAGGCTAGCAACGCAACATTTGTAGGCAAAAAAATATTTGATGAAATGAGTTTCAACGGCTCGTTTTGTGTGCAACTGTGCAATATATATCCGATATAAGAGGTAAAAATTATATTAATTAATTTCGTCTTGAATATAATGACATATAAACTTATGTTTTTAATGTTATTAAGTTATTGAATTATTGTATTTCGAGTTAAATTTGAAGTGGTTAATAATATAAAATGATACTTGATTTACCACCGATTATTTACTCTTCGAGAATTGAGAGCCATTGGTCAAAATACCCAGTTTCTTACTAGAAATATTTTCCAAATGAAAATTAAAAATGACAACAATACGTGGATGTTTGTTAACTATGATTATTTCACATTACTTAATGGTGTTGTTATTTTTACTGAAAATACATTGTTCGTGTTCATATAAACATATACAGTAAAACCTTGATTTTACGTTTTCCAAGCGACCCTGAAAAAATAACGGAAAATGCGGGAAACGGTGAATGCGGGAAAGCTTCAAATAATAATAAACAAGTAAAATCGTAAAAAAACATTTATTTATTAGTTACTTGTACATACTGTATATAAAATTTATTTTTTAAAAAAGTCCTTTATGTTAGTTTGCTTCTTTGTTATTTGGCACTTTAATCGGAACAAAGACTTGTTACTAAACTTGTGACTAAGAGTTTGTATGTACAGGAATCATTATTACTATGAATATCAAACAACTGCAAATGTATTTGCATCATAAACAATAATACGCGTGTGGTGGATTTCAACCCAAAAAATAGCACATGCGTCCAATGCGTTACGTCTAACGTGTACAGCGGATTTCAACGAGTCTAGACATAACACCTGCACTCGGCTGTGTCAAACTTGCTTGCCGAGATACGGAGAAATATGCAATACAAACGGTCAATTGGGATAATATTTGTGACGGGAACAAAATATTTAGACTTAGTTTATCGAGGAAATCGGGGAATCGGGAAACGGTCAATGCGGGATTATTTAACATTGCTCTTATGGGAGTTTGACGGGACTATAAAAAATAAGCGTTCCAGCCGGGAAAACGTATTTTGCGAGAACGGTTGATCGAGGTTCCACTGTATTTGAATAGAAAAAAGCAGTATTAAAAAAAAACGCATTTTTAAAAAATTTGCATTTCTTTTAATGAAAATACTTTTTTATTATTGCTAGATAAAGATGTATTTTATACTATTCTATTTCGAAATGCAAATGAAATTTCTCAAAGGATAAATGTTTATATAAAAAGGTCCTTATCTACAGTTATTTTAAAAGACTGCGTCTTTTAAAGGGGCGCAAAATGCAATTACGTTTGCTTCGTATAGGAAATAGGAAAGTTACAAAACTGCCTTCGTTATATCCGGAAGCTTTCGAACGTCAAATTTAAGGGTATAATGCAATATTTGTCTGATAGCCCCAAGCGTAGTTCTACAAAAGCTAGTAAAGCTTTGATGGTAAATTTTTAAGCTAAGTTTAATTGTAAATATACCTTGAACGTGTGCAAAATATTTCAACTATCACAGTAATTTTGGTGAAAGTTTATAAGACATGTAAAAATGTTGATGAAAGAAAAGATAAATGATATTATGCATTAAATTAAAACGACTGGTTTTGTCACACAAATCAAGACTTTTACAGACGGCCCAAATGTTTGAATTATTTCAAAACTGTTGCATAAAACCCCTGTTTCTTTTATGAAACCAAGTCAAAACTAACATAACATATATAATATATTAAAAAATGTGATTTATTTTATAATAATATTTTTTTTTTTTTCTAGATTTTTGTTTGTAATTAAATTGACTTATATTTAATATGCGTGTTTATAAAAAAATATAGTTTAAAAAACAATTTAGCAAAATGCTTAGTCCCACGACAATTTTTACAAGCTTTATACAATGATAAAAATTATGACTTAACTGAATGAAACTGAGCAATTTTTTCGATTTTGGATAAAGACAGACAACATATCATCTAATTTTACTTTAAGTATCATAATTAGTTTTTAAACGATACAGATTTAATTTATTATTGTTTTAAAAAAAGAGAACTAATTAATATTTTGATGCTTTTCTTCTAATGGCTAAAAACATCATAAATAATTAAAAAAAAAATATTACCTAATTTAAAAAAAGAGATCTTAATAATATTTTGAATCTTATGGCTTAAATGCACACTAATTAATTAATCAAAAATTTCACTAATTTTACACATCTATTATAAGTGTTTTTAATAATTACTCAAATAATTTAAATCTCTTTGATTTCATTAATAACGTATGATTAATTTATGATATCGACGAGTGCTTGGTATAGTTTCAGGAAAAAACTAGATTATTTTGTTAATGTTGTATCGAATCCATGTGTTCTATTTTTCGGCGTCTTCGTTTTACTATACGGATGCACCTTGAAGGCGAGCAACTTTAATTTACATATAAGATAAACAACAATAAAAGCATGTTTGTACAAAGACTAGAACCTCCATTAATATTCATATGAAAATAGGCTTTTCTTCTATTGGCTAAAAACATCATAAACGATTACAAAAATATTACCTATTATAATCTATTGATGTTATTTAATAAATTTTTTAAATAGTGTACTTTCAAGCAATATAAAAATATTTCACAATTGTTTTGAGGACCAATTTATTTTATTGGCAATAGCTTAATAAAGCCAATCGTAAATTATGTAAAAAGTATTTTTATAAGTTTTCTTAACGATTTGGAAAACATGCAGAATAATGAAACATATATAATATGACGTATATTAATATTTTTGTTTTAAATTAAATTTGTTTTATTACTGACGAATATTGAGTCGATTTCTGTGTATTATAAAAAAAGGAATGTATTGAAAATGAAGTCCAGGTCGTAAGTGACAAAAGCGACGGGTGAATACAAGAATTGAACGATTCAAAAAGCGGCATGCGCTAAAATGACTTTAAAAAGTCAACACTATACTATCCATTATCATTCGTAATTTTATTGAAACGCCCCTATCTTTAATATCGAATTCTTCTGTGCTACGTTTTTACGTGAGTTGGTTTACCGGAAAACTTTACAATACAGTCAATCCAGCGGGATTTGAAATACTATTAACGTATGTTAATATCTCTAGGGTGTAACTCACTCGATGATGAGATTCGTTCAGTGAGAAAACACACATGGAGCAAGTTTCATTAACGAATTTTGATTATTACGATAAAGAAGTCTCTAGAAAAATCGTTGGTATTTTCTTTTGGCTATAGTTTTATCTAAAGAGTATAACATCGGCTGAGAGCTTGTCTCATGGTAAAAAAAACTTTTGATGTTTAATTAATGTTTTTTTTATTCGTTTTGAGGAAATAAAAATATAATATGCCCTCAAAATAATAGGAAGTCAGTAGACGCTTTGCTTAAAGCTATAATTTAAGTATGCAATAAATAAAATAATAAAATTCAAATGAAAATAAGAATTCGTTCAAAGAGTAAGAAAATCTTCGGTTACTACAAATCAGTTTTCATATTTATCTATTTAAACAGATTCAATGTTTTATATATGTAAATATATCTGACGGTATGATATCTGGTTTCAACCGAATTGCATTGAATTTTCACTATTAATTCTCACTCTAATGCGAAGACTGTAAGTTGCATAAAATATATTTAACTCATATTATTCAAATCAACGCCGATCAATTCTGATGAATATCGTTTGTCACATTTGTTTTCAATTTCACTTATAACTCTTGGCCGTTTTAATATATTTAATTATTAAATGGTTGATAATTTTGGCATTTAATAAAAAAAGTATACCTAGTTGTTTTGACAGCAACCCAAAAAATTGAGAGTTCAAAATTCTTTGCAATATAAAAGATGTCATATAATTTGATTTAAATGTATTTGTACAGGAATACGGCAATGAGAAAAGGATTATTTTACTTTTTATTTTCCAGTGATCATAGAAGGAACAGTATTGGGTAGTATGTATTATTATACAAATTAAAAATTTTTACATTTTTGTACCATTTCTGTACCATTTTGAAAGCATAGCTCTTAGTATAAAAAAATCATTCTTCATCTGTGTATGCACTACCGCAAAACCTAATGATCTCGTTAATTCAAAGGGTCTATAAAAACATTAAATTATTAATGATATCCGGGTTTGAACATCTACAATTTCACGTTAAGGTTCAATTTTGAGCTACTTTATATTTATTGCCCATACATTTCCCTAATCTTTCTAAATTACCTGATATTAAATTTGTCCACAAGAATTTAATATGCGTCATTAAACATTACAGTTGTTATGTTTAAGGATATACGCGAGAAACAAAATAAAGTCAGACATTTTGTTTTATATATCTCATTAAATTATTAGAACACTAAAAAAAATCAGTGGCAATATTGATAACAATTAAACAATATTCAATGATTTGTTTCATTGTGATGAGTTTTTTAATCTCCTGGCGAATGACTTATTATAAACTTTTCAACTTGTAAGTGAGTTTATACTGTTTAAAATATGATGTTTTCTATATTCAATATCATATATCAACCCAAGATATATTATACTTTTTCGTTGTGTAAAAAATTTCAATTGAAATTAAATACAGATAAAACTTAATAACTAACCTTTTCGTCCATACTCGTTGAGAAGTTAAGTAAACTGTCAAATAAAATACAATGTAGCCATTGTCGAAATAAATTATATTGTATGCTACGAATAATTATTAACTAAACACAGTGAAGATACAAACGTATTTAGAAGTAAATATTATATTTATGACTTTTACCGTACTGTGTGATTTAAATTTGAAGGAAAAATTCGAGCATCGTCACCGAATTCGTTATATATATTTATTTATAACGCAGACTTTAAATACATGTCCGGTTCCGGTATCACTTTTTTATACAAATTTAAGGTACAAAAGTCAATGTTTTATCGTTATTCTGATCATTTTTTAAAATTAATAAAAACACATTTTTTAGTACTTATTTCCACAATATATATTTAGCATGATAATGCTCGCGATGAGTGAAACCAGTCCTGATCATAAAATGTATTGTGGAAATAAGTAATAAAAATGTGTTTTATTATATAAAATATCATGCCTTTCCATCAAGAAGTGACAGTGAGCACCCTAAAAGTAGTGAAGTGGTGCAAGCTTTTTCGTATCCATCCCAATATAATCAAAATACGGCACATCTGTAGGGCGTATGTTAATTCATTAAAAACAATTTGTTCAAGACAGCAGGTAACAATTACTCCTGTTTTCAAGAAAATATTGTCTTATCTTCATCAATCTCCCATTTAATGTTTAGCACGTAACTCATTGTTCTATAAGTTAGCATTAAATCGTCAATATATCTAAATATTTGGACAGAATGCTTCAAAATTATCACCAAAGCGTTTAGAAATATATAAAAAAATCATTAATACCGATGAATTTGCTTTTTATAAAACGCCATATTTATTTTATGATACAAATTAATGCTGTAAAAACAAAAATATATTTTTGATTTACTCTGATTGAGCAACTCAACAGAAATTTTTTGTTCGAAACCCAGAATTATAATGTCATTCATTCTCCTTTTTACGATTATGGCTATGAAAGTTGGACTATTTATATGCCCTTCCACGCATATGATCATAAAACAGCGAGTAACAAGAAAGATAAGTCATCACTTATTATTGCGTGCAAAAACGTATCCAAAAGGCTTTATAATTTTTATTTCATCAAAAAAAAATATATTGCGAATAAATGTAAGCCATGATAACAAACAGGTATTTTAAATTGTGCGCATATTTTGCCTAATAAATTTGAAGAACAATATGTTTTTACAGCGCCATCAGTGTCATAGCAATGAAAAAAATTGCTTCATCACACTTTTAACACTCATTTGAGAGGGAAAAAAAACTTATGATTTTAGTAATGGCAAAGGTTCTTATCGCTGTTTTTCAACATAGCTTTTAAATTGTTGTTTGCTGTTTCAAAATCATATACGCTTTCATAAACACTTCTTGTACACTTCGAAGGGTTGCGATCGCTATGCGGTTGGATACAGTGTGAAACGTGGCTAAAAGTTTCCCGCAGAAAGAAAATAATTATTGTTTTCACAATAATTATCGCTTATATAAGTTATATGTCATTTTGATTTAAATATTTCGTGGTTTTTACGACGAATGTATTTTATAAAGTTAAAAATGCTATGCTTTTGTTAGTGGGGTAAAATAAGAATTTTGTTTGTTGTTTTTAAATATACATATTTTCCTAAAATTAATTGAATACTAATAATCAATACTTGTAACAGAAATATCTTTCTTTTTATTATTTTAAGCTGAAAAAATGTTTATTTATAGAGTGATAATCTCAGATGAATCAAAAAAATGTTTGTAAACTGTTGAATGTTATCTATACCTACCATTAAAACACAAGTGGAAACGGTAAGACTGCTTTACATGCTCTCTATAAATGAAGATTCATAACAAAAAGTTTGGAAAATTATAATTTGGATACAATATATCTATCAATACTCGATTATTATTGTATAGTTAAATCAGGAATGGAAAAAGTTTTCATGTCGGAAGTCACCATAATTTTGTTTGTAATAAATTAATGTCACCGTTTAATGTTATCTTATTTTCCTGTAACCTCTTCACCATTTGATTCTGTCCGCGATGAGCAAAGCTGGTTCCGATCACCATTTTGTACAATTGTGAAAATAATTTATTCAATATTTTATTAAATACTACGAGTTACATTATTCTGCAGCAAGGTGAACACCGTTATATAAAGAAACGCCAAAAATATGTATTGGAATTTAATAGAGTTCTACCGTGTGCAAGTCATTTTTCTACTGAAATTTAGATCACTATTAAACTAATATTACTGTTTATATAGGGTATATAATATGGTTATTTAATTTTGAGTGGAAAACGAGGTGAATAATATGTACTACATTAGGGATGACTGTGGAAAAAAGCTATTCAATAAATGGTCAAAAATGTTACAACTCCAAATTGATAATTTTATGAATGTTGGGAAAATGTTACGAACTGATCAAACAACCTTTAACAAACTTATTTAGCGCCAATAAACGATAAATCATAGAAACTATTATGGTATTAAAAGCATCATCCATGGATTTAATGATATCACAATATACTCTATTCTATAGTTACCGGGTTCGTTGTCTATGTTAGTGTTAAATATGAAAGATAAAATGAACCGTTCGTGTTATCCTGCCAAGTTAAACTTTTTCACCGCGCCCTCGGTGCTAAGTTCGAAACGTTAAAAAGATTTATTACGCGTAAAGGATAGATAGCATGTATTATAAAATATTAAGGGCTGTTGAAAATTATCTACCAGAGTTTTGCAAAACCCGCCGTGGGTATGATCTGTGAAATTTTATTAACATATGCCGTCGTCTGTTCTAAATACATTAAGTTATGTTGGAAGAAATTAAAGTTTTTTTATAATACAAGTTGACTGAACGCATTATTGAATCGATTATAAAAAAAATCATTGAGTTTTAGAAATAAACTATCGCTGGTCTTGAACTCTACTAATTACCAAGCATAATTTTGATGCTAAAAAATAGTTATTTGTTATTATAGTGATTTTAAATAAAAAATTAAATAATATCGAAAAATATAAGAGTATAAAATGTAAGTATAATATTATATAAAGATTTTTGTGACAAAGCTTTATGATTTTTGCTGCCAAAGTAGTCTTAATATATATTAATTTCGTATATATCGAATATTTACATTATTTTTTAATGTTTTACAGGTTATAAATGAACGTACTCCTTTCTGAGTAGAGCCTATTTTGAAAATCCTGTCGATTTGTAGAATAAACTCCGCTGAAAACGATTTATTTTTCAAAAACACTATTATGTTCGGTGGCGATAATAAACGAAAGCCTCGCTTTTATATAAAATGGTTGTATTTTAAGAATTGTTACTGCTTAAATTGATAGTTAATAAAAACTAACCAGTTGTAAATTATTTTTAAAATTATAACTTTTTATTATGACTTTTTTAAAGTACCATTTCCACAATATATTTAATGATCATATACAATTTTGCTCAACTTAAGTATTTGTCAACCGATTATCAAATGATAATGCTTTTGAAGAGCGATATATAAATTTTAATAATAGTATAAAAAAATGTGTTATTATTTTTATTAAAAAAAGTAATTAATAGCCGTGGGATAAAGATTATATAAAATGCATAATAAGTAAAATAACAAACATGTTCATTTAGATTTTTTATGAAAAATGAACTCCCCAAAAGTTGCCGCCAAAACAATCGAAAGTATAAATGTGCTGAAGGACCAAAAAATATGATTCATATATGTATTATATTATATCAAATAGTGGTAAGGATAAATATAGTTATATAGTAACAGTGTAAAATTTAATCGTAAACCGATGATTCAAAATCTTTAAGCAGTGTTTCTTTTCCATAATGTCACAGCAATTCAAGAAATGTAAGGTAAAATGTTTTTTTATGAGATAAAAAATTGTCATAATTTAATTTGATGTACTACATAAGCATGAGAAAATTTTCAGTAATGACTATATAAAGAGAAAAAAATCAGAGTATCAAAAAAAACTAAATAACAATAATGATGGGTAACATTTGATGACTAACAAAATAATAGTAAGCTTTTTTATCTATACATAAATTACTGAATTATAATACAGAAAATGTCTCGACAAAAACATCTTTTTCTCAAGGAAAATAATTAAGAAATCCGACATTGTTTATATGACTATATTTTTCTGTTGATACAATTAAGTGTTGAATGAAAAAATTCGTAGTCGGTTAATGGCAGAACATAAATTGTTTTTATAGTGGAAGTTTTATTCATTTAATATAGCTGTGATATAATAAAAACTTAAGGCCATTGATAATGAAACAGAAGGCTGGCAATAATGATAATTATTATTCAACACGAAATCGTCTTTCCATTCATTGCTAGCCAAAACAATAATATGTTTGGCAACTCTCCAGATGTTGCTTATATTATGATATATGACGAGGGTTTTAATGAGTGTCACAACGCGACGGTCGTGTGTACTCATGTGAGAGAAAATCGATGAAATCAGTCCTTTGTCGAGGCTCTTATCACCATGTGACATAGGAACAATATAAACATAACGCAAATCAAACTGAGTAGTTCGCATATTAAAAGATATTGGGGTATTTAAAATTTGAATCATGAAGATATTTGATCATACCTGAAGATACTTTTAAGAAAGGTTAATCGTGTGAATAACAAAATTGTCACGGTAAGAATAACAGATAATAGATTTGATTAGATAATGATTTATCGGAAATAAAAAAAAGAAAATGAAGCCATCAGAATAATATTTGCTATTTGCAAAGTACTTCTTTTCCTTAGAGCCTGTTTTGCAAATCAAATGTCATACTTAAAAATAACTGATTTTCGAAGGCATATCAAATTGGTTTCGTATTTTAAGCTTGAAGCTATTTATGTATAATAAAACTGAGACTGTAATTATATAAAAAAAAAGATAATTAGAAAAATGTAATATGTGAAATGCACAGCAATTAAAATTTTCACGATCGACATGTTATGTAGTAAACCTCTACAAACTGAAAACTTAAAATCTCATCGGGCAAAGCTTTCGGACGAGAGTTGAGAGCAGTTTAAATTTAAATAAGCTCATTTAAAATCAGTATTTCCTGGTGCTTTTTGGTGTTGCTTTTATGAATACCAAAAATATATACTTATGTGGTTTTATATTCATAATCTGTAAAATTGTAAGCTCAAATAATCATGTCACTATACTCAAAAGTATTGTAGAACTTTTGCTTATTTATCAGAGAAAAATTGTTTCAATTTTAGTTAGTTTTATCAATAAAAATAAATTAACAATGTGACCCAAATATTATACTAATGAGACAGCATTTTTTATCACATTTAACTCTAAATTAAATCAATGGTCAAATATTTAAAAAATAACCAATGTTTATTTTTAAATAAAGTCCGCTCAAATTTTGAAGCTTAGAGCCACGTAATGTAGGAATCGTTATAGAGTTTTTTTCTACGAAAATTAGTTGTTACTTAATCTTTGCATAATATTTCACTCAATGGTAGGGATACGTCATATATTGTAAAAAATATAGCAAAAAAAATCGCTAGCTGACCATTATCACTTCATTTCTAACACAAAATCTAGTAAATTTTTCATTTGTGATTGAAACTATGTTTTATTCATTGTCGTTCAGGCGAAATCAAAGAATGTTTGTCTAAATGTTTACAAGTCAAAAATCATTCTAATTAAATAACATTTCTTGAAACATGTTCATTTTGTGTATTCGAGAACGATTAAAAATAGCCGTAGTCCAACCAAACAAATTTACTTTGTATAATTATTATTCTAGCTTCAACGAGTGTATGTTAACATAATTAGATAGATTACGCTGAATTAATATGTTTACAATTGTTTTACGATGATTGTAGAAATTGTTTTTATAGCTTATTGTTTTTATAACTTATTATTTTTAACTTTTATTAAGTTTTTCAACAATTGTTTTTATTGACGTTGACAACATTTATCAGTTTTTTTAATTAGAAAAATGCTTCGTCGAAATTTATTAAATGCTTTTTAATTTATATAAAGTATTGAATAATTTGACTGAAACATTCAATCACAAATAAGTATGAAGAAGAAATATGTTTTTTTAGTTTTTAGACAACCACTAAAATATATTTTTAATAAGTTTCTTCAAGTACGTGCACTTAGAGTTCTTAAAATTCATGCTCCTAAATTGGATAAAATATGATTCATAGCTATGTAATGATAAAAATGTTAAAATTTAAATTAAAAAAAGAAATCATTTAAATTTTTTAGAAAAATTAAGCTCAAAAAAATTATAATATTTATGTTACACTATCTTCAATATAATCCATCTGGTTTATGATATCAACCGAATGTGCTTCATGGAATTTGAATATTAAATTCGAATTTTTTAAACATTTTACGATTCTACACGTTTTGTCACTTATGACCCGGGTTTCACCTTTCGGAATCTTCAGCTTCATCTATTATAAGGATGGAACAGAAAATACTCATCGCACTTTGATAATAATCAATATGGATTTGTATTGCAGTGTTGACCGTTGTTTACGGGCTCAAAATCCTCTACGGAATGTTAGAGAATTGATTTCTTGGTTTATATTTCAAGTCATGACTTTTTTTCGGTAAATCTCTATTACTAAGTTCCCCCCAATTATCTAATTCTACAAACGGCACGTAGCAAGAATGATTACTAGTACACCATAATATGTCTTTCTATCTCTACTTTTTTTTTAAAAATCTAGCTATACGCCAGCAAGCAGTTCTCATAGATAAATACGTTTTTTGTTGTTAGTCAATTTTTTATGATGTTTATATGCATCGAACGGGGTGTAAGGTGATTCTTAATAATTTTAATATTATGTAAATTTTTCCATAATAGAAAAAGTAGCGAAAATATTCCAAGTCTCCGGCCGTAAGCGCAGAAATCTTAAAAATAATACAAAGTATAAATAAAATCAACATTCGTGGAATAGTAAAAGCAAGACTTTTTCATAATGTTCCTAACTCGAGTTTGGTTTTCAAAGGATTTCAGTAAGTCGCCTAGACTTCATTGTTGATTTTATTTCTTCGTTTTCCGTTCTAAACGTATTATTTCGGCACATGACTTCTTTTTCGTTGCAAACATCGTATGCAGTTACATGTTTATATATGTTTCTTGATATTTAATCAGTTCAATATTTTATTAATATGTCTTAAATTATGAAAAAAAGTTATAACTATTGAATGAAATTAAGTTCTTATCTTTGGGGGTTATATTATGTACTCAAGGAAAACATGATTAGACATCAAAAAATATCAAAACAGTTCGCCGAATTTAGCTCAAGAAAGTTATATGACGTACAAAATGCCTTATCTTCATTACATAATGGTACTATTTTAAAGACGATCAAGGGTTGTTTCATATACAAGGAATAAAGTTATATGACTTCTTTTTCGTTATATGCAGACATGAATATTTATCAGTTCTTATAACTGAAATTAAGGAGGGTTATATTATGTACTCAAGGAAAACATGATTAGACATCAAAAAATATCAAAACAGTTCGCCGAATTTAGCTCAAGAAAGTTATATGACGTACAAAATGCCTTATCTTCATTACATAATGGTACTATTTTAAAGACGATCAAGGGTTGTTTCATATACAAGGAATAGCTTGAGAGGCATACTTCAAGTTACAAAACCTGTTACGAGTGATGCTATTTACTATAACAATCACAAACTAATTTGAATTGGCATTGTTGTCGGGTTGTCATTGAAAAATAAAACTAAAAAATATATATTTCTTACATAAAAAAATATGATAGTAAAATAAGACATAAATGAAGAATTATCGCAGTCTAATAAAAACGATAAGCATCACAAAATAAACACCATAAAATATACAATAGCAGCTATTTTTAACATAATAAATGATTTATCTATAAACCAATATATTTATAACTATAACGTTTTTTATTAATAAAAAAAAAATACATAAACTTTTATAAAAAAGTTGTTTCATTACTCATCACTCATAAGTGAAAACCATACAGAATAATAAAACTATTCAGTGTCCTATACATTCTGATGGATGACAAATGTGTAAAGATTCTAAATGTCTTAAAGCAGACATAACAAAATAGTTTGGAAATTTTAGGTCACTAGTTTAAACCTGTCGAGAAAATGCATTAGCTAAGCGCAATGTCAGCAAACAACTGAAATAGATACTTCTTTCAGATAACACTTTCAGAGCATAAGTATAACATTTAAAATAATGATAAAGTTATTTATTTATCTATTTATAATATATTCATATAATTCAATGCGAGAATATCGATTTTCGTTTACCCGTTTAATATTGTATGTATTATATATCAACAGTGAATAAAAATTGAGTGTTTGATTAACGAAGTAAAAAAAAGTAGCCAAATTGACCTAAAGCTTTTATTACGAAAGCCTTTACACTTATTTCTAAATATATACAAATAATGTTTTAAAGTAATTTTTTTCAGTTATACACATTTATTGACTGTTTGAGCTTGGCCTAATATTTTGTCGCGTTTTACTCTTACAATATTTTTTCTCGAGTCAAAATTTTTCATTTAAGGCATTAACTTTGGCTTTTGGAAATAATAAAAAAAAAATGTTTTGGTATTCAAGTATAAATTCGATTCAACGTATCACGTGTTAAAAATAAAACCCAATTACGTCAAAAACAGTTTGGGTCAGTTTCTACACCTTTAGAAGTAAACTTTTAGAAATTGCTTGAAAAATCTTATTCTACGTAACAGGAATGCTTCCTCACATATAAACTCTTAATGAAGCAATCCAACATGAGACTTTGTTTTGAGATAACTAGATTTAATCTACAATTCTTTTGATGTCAGATTCTGTCCAGGGTAGAAGAATAAATAACGATTCCTTTTCTCATTGCTTAATCGTTTTTTTCATTACTATTTTTTGTATTTCAGTTTTATTATTTTATGATACATAAATGGAAAAGTTAAACAAAGCATTTCTCTGAAAGTGTTAACGTAGAAACACTGCAAAATGTAACTGTCAGTAGATAGCACTTAAGTTACGTAACGTATGCACGGCAAACTACTCGTTGTGCAGTATAAGAGAAGTACTAAACTAGGTAAGCATTAGTCTCAAAAGATAGAACCTTTTTTCTTTTTCTTGACAAATTTTCAAGAGATTGATAACAATTGCATTTTTATACTATTTAAAGTAAATATTGCATGTTATAGTTGGCTTAAGTTATTGAATTACTTTTTATTGACATTACATTATTGATATGATTTTAGTATACAATAGAAAAACAATGTTGTTTTTTTACATAAAAAAATATTGATAAACGAATTTTTGGTAGACTTGAACAATCCTGTATTTAAACATTTATCGAAAGAGTAGTTCAGAAAAAATGTTGGTAAATTTAAGTCAATGATTGCTAAGCCAATTTTTAAGTGATTTTGAGCTTCCTTATATGTCAGTAAAGTGTTAAAATTTCTGAAATCATTTTAATATTTTGTAGAATCGTTGCCAATTTTTTGAGGAATACCAATTTAAAAAATAAATGAAATGTCCGGTACGGGATACCTCACAATTATTCAGAATGGGCTTCGTATCAATTTCAACATAAAATTGAATCATAGCACCTCCTTATAGAAATATCTACTTTATACAAAAAACTTTATTATTTTATTGATCAACGTCTTAAATTATTTTTTAAAAAGTAGATTAAAAAATAATATTGATTAGGAAAGGATTAGCGTTAAGTTACGTTTTTAGGATGGCTAGCGGGGGGCGAGGTTTATTTTCCCAAACACATGACTTTATATAGTTAACCTTAAACCTATTCCAAAATTTGTTCTTACTTAGACTTGAACCCGTAAAATCTGTAACGTAAGCCAAGGAAGTTGACCATTGATGAGGTTTATCGAGAATATATCACTTGACTATATACTAAAATTGATATTTGCATACTTTTGTAGCATATAAATATTGAGTTGTTTTATACTAATATTCGGATTTTAAATATCATATGGTAAATGCTCCGATTTGGTAAAAAAAGTCTGGCAACACTGTCTACCTAAATTATCAATCATAATGTTCTATCTTAACCTACTATGAAATGAGAGTGCTGATTATATAAATAAATCTGCTCATAATTTCTCATTAATTAATACGCAATAAGCTCTAGATTGATTATAAGGTTCCTCCAATGCAGTTCATTTTAAATACAAAAATAGTTTAAACGTTAGGCCATATTACTTACAACGATTGGCAGATATTGCTGGGCACCTCATTTTACGAGATGGCCCTAATATATTATTGATACAACAGTGTTGAACAATGAGTTATCTCATGCGACGCTTATCCATAGTGAGTCACGTATACGGGTAGTATTCGCTTTTATACAGAAACAGCATTTGTACAACACTTACAACAAACTGATGCCACTACGTTAATTTGGAAATGAACAGGATTTACCCATCGCTTTATGTCGTGAACGCAGTGTGTGTAGCGGCACTTGACCCGCTTAGTTTTAGAATGCATTGATTCATTGCTTGAAGTCCGACAGCATCAAAATGTCTACAAAAACTGTGATTATTTTAAATATAACAGTAAAAAATATTAATTGGCATGTCTTTCAACCATTTTGGACGGACGAGACGTTTCAGGGATTACGATTGCTATCGATCGAGTGGAGTGGATACGATTTATTGAGGGTGTCACGTCAGGTTTTGAATGTAGCGTCACAAATAAAGAAGAGTCAAATAGAAAAAAATGCAAACTTTAATATGACAAAGATTATAAAATATATTTTAGAAATATGTATAAAAATGCGATTTATGATATCGATGAAGGTGCGTGATGGAATTTAAATATAAAATTTGAATTGCTTAAACTTTGCACGATTCCACATGTTTTGTCACTAACCATCCGGGTTTCAGCGTTCGGCATCTTCAGGTATTCTATTATTCTAGTATTATATATACGGATGCAACAGAATTGAGTAAGTCATGTAGTCATAGAATGTCGAAATTTTTTTAAGATTATAAAAACACATTTTTTGGTGCTTATTTCAACAATATATTTTTATAACATGAACGGTTTCGTTCATCGCGAGCATAATCATCAGTTGGTAATGCTCGCAATGATTGAAACCGGATCTGACCAAAAAATATATTGTGGAAATAAATACTAAAAAATTTGCATATTATTTAAAATATCAAACCTTTCCATCAAGAAGTGACAGTTAATACATTAAAAGTGAATGCCGAAAGGCAAAACCCGGATCGTTAGTGACAAAACATGTGGAATCGTACTAATTTTTAACAATTTAAATTAAAAACGTGTTTTTGTTACTTACAATATTATATCTTTCCTTCAAGAAGTGACAGTCAACACCTTAAAAGTGATGAGTAAATATGTTTGAGTGTATAAAGACATAACTGCTCCCGATTTAATGAAAACCAATATCTTTAATGGAGGAGAAACACAATATTTGAGAGAAAAGTCTATACCTGCTTAACATAGTGTAAAAGAAGTACCATGTTTGTTATAAATTGATTGTGGTTTATGTATTTTTTTAAGATGAATTAGAAGCGTAATAAGGCAGAAAGCATCCATGGACTAGACAATTATATTTCGGTTTGTTTTTCGGAAACAATCTTCATTGTATATTAAATTCAATTAAACATTTGAGAAACAAAGAAATCATGTACAAGTATTCATCAATAGTGTGATGTGAATGTGCATTTGATTGATCCGCAGTTTACCAATGCTTATGTAATTACAAGAAACATTCCTACGGGTGGAATAAATTAAAGTTTATTGATGATCATGAATAACGTGCTCCAATAACATTACACGTGGGTGGCAAATAGCTGTTCGTATCGCAAATTGGTACGAGTATCAAAGTTTTTATCAATATGCTTTGTACATTCTGGTAAAATTGAATACCTGAGTAACGATAGTACGTTTATTCAAAATTATTAATTCAGTGAATCTTTATCAAGGCTATTTTTTGTCGATGATTAATTTAATTGAATGGTTAAGAACATTTGTGTTGATGAATAATGATATTTTTAAAAAGAATAATGCTGTAAAACAAAAAAATTACTAAAGTTTTCAATATATATTTTTGACTTTACGATAAAAACGTAATAGATAATTTTGTTCATCGAATTGGCATTCACTTGGTAAAACACTATTATAACACGGTGAAAAAAATAGCAATGTATTTTAGTTCTACAAAATATTTTTAAGATATTTTTAAGTAGCACGTTATATTTTTGATTTTTAAGGCACGATTATTTTCAATCATTATATTTTTGTAATGTGCCATGAATCGCAACCGTAAAGCAGCACTATTAAAGTGCATGTAATAAACAGGTGGCGCTTGTTTCTGCTTATCTTAAAACAAATGTAATAAAAGCAGTTTAATAAATAGGTCTCTTAAAAACGAACACATGTGAGTCAAGAAATGAATCTCAATGTTTCATATATTTATTTTTGTAGTAAGAAAAACATAGCATCGATGTCATAAAATATTTAAATTTAAATTATCTTTAACAATTTTACAATGCTCATCGTTAATTAAAAAAAATATGCATCATGTAGCCATCAATCTAAAAGTATTAATTGAAATTCAAACATTATAATACAATTGAGCGAATCGCTTTTCTTCTGAAAATAAAAATCCATGAGACATATATTTTTTTAAATAAATATTCTTTCCTTACAAAATATAAAACTGTTTCTTTGATACAAATTTGTAGGATGACAGCCTTAGCTGACCTTTATAATGCTTTTAGGTCGGAACTATCTATCAAAATCTTTCCGTTAAGTAGTTTTCTATTTTCGATGCAATCTCCCAAGCCAATCTTTCGAGTTGAAGGCGAAAAAGGTGTCGAAGCGATTGAATATTTTTGCATTAAATTTGACACCCATCAAGAGAGGTGCCCGAAAATATCTTTTCCTGCGTCACAAACTGCTTTCAATATTAAGAGGCGTAAATAATATTCGATCTACTTGATAATGCAATCTCATGATATTTAACCATCTACTAGGCAAAGCATTACCGGTTAACTGGTAAATGGCCCAAAATGCACCAACGGTAACTACCGGTAAATAAAAAATTACCGATTTTTACCGGAAATGTTTTTATCGCGAATTAATGCCAGATACAGGCATATTATAACGATTTTTTTATTATGATATATGCATGAGGGAGTGAGAAGTGTTTTTTCAATTCCTTCAACATTGATAAAAAGTTTTTTATTTGTCATACTGGTGTCATCTGTCATCGCAATCGCGGTCACCGTGATTTCCACTGCAGGCTGCAGCTGATTCTAGTTTTTATGGGATAGATAGCGAAGAAAATTCGTATTTAGGTACATATTCAACTGTACTTTCATTATACCAAAGAAAATAACCATTTATTAATAAACTCTATAATCCAATACATTGTTTTTTTCATTATGAATTTATATTAATAGATACAAATTATGCATTAATGTATAAGATATTTATATACTACATAGATAAGTTAATGGATAAACTAATTGTTTAGCGTATGAACTTCTTACACGCAGGTAAACCAAATATTACTCAGTCGTAATTTAAATTAATCAATCTTTGTGTGGCAAATAATAAAAAATCTGATTTACTTAAAAAAGTACATTAAAAACATACACATATTCACCTGAAACATATTTAAAGTACATTTTATCACATCAATATTCACCTGAAATGTATTTTTAATTATTTATGTTTCAATCCAGGATACCATTTTTAGTGAAAGTAGCCACGTACAGTTAGTTATACTTTAATGATATAATCCACGTCTATATGTTTTTTTCATTTACCGGTAAGAGGTGAAATTATTTACCGTTTACCGGTTATTGAAATTTAACGGTAAATTACAATCCCTACCATCTACAAAATCTAAGTAGAGTAGAGTGTGTCAGTCCATCCATCATCACGTATATTGTCAATAAATTATAGCAAACGATGGTTAAATATTTGACTGTAAATATTGAAGACTCACATAGTGTTTTCAAATGACTTTCAAGAGCTGAAATGTGTTAATCAACTGACGTGATTTAGTGCCAAACTTCATCACAAATATCAATTTGACAAAAAAAATATTTAATATAATAAACGTACACTCAGTTGGTCTTATAATTTATGTCTGAATCTAACGTGTACAAGAACGGAATAAAAAAATGGACATTGACAAAGATTTTTTCACTCCCTTTAAAGTTTTGAAAGCTTCTTTCGAATCATTTTCAATGATATATATTTATGAAAGTGAGTTAATAATATATAATAATAATATATAATAATATATAAGCGACAGTATTTTTAGATTATAGATTATGGTAAAATCAACATTAAAATATCAAGAAGTTAAGACAAGGTATGGACCTCACCTTGTCACAAGAAAAAAATTCTTTTATATAATGGTTTATTATATCTTCCGTCGACCAGGTCAATACAGTTGAGCATCATGAATAAAAGATAAGTGCGATGGTTTGGTGATATCGGAAATAGTAAAAGCTCCAGGTATAAACGTAATGATGTTTATGCAAAAAAAGGCTTAGAAATGCAAATAAATTTTTACTCATCAATGCTGAGTGTTTTTCTAATATTACCAAAATTATTCCTATGCATTTATGGAAGAGTAGACGGTGGATTTAAATCATTTTCATTAGATCTATAATTAAAAAAAATATTTAATTGCGTGTATTGACTTTATAGTGTCGTGAAAATGAAAAGTGGCTTGTTCGATCGCTTCTTGAACTTGCTTGGTAACCCGTAGAGTGGAAAATCCCTCACACCTATAAGCTAATTTTGTAGTTCGTCTTTTTCAATGTCGCTAACCGCGTCCGAATTTTAAAAAAACTTGAGTAACTAAGTAAAAATGAGTTTTTGTAAACATGTTTATAGAAAAATAAGGAGTTAAAAATGTTAAAAATTGTAAAAAACCTAGCTTGAATAAAAAAAAAAATATACATTTGAGTCCAAAAAAATAAGAAATATTGTTTAAAATTGTGTTGTTGTATTATTTATTTATCATTTATTTTAATTTTTTTAAAACTATTTTCATATTTTGTTAATTTGTTTAGCCGTTTTTATAATAAATGTTTACTTTGAAAATAGCAGGCGCGCGCCTAGAAAAGCTCAGTTCAACATTCACTACCGCAAGAGGCAGACGCGCATCGAGCTTTCTCTTTCGTACCATACTGAAAGCTTAGTCGGAGCTTCGCTACGAGTTTCATGCACAACTTTTCACGGCAAAAGTTCAGTCTGACGCCTTTGACTCTATCAATATTTGACACTGAAGCAATCGAATATTGTTATTATTGTCATAGCTTCAGAGCGACTGATTGAGTTTAATAGAATATTTGAACAGTGAACAACTTCAAAGTTAATTATTCGGTAAACAGTGATAAGTAAAAAGATACTCCTTTTTTGAAAATATTTTTTTAAATATATTTCAATTATTATCGAATTTTCAACAGCAAAAAAAACTATTGAAATGTTTTTTGAAAATATTCAAGGAACGTTTTTTTTATTCAAATTGGTGTAATAAAACAAATATAAAAAACACTTAATGTACATACACTAATTATTTCTTTAAATATGTGGCATAATTGATTTCATACTGTGTAAATTTGTGATTTTTTAACATAAATACACATTATTTCAGTTTGTTTTTAGAAATAAATAGTTTGATACACTATTTAGAGTTAATTATATAAACTAAAATGTGACAAAGCAAGTGATTGAATAAAAGTGCCATTTAAATGGGGAGTGGATTTTGTTTATTAAACTTTAAAAAAGTAAATAAGGCTGCAAATTCTCGTTTGAAATGTAAGTACTATTTTGCATTGTATATGATTACTGCTGGAAGAAAATGATAAGCTTACTTCTTTAAAATGATGATTGAGTTTTGAATTTGCTTGAGTAACATATTTTCATGAATATCGATTGTTGTGTTTGATTAGGTTATCATAAAATCATTCAGATTCGTTGTCAGTAAGATACAACTACTCAAATAAGTAGTTAAATGTGTTAAATATGTTATTTACCAAAAGTCATCTCCAGTTTGATTGTGTGGGCGTTTATGTTTTATCGTTTATCAATGTCTATGGAAGATTTCATTTTATATTATTCTCTTTGTAAAAAATCGAATCTTCAAACAATCAATTCAAGGTGAGGTATTGTGTGAAATAAATGCATTAAACAAAAGAATACATTTTTTACAAGAAGGCCTGAAATAAAAATTCATACTAAATTTACGCGAAACGAAATAAAACCAATACAAAGAGATATTTCACGAAATAATGTTTTGCACTCAAGTAAAAGTAAAGGTGTTTTATTAGGTTATAGATCAAATTTATCGCACTTATAGCCATATTCTTTTACATTTCAATAAATCTGTCATTACTATTGCTCTGGGTGGGTTAATTCTAAAAAAGTATTATTCCTCGTCGTTGTCTAGGACTAGTGAAGGTTAATTCTGTACAAAGAAAAAGTTTAATTTATTTTCAAAAATAACAAAGGTATAATACATTTTGTTTGTAGTTTTTTTTAGTTGACAATATTTGCAAGGTGAAACTATATTAACACATTTATTTCATGAATATTTGAAATTCTTCCAAAAAAATTTTTTTTTCAAAACGCAATGATTGTATGGATTATCACTATGGGTTTTTTTTTTATTATTTCCTCATTATTTGCCACCTCATCCTCATCATTATGGATATTTTCATACATCAATATTAGTGGAAAATAAACGCATAGGGAACTGAATAACTTATGGCGTTGTTACTACATTGCTAGAGAAGAACATTCTGAAATAATCTTCTTTGGTAAAACGTAATTTTTCGATTTCAGATAATGTTTTAATTGTTTTATATTATTAATTACTTTTCAGAACTGTTTTATTGTTGGTACTTTGTAAAACCAAACCCAGATGCGTACATAAATATATAACAAATTAAATCAATTTATTAAATTACACTTGTTTGATATTTTAAAAGCTTCACACCGAGTTTACCAATATATAATTATTTTTTTCTTACTGAAGGAGAAAGATATTTTGAAAAAGTATGAGATTGAATAAACTGTTACATTTCCATGAAATCTACATTACAGATATTTGGAATATGCAAATCCCCCAATCTCAATCAAAATGTATTCCTTGAATTTCGTTAAGGGTAAACAGCAAGAGGTAATCTGTCTAAATATATACTACCTGAAGCTAACTGAGCTTATGGGAAATCTCAAAGGACTTCTGCCAGACAGAAATTGGTGGTATATAGTGATGTATTAATTATGACAAACTTTATAAAAAATCGCGTGTTTAATGCTTTGGTACGAGTTAAAAGTTATATTAAACTTCAAAATAAAAAACATGAATTTAAACCAAAAAAGATTATCTGAATAAATAACATGTTAAAGCTTTCGGAATATTAATACTTATATTAAAAATAAAATTTCAACGGGTCTCAGACGCTCATATTTTTAGGTGCTTCAATGTAATATTAAATTTTACTAGATCTGACTTAAATTGTATTACTTTTAGCTTAAAAGGTAGATTTAAGATTCTAATCTTTGTCTACACTCTAAATTTCTTTCATATAGTATTTTAAAAATGTTAATACGTTATGTAATGTAAATAAAATCACAAGGACAAATAGTTTCATCTTGTAAAATGAACAGTTTTAATTAATTGTTACACCACACACAAAAGTAACCACCGATATGTTTCAGTCTTTACTATAAACTCAGTTAAATATTGGAGGGTAAAACATACTAAGCTTTTAAGGTTTCGATGAATAATGTGTTTCACTACATTTTGAATTCAACTTTTAGACACATGTATAAAAGAGTCGTTTAAAACCACTGTACGAAATTATTTAGGGTTTTTGAAATTGAAAAAGTTATAGCTGTAAAATTATTAATAGTGAAAAAAATTGCAAAGACAGTTAATATTTCATATAAACTGGTGGCGATTATTCAAACTCTGAAAAGGTACAAATAATTTCCCATAGGCGCTGTAACAGAAAAATAATTTGTTTTGTAAATTTATTAACATTGGTTATCTATATGAAAATTACCCAAAACGGAGTGTATTCATTTTAGAAATAATAAACAAAAATATAAATAGACTCTATGATATCTTTCTTCATAAAAAAAACTTAGTGCTAAATTTTCTGTTGTATAAAACATTATTTTAATAAAAATAATGACATATCCAACGCTTAAAAAACTGAATCTTTTAAAAATTGTTTTTTAAACTAAAGAAAATTTTATTTACATAATACCATACGTCGTATAGTATATGATTTATATCACATCTCTCCACGCTTTGATATCCTTTTCCATCGGAAAAAAGTTGTCCCAAGGGAAATTAAAATGAATAAAACAATCGATATTTGCCAAATATAGCATTGAGACATATTTTTGTTTTAATAATTATAAAATTTGGTTTTCAATTTGTCCTAAAATTAGATGGTTTTAGGAAAATATTTTTATATCACTATATGTACTTAAATAGTAACGACTGTAATCGAAGTACCTACAATCAACAATTTTGGTTTTAAATCCTCTTGGTAAGCTGTTTTACACAGAACGATAAGTATGAAAATGTATTGGAAACTGTTAAGAGGTTTGGTTGTATTCCTGGTTGGAAAAAGAAAAATAAACCGTAACTGACCAAAATAATACAAATAACTTCTACAAAACTTATCATTTACGCTCTTCGCAGGACGCCTTAAATTGAGGAAAAATATTGCTATAAAGACATTAAAATATAATGTCTTGCATAAACAATCCTTCTTGATATTAATATTATATACAAATTGTATACTGTAAAATGTCATAAAATACAAAAAAAAAAATGTTTTTATGACAACTTTCAAAATAATATAAAAGAAAATTTTATCATGTTATCAATGAACAATTGAACGCCGATAGTGTTATTTTTTTATAATTGTGTAGGAACATTACAACTTCAATACATAATGTATTGTATTTAAATATAAGCTCTCTTGCTGTTATATTAACGTTTCCTACACAATCTGACGTTGAATCAATAAATGATTCCGAAAATCAACATTACGATTAAGGATATATAGAAAGTGTGAAGAAGGCAACGAATGATAAAAACCTAATTCATTCAAGTATTATTAAAATATATAAAAAAAAATATTTGATTAATATTGCTTATCAATTATAGCAAATGGTTTTTATTTGTTTAAATATTTTTTTTTTGAATCAATTATGGAAACAAAAAACATATGCATGATTATTAAGAAAGAAAGTGCAATAAAATATTTGTTTTAATTATTTCAGCCATTCATTATTATTGTCTGCGACGTTCATTCAAATGATTATTTTTTAAAACCGTTTTAATTTTTTCAGATATATTTTCGTTTCGCTTTCGGCTGTTTGTAAAAAAGAATTTCTTTTAATTTTATTTCAGAATCAGATTAACTATTAGGCATTTATGATATTATATATATATAAAACATATATATATAGTCAACGTTGCTCTTTCATGACAAGTAAAGTACTTTAATGCTTATACGAGCAAAATTCTCTCATCGTAAATTATAAACATACATCAAATAAAAGCACTTAGCGTTTTCACATAAATATACCATAGTTTGCCATTTAAGTTTGCATAAAAATGTTTTTTAGAGTCGATTTCCTATGTCAGTGTTTCCCAAACCACCACTTTTTTTCAAATTATTGAGAGATACTTTTAATTTTCATATATTCCAATAAATGTTTATGAGTACATTCTCAATAGGTCTCGTCGAATAAATCATATTATGTGATATATATGCCCAAAGACTCCCAGAACACATACGTCACACTTCGCTTGCTTGGTATTATGAAATACATGATCATATTTCATTTCCTTTTACCACCTTACCCAATTTTTTAAAAAATAATTACATTACTGAAAAGTTTGAACTGAGGTTTCAATTGAATTCATATAATTTATAGTGAAATTTTTTTTTTGTTCCATGTGGTAGTCAATGATGTATACATTATCATTAGCTACGGTTTCACTTATTACTTATCTTACTGTGTGTGTGTTCTGTAACATAAAAATGCTAAGTGAGCTTTAATGTTTTATTAAGGTTACCCAAAATGCTCGATTCTTGAATGCACACACCATGATGTCTAGAATGTTGAGAGAAAAAATGTTTGGGAATTGATTTCGATTGTTTTCCACATGTAAAATGCTTTGTCATTTGAGACACGACAAAATAAGTATGGCTGATGAAATCGACTGATCTGCTGTGCTGAAAAAAACTTTTCGAGTAAATACTTTATGCTCTGTAAACATTTTAAAGAGTCGGTAATCAATTACCGTCGCTGAATGTTTATTTGTCTATATCAAAATTTTTTACAATATAACACAAAAATGTTTAAGACACGTATACCATTGAAAGAACCGCACAAAAGAGTTTAGAAGCACTGCCTTAAGCGAAGACTTAAATAACAATTTTCTCAAAACAAACAATAATAGACTCTTTACGTAAATATAAATAAAAATTACCATAACGTAGACAAACAAAATTAGCCTTTCAAATGACAGAAATTATAATTTGTGGTGGCGCCAATATGTCGCCTTTATTAAATACTCTATACTTCTTAAATCGTTATTATTGAGTAAAAATGTTTGCTGAAAGATTTCCTCTGGGAATAGAATTCGATTCTTAGAAAGATGGAACAATATTCATAAATTTGGAGACGATAATTGGATACAATCACAATGGGATCGTCATGGTGACGAAGAATTCAATAAAATTGTTTTTGTCATCATTTTCATTCCGATTGACGAATTATTGACGCAATTATAACTTTAAGCAGGCAAGAAATATATATATATATTTTTAATCAAATTTATTTCGAACGATAATGAAAATTTTGCAATGTAAATTTATACCCCATTTACGTAGTTGTTCCATCACTCTCTTAAACGTCATTTTGAGTTACCTGAAACTACAATACAATCACATCAAATTCAAAAACTTTTCAATTTTAGTCAACATTTACCTAAGTATGATTTAATAATATTTTTGTTCTGTATTTTTTGGTACTATATCAAAACAAACATATAGAATAATTTCTTTATTTGTTTCGCCAAATTAATTTGGATTAAAATTGAGCTGTTTTTGGATTTTCAAGAAAACGACATTAAATTTTGATTTCAATATTTCTATGGATACATACTATAAACTTCAACATTTTTCTACGGTTTCTTTTACGATTTCAATGGTATGGAGCTTTGTTTCTGTTCTTATTATTGGTTAGGTGTATTAATAATTTTGTAATATTTTCTTCTTTTGTCTTTATTATCTTGAATTCAATAAAAAAACACCTTTTTACAAACGTACAAACTCGTACGGTATGTTGCAATTTTTGTAGGAAAAATCTATAAGGGTTTTTGTATATCAACTTTCGAATTAGTGCAAAGTTATTTTATTTGATATATTGTTGACATATTTTTATTACCTTAGAGGAACTGTGTGTTAAACATCTTTGAAAAATCTATAACTATAAACAATAAAATAACACGAAAGTAATCAGAAAAATTATATTAAAATTATTTCAATTATATAATTATATCATATCGTAAAAATTATCTTGTTAAATGACGTTTCATATAGAAAGCTTTTGTTATACAATTTCATTCGACATAATTGAAACTCGTCAGTAACGGGTAAATTATTTCCAAAAATAGTTTCTGTTGTGCGTATATCGAAATACTTTTTAGTAGTTTAAGTTTATTTATGGATAACAAGATAATCGATAATATGACTTGACTGATCTAAATTTTATAAAATAATGTCTAAAAAAAAGTATTATAGATATTTACATAGTTTATGACTGAATTTATTTATAGAAGAACTGACTTTTGTTTATCATTTATAGTGAAATCTGATAAGTAGTAGTTTTAAGAGGATTGTTTGATTTAACAATAATTCAATAATCGCACGGCTGGAAAACTTTGGAAACACACACTAGAGGCTGAAGGCGTCTTTATGATGTTTTTTTTTGTTAAATAATTTTTAAGAATCTGTGCATATTACTAAAAATGGTGAAATATGAAGTATTATTGGTCAAATAATTTGTAGAAGCGAAACTAATATTGTAAGATAGCTGATCAGCATTATCATTGAAAATGTGTTATTATTTATTTATTTAATTATTGTTTTTATTTGCTTCGCACGCTGGACGGTCGTAATATAATATTTGTAAAATTTGCGAACATAAAATGTTCGTGACCGCTGAATCAAGTAATACAATTTTTGTATGTAATAAAAATATCAATTTCACTGTTTATTGATTGAATTGGCATTCACTTGGTAGAACTCCATTATAACAGGGTGAAAAAATAGCAATGTATTTTAGTTCTACAAAATTATTTTTAACAAATATAGTTGATAGCTATTTCAGCTCACGCCATCGTCAGATGTCGATGGCGTGAGCCGAAATAGCTATCAACTATATTTGTTAAAAATAATTTTGTAGAACTAAAATTTCACTGTTGTTAATGATCATGTGGACGGCTGGGAATTATAAATATCATGAAAAACCATGCCATAAGATATTAATGTATAAATGTAAAACTAAATCATTTTAACATTATAAAAACTTAAATTTTTACCCGTGAAAACTTTCATTTCACATAACGAGCAAAGCATTTACCATCGGCCGTATGATTATAAAAAAATAGTTATTTCATGTTAAATTGGAATGATCATGTCACAGAATAACAATTTAAATGAATGATTTATATTCGAGATCTCATTCTGAAAGCGTATCTATGTTTAAAGTCAACGTGTTACTACATTATGATATCATATCAAAAAAGCTTTTCGGATTACCGCATAACCTGACTATGAAAAAATGTTTATTTTGAAAGGTGGCGCTTTTTGACGCGACGAAAAAATATGTATAAAAAATATTTTCACCGAGCGAAATTTCAATATTAGGTTTATTCAGTCCAATAAGCAATCCCGCCATTGTAAGACTGGATAAAAATTCCCCTCAAGACTGAAAAACTCGAAGGAGAAAATTCAATGTGCTGATTATGAAAAAGTAACTTGATTTTCCGTTCAGGTAGCCTACAGTTGTTTTCAATGTTGCCGTGTAAAAACAAATTCGAATGAATTTTTCACGCGCTGTAATTTTAATTGATCAATATGAAAATGGTTTTGTGACAAAAAAAAATAATTATATTATTTCATAAATCAGTCAACACTCACAACGATCACAAAAGAAAAATGTTAGAAATTAATGGAAAACCAAATTCAAAATTATATAAGTATGTGATTTAATCTGTTTTTCTTTTGTTATATCTCCATTTTATCAGTGAAACAAATGGTTTGATATATTTTGGTAAGACTTAAATTTTAGTGATTTATAATAAGATAATGAGAACATTATAATCTAATAACCGTAGATACTGTTTGTCTGAAGATGAGGTAATACAGAGTTGACGCATTTGTCAAAGTTGTAAATATTTGATATCAAAGACACTTTTTGGTTGATACAATTTTTTCCAATGTATTTACACAATATATAGTCCATGACGTATTGCAAAGAATTCATGGCCGTTATCTATTATATGTTATTGCTCTCTGATTATTAATGGGTTATTAACACACCAAAATATAAATAAATTAAAACTAAGTTTCACTTCTTCAGGTTATGATCTACATTATTTTACTATTTTCTCAGTTGAATGGAAATGACTGAATCTGAAAAGACGGCTGCATAAAATCAATATTTTTGAAGTTCCGATATAATTAATACAAGTTCGATTAATTTTGAATTTTGTCCATGGGTAATATTTTATATTTACCAGAAATAACTTTGTATGTTATGAGAGTTATTTTTATAGACCTTGAATATATGTGTATTTTTTGTTTGAATAGCTATTTTTCATCGATAAGTGTATTTTTAGGAACGTATAAAGGCATTTCATTTTTTTTTAGTTAAATTTTGTGTATACACATAATATGTACACATATTTTGGTTTAACGAATCTATCGAACTGTTTTAAGTTCTTTTAGCTTTTAAATATATTTCTTAAAAACCTATATTTCCAATTATATCTTAAAGCTCTGAGGCATGAGACTCTTACATTAATGTTGGAAAAGTGTCCGTTCTGTAGTGATTGGAGAGCTTAGCTTTTTTTAGAAAAGTCACGGCTTACGTTTGAGGTGTTTAATCTAGGAAGTATATCATTGATCTAGAATTTTCACATATATGTTGATATTCAATAAAACTAGACATTTTTAAAATATAATGTGTCGTAAAACTTGTTTCACTTATTACAATTTTAAAAGAAGACTTTTGAAAATTTCAAATAACTTTGAATACAAGAAAATTTGAATCAATTACTGAAGTTCACAAACAAATAAAATAATATCTTGAACTGTTCGAACGAGTCAACAATGTCGTAAAGATGTAAATACAAGATATTTTTATGAAATTATGTTGACTTCAATTGAACTTGAATTGGTGTTTTTTGAACGCCATTATTATAAGAAAACGTAAGCAAAGTGTCAATATATTTAAAAAATCTATCTACAAACTATTTTGCTTTTTTTTATTCAACATTTAATAAATGACGATTTGTAAAATGTTCACGTTATGTAGCCAAGTTTGTTTATGAAAATGTTTCAGTGCCGTTGTAGGAAAATTCTTTGTTTTAAATCAACAAATAAAAAAATACTTGTGACAAAATATATTAAAAATCATCAATGAATAGGGTAGCCAGAAAAATCGTGGAACTAAATTTTTAAATTTTATTTTTTATACCAGTTATAAAAATGAATATTATTACATTAAAAATATAACCAAAACATTCATATCGCCGAGTTTAATGTGATAAAATTTACGATGGTTGCATCACACTTATCACTTTACTTTATTAAATGGGTCATAACACTGGAAAAACCCAGCAGTATTCCATAATAATTACGCCACCTCAGTTTGAGTACTAACGTTGTTACGACGTCCATTATTATGCGCTCATGGCTAAAGAATGAAATTACACATAACTGTAAAGATTTCTTTCCATCTTGGCAATTTTGCCGCAATTCAAATTTAGAATTCTATCGCACTTGTCGAGGAATCCTATTTCTAACCGATTTGGGCAGTGTGGAATTTTGCAACGGGGGGAAATAACGATACGACTTAAGTTGCGCTTTGGTTTCCGGTCACGGTGTAAGCTCTCAAATAAAACAAATAATGACACAAAACCGTATGACGCAGTTATCAAAAACCATTTTTTATTCAGTTCGAAATTTTATATATATCTTAAAAAAAAAGATATTTTAAACAAAATTATTCTTTTCGGAATGTAAAATTTGAATATCTTGAAATCTTTGAATATTATAGAAACGACGGTAAAGTAAGTTTAATTTAGAATCTGACTCACAATCAACACTTCACTATTTAACCAAATCTGACACTGTATGAAAACACCCATTCCAATACTTAATCAATAATGATATTATTACTTATTTTCGCAGTATATTTTATGATCAGGACCGGATTCGCTTACGGCAAGAATTATCAAAAAATTAAAAGGTTTTAATACTAAATAGACATTACAAAAAAAAAATATTAAGTGAGTATTTTTTTAATAAAAAATTAATTTGTGAAGCTTAAATATATCCTAACAAACAACGTGTTAAGAGATAAACAAAATTTATGACTCTTAAGCAAATTAAATAAAAAAATATCTGACAACATTATTTCATAAAAATATATTGAAATATCCCATAACAAGTCATCCCCTCTAAGCTACAAGTGAAAATTCAAAGCTTTGTCATGATAATAAAATAATATGTCATTTTTTTTTGAAATACAAATTTCTCTCAAAAATCTTGAAGCTGTAAAATATTATTTCGATTTTTCAGCTGGCCAAACAATTTCGAGGGAATAAAAGATGAATGAATTTCAACGGATGTTTAACAAGAATCGCAACGTTAACGATTCGATTCGTAATGAACCTATTTTTAAGAAAATAGCTTTGCTTTAACGTTTTGATTTTGACCTTTGAATTTTCAAACATTATTATTTAGTCTCTTCCTTCAACTTAACATCATTTCATATGGATATCATTATTAAAACATAATTGTTTGTATTAAAATATGATATGAGTTATGTACATTATATTGTGGTAGAGTGATCAATGCAATTAGCTACGCTGGAATTGCTCTTGTTTTGACTTTCGGTATAGACAGTGTCATAATTTTTTCCACAATTGATTAATGACTTTTCATCGTCAAAAATTGAAACTCTATGTATTTCAAGACTTATTCTGAACTTCAGTGTTGATATTAAAACTATTTTGAAGAAATATGAAATCCAAAATAAATATTTTTGATTGATTTGGCGTTTACTTGGTAGAACTCCATTATGGAAGAAAAAATAGCAATGAATTTTAGTTCTACAAAAATTATAAGGTATATACAATAGTTGACGGCTATTTCGACCTACGTCCTCGTTAGATCTTAATAATTTTATAATAATTTGTATGATGCTTTTCTTTTGCTAATAAAAAAAAATCACAGTTATGGATATTGAATAAAAATGAAAATATATATTGCCCAAAATTTAAATTTCCTTCTGTGGCTTATATGTAAATATAATATTGTATAACTCACCAAAATGAAATAAAAGTTCAAATCATTGAGCCAATTTTAGTCGTCAATACCGTTTTTATATTATAATAGTAAAAATGGTATAAGAGATTTTAATGAGTCATCTGCAAGAGTAAATATAATTACTTCTTCTTTTTCTAGATTGTATTATCTCATACAATTTTACATAAGCTAAGAAATATAAGTAACATTAGATCCATGCATGTAAAAATTTTATATTTAATAAGCAAATAAGTCATTTTTTTAAATACACATAAATGAAAAAAAGAAATCAAAACCATTATAATATATAGAACATAAAATCAAAAATGATTTTTTTATAGATAAAATAAGAAAAGTCGATTCAAAAAAACCAATTTCGAATTATGAGTCATCAAATTCGAATGTCTTCCGCAATCAAAGCCCGAAGTTGGTTAAAAAGTCACTTTATAAGTATTTTCCAACCACATTAAGAATTTATATCCTCAAAGTTGCCTCGTTAAGCGAAAGGAGATGTGAGAATTCAAATACAAGAATAATTTTGTAAGTTAAAAAAACAATTTTACCTAAATATAATGATGAAAGATATTCAATCAAATAAATTCAATTCCAAAATGATTTATATCTGAAAATAAAATAATTGCATCATCATGATGCAATCCCTACAAATGGTATTATTTAGAGTTGTTTTGGTTTGTTAAGAATAAATATACATTTGATTAGATCGGCGTATAAAAACGAATAAATAATTCAGTATTCAGTGAACCATTGTTATTAAAAAAAACATCGTTCATATTGTTTTTTTTTCGATATCAATATTTGCTTTGCAGACGTGTTCCAAACAATTCCTGCCTGCCACTTGAAATTATAAAACATGTAAACAAAGCTTTTGCATATGTATTTGGTGTAAGAAATTAAATCATAGCTGACTGCTCTCTCTTTAATGTAAATATAACTAGCGTACAATTGAGAAATTGGTACGCGTGATCCAAACGCTGTAATGGAGTGGAAAACTTACATACTTATATTAAAATGGGTTCTTTATTGAAATATCTTATTTTTTTACAGGAATAATTGCGTGTTATTAAGTTAGTCAATTAACTTTTTTCGAATTAAGTAACAATTAAAAGATTAGGGTAAAAACAGGTCAACTGGTTAATTAACCGCAATCACTACGAAGCGTTTTAATTGGATCAGATAAATAGGATTTTTAAGACGATTATTTAAAAGCACGCATTCTTTGGAATTAAAACATAAACTAACAAATTTTTTTTTTTATACAACTGTCTATGCTATGATTTGAGTCTATAAGCACTGTGATCATTTATGTATACATATTAAGCTGTAAGGCGTTAACTGTCACGTCTTGGTGGAAACGCATAATATTTTAGATAATAAAAACACATTTTCCGTACTATTTTAAGACTATATTTATGAGCAAAACCGATGCTGATGAAAATATAACGTAAATATTGTAATCAAAATATTTTTTTATTATTATAAATAGTGTGCAAAATTAATATTTTTGTAAATAAAATATGAATTTGATAAAATTCCATAGAACAATTACGTTAATTTCCAGAAATGTATTTGTATATTTTCTTACATAAAATCTCTAAACAAAATCTTAAATCATAAACTCATTTCCGGGTCTGTTTGAATTGATTATTTTATCTTTGTTCGACGACTATATATTATAAAAATCAAACAAAACAAAAACCACAATATAAAATAAAGATTTTAATAATTACCCATTAGTTTAATTTAGTACGAATTAAAATAGTGTTTTAATTGACTTGTTGTTCTTGATACGTTTATTTTAAATCATAGCTGTATACTATGTTACTTTGTTGATGTGCTTTCCATGAGATTAACATACATCGTAAAATTTTGATTTTTAACTTAGCCTTATCAAATAATTGTTTTAACCCCATAAACTCGTTCATTCAAAATATATATCAAATCTATTTTCCATTTTAAATGATTAATATTTTTCTTTAAATACGTGGTGTCACATCAAAATCAGAGTACCGAAATATAAAGATTGGCAGTGGGACTCGGCCGACAAAAAAATTGTGTATGCTTCACAGTGTGAATCACAATATTCTTTTTCTATTTTAAAAATGTTAGTAAACCCTGAGAATGTGAAGACTTTTAGATTATATATTTGTAAAATTATATTCAAAAGCCTTTATAACCTAATATTTAGACTTGATGTCAAAGTGTGATGAAAATCAAAAAAATCATTCAAATTTTCAATTCCTTATATAAAATATATATTTTATTTCAAGTATGGATAGCATCCGTTTTGTTTCTTCAGGTTGGTTGGCCAATTCTAAATGCTTTTTATTGCTGAAAATAAAACGTTCCGGAAAAACGAAAAAATAAGATATTTACTGTCCTCTAAAACTTTGTGAATAAGTGGTGAAAATAATACATCATGTAACTGTGCTCATAAAAATCTTAAATAGGTAATGTATTAATCTGCAGCTCTGTTGGATGACCAGGTTGTTCCAAAATGGCACTTAAAAGGAAAACAACGGACAAAGGTCGGCGTAAAGGTTGCTAGATTAATGAAATAATAATTAGGGTTGACGAAAAGACGACTGCCCATGTTCATGAACGTGAAAATTTGTTCTAAACATGGACCTATTTAAGTAATTAAGTTCATTTTATTCAGTGCATTTTACAAAATAAATAATCGCAGCAATCTATTTCAGTTAGTTATTTTCACAATTCTAATCGGCAAATATATATTTTTTAACAATCACTTAAGTAAAAGGAAATTAATCGATTCCCTACACAGCCACATTTAGAATATTTCAACACAGAATGTTTCAAAGATTTATTCAGTAATGTTGTTTTTGGACAAACGTAACGATATTGTCGTAATAAATCAGATATAAAAATTGACCTGAGTACAAAAATTTAAACGTTGGTAATACACATATATTTTTAAATAATATATAAACGATTAATCTTCTGCAATCAGCATTCGAGACGTTAGCAGTCACCACGTAAACCATTTGATATAATTATATGGAATATTTTTTTCTTCTTTTTAGAAAAATAGATTGTGTTATTGTTTGTTTTTTACTCAGAAATAAATATAACAATATAAAATATAACAATACCATGATGAAATATAAAAGCGAAAATAAAAAAATACTTGATTTTGAAAGTTTTATTTACAAGCTTAATCTTATTATCCGCATATCATAGGGTTAAGTAAGTTTTGCGTACATTGTATAATTTTATGAAGCCTCTTGTTTATAATTGGTTTTACAATCTTGCCTGCTAACAAAACTGATTTAAGGTTTCAACTTCCATCATAACATTGAAGTATCTTATCTTTGATATGATACGAAGTTTATGGTCAACAATACATTGTTAAACTCTGTGTTTTAGTGTTAAGAACTTTGCAAAAGCGAACATATGAGATTGGGTTCCAGGCCCGACAAAATCAATGACAAATCAATCGACCATACAAAATTGTGTCCATGGAATGATATCGTTTCTAAATTAGATTATCTAATTATTTAAAATGAATAGGGACACCTGATACTTTGACTAATATCAGAAGTAATGTTACAAATTTGATTTACATATTAAAATTTTTAAATTAACACTGGTTTGGATTTTATTATTTGTGAAGAATTGAATTCATTTTATCGAGGTTGAATGCTCTATAAAAAAGGCAAAATATGGGAGGTAATTAAACGATTTAAAATTAAAAAGTACATGTTACAAGGTAACTACAAATTCAACATATGTAATTTGTTGTGATGATTAAAAAACAGGGGTATTCTTAAATAATCAACTTCTATTGTAATGCATTCAGGATAATTTTGATCGTAAATAATGTTAACGTTTGGTTATTGTACAAGAACGCCTTGTCAAAAATAGTTTCACAAATCTTTTGAGTTTATCTACGTCTAATATCCTTTCATATTTCATAAAAAATTCCCATTGAAAATGTTTAGAAGCAAAAAGGCATTACTCGAGAAGAATTGTTTTTACTAATTTACTAGATACGCATTAGTCTATATTGAAAGGTCTTAAGACATCGCATGACTGAAAATCAGCCTAATGCGAACGGAAATAGAAGCTTTTACATGACAAAGTAAGCCATTACATAGAAAACATGCGTTTGGGGTGGGTGGCATTATTTCACGGTTGGCTTCATTAAACAGAAAGCCCAATAATACCAACCGTCTGCCCATTTGCGATGTTCCACACAATCGGCTCGATAATGACGGTGAAATAGAATCCCTTACCATCAAATTTTGCAATATAGATTGTTATTTACAAAAGACATTAATCCGTCATTCGATTGTTATCATATTAAACGTTTCAAAAAAATATCTGATATAATAAATCTAACAAACGAAAACCTTTCAACAAGGCAGAATTGAAAATATTTTCACTGATGTTATCTCTCTGGAAGGTTTTTTTTACGGTATCTACAAATTACGTTTTCGATTTTAAACATTAACAACTTCTAAGCTTTTCATATAGTTGACATAAAATATATTATTTTCGTCTTTGAGGTTTATTTGAAATTTTTCCGCTCTTGTTTATACAAATTATCAGACGTATTGTGAGTTAACATTGTTTTTATTCCCAAATGATATCATCGGCCTGTCAAGCTGGAGATTATTTAAATTTCTGCCAACAATTTTTCCCTGGTGGATTTAATCGAAATAATTTAGAAGAATTCATCTAAATATTTAAAATACTTATTTCAAGGTATTTTGAACTATTGTATTATGCTTGTTTGGTGATGTTTATTTTTTTTGAATTTATGTTTTTAATATTTTCTTCAGTTTATTTTAATAATTCATCACGTATAAGTAAACAGTATTTTTAAAGCTAAATTGAATTGAAAACAACAAAAATTTCAAGTCCCAGTACAAAGAGCTTTTACAAAATGATTAAATGGATTGCCTTTTGAAGGTGTAGGTGTTTTCACTGCATAAAGATTCTCTACCACCTCCTAAAATACAAGGTGTAGCGAAAGGGTTTAGCTCATCACTAGTTTTGTCCCAGATTAATCCATTCTTCAACTACCCACTTCAAAAAATGGATTTTAGCAATTGAGAAACTTCATGAAAGAAACGAATTTCGTGGAAAAAATTCTGCTGAGATACTTCCATTTGGAGACCAAATGTTTCTTACTAGGAGCGGATATGGACACAATAAAAGAATAATCACTTTTCACATGTATCAGATTAGTGCTTATCAAAAAGATCTTGCTAGAAGGTGGTTATTTTGGGCTTCTTGTCAAACTCCTTCTTTTACGATAATAAATTCTTGCTACAATTAATAACGTCAGGTTTTTCTATCAATCGCATTAATGTCCTTCGCGTATTTGTCGTTTCCCATTACAGTCTTTATCTGATATTGCCATTAACATTAAGACAAAATGAAAAGTTTTTTTTTTGGCAATTTATGTAAACGTTAGAGTCACAGAAATATTTAGTTGTGAAAAAAATAGTATTACAAATATTGGAATTTAAAAGAAATTGAATACCATATAATGCACGAAATCAATTGATATTTCAAATTATTTAAAGTAAAAAGTTATTTTTGATTGATCGACAAATGTAAAGTTAATTAAAACATATATTTTGTAAAGAAAATTTGGAACAATAAATATTGGAAAATAGTCTCCATTGCATCATAACCCTCTACATGAAACCTCTTCCTGTATTAGTAAACGTTTCTTATCGCATGACCTTTCTATTATAATTAGTATTTCCCGGCAATTAGTATCAAATTTTCAGTAAAATTTGGCTCTTCTCAGATATCTGAGACGTTTTAACAGAAGTATAATTTTAAAATTTAAAATTAGAATAAAAAAAATACAATTAAATTTATAAATAAAAAAAGAACTGGGCTTACAATTTCACGGTTTTAAAATAAAGGAGCACTATTAATCGAAAGGTAATAAAGGTTAATTAAAAGGTAATTTTTTGCTGAATTAGAGTATTTGTATATTTTTAGTTCACGAAACAATGTAAAAGTCCGTTTTTGTAATGCGTCAACCTGAAAAAGATATTATTTATTATTTTAAGTAGTTCTGCTCTTTTCGATGATTTTGTTGGTTCTTTTTTTTGAATATATAATTCTGTTTTTCTACTTGGTGTATAAATTAAAGTGACACGAGCTATTTTATGTCAAAAGTAAATAATTAACCTTAATTATAACTTAATTAAAATAATTACTTATACACAGTTCAACATAGAATAAAAATGCGCAGTATCACTGTTGATATAAATTTTTACAAATATTTTGTATTAATTTATATTAGTATAGAATGCGAGTAGTGAAGCCGTTCCTGATCATCATATATATATATATATTATTAAAAATATGTTAAAAATAAGTGTATTTATTATTGAAAATATCATGTTTTTCAAGAATTGATAGTTAACACATTAAAAAAAAATTTATCCGTCAAATTTTTAAAGAAATGAAAAAATATATATATTTACGATATTACGATATAATAAAATACCTTTTGCATTATTCTGTTGGTAGAAACAGTTAGCTGAACGACTTCAGAGCTAGGGTCATTTAAAATTCGAAAAAAAATATTGATGAAATATTTATATGAGAGACCACAACGTAACAAATAATAAGAAAAAGAATATTACATGAGAAAAATTTTCTCGAGAACTATCTCGATAACTACTAACTAACACTCTGGAACTCAATAACGATGAATACCAAACTTAAATTTTTTTGTGATAGTGGAAAGGTGAGCTTAGAAGAAATTTAAAACTTGGTTTATCAACATTATTTTTAAGTATCTTATTAATAGTTTTTTACAAGAAATTACATTGTCATATTCGCTGATCATGTTTTGATATAAAATGAAAAAAAAATATAATATACAAATGATAAGTTAAAGCGTCAAACTGAAAATTACAGAATACAATTATGACTAAAGTTGTGAAATAAAATCATTCGACCAAGCTAACTGATAAAATTACAACTTCACTTATGTTATGAGCCCATATATAAACATTTTGATTCAAGACTCATTTTAGCTCATTTATGGTTTGATTTATCTTTAGGAATAACTAAGATTAAACATTTAAGTTGGGTAATAATATAACCATAAGACAAAATTAAGCAGGCCGAAGGTAATGTGTTTACAAGAGTCAGATCAAGGAATTCAATCGGCCTTTATTTTATTTATCTAATTTTACTGTACATAATAAATATCAATTGAATTCGAAGAAAATATACATGGGTTAAGTTTCTGAATTATTCATCTCGAAGAGAAATTGGACTAAATATTGACAGATCTTTATGACGTCTCAACTCACACCCAAAAGATACGGATTTTTTTTAGTATCGATGAATATTTATGATTAAGTATGTCATGGTTTAAATTGATGTCGTGCACGTGGTCAAGTGACCAATGTTGTTGGCTTTGGCTGTAGTTCTCACGGGCTTAGTTAGCAGTACGGGAAGTGTCATAGAATAGAAATAATACATACATAAAAAAATGATCATTAATTGCACAGTGAAAAAATAGCAATGTATTTTAGTTTTACTTTTTTTTATAAGATATAGTTGATAGCAATTTCAGCTCACCCCATCGTCGGAACTAGTTTTTGTAAATTTTCTAAAACTTATGATTAATTGATCATTAATAATTGAAATTTCTCACTCCACTTCATCGCCACATTTTAATTATCTGAAAACTATCTTCAAGTGGGTTAACACATTCTGAGTAAGAAACTTTTGCCAGTAATTTAAAAATGAACAGTTTTTTGTGAGCATTCTGTTGCTTAATGTGTTTTCTGGTCACACGCCCATTTGCATACCGGAAACATTCAATCTAGGCACGACTTATGTACAATATTCACCAGCCATACTCAATCTTTTTTTACTCTGGTCACGTAGACATGTTTCTTACACCACGATACAGTTAACCAACTGTGATGTTTATAATGTAAAAAATAAAACTTAAAATAATATTGAAACAATCAATTGTAGAAAAAAATCTGACTTTTCGACTTGAAAGAATGTTTACTTTGCCACATCTAACCTGTGGCCCCCGGGTTTAGTATGGCTTATGTAGACTATAGTGGAATATGTGCCATTTGAAATGTCTTGCTGGGCTTTATGTTCATCAGTTAGAGGGATGTAAAGCGCTATCTAAGCACAGTGTATAACTTTACATGGGAATTTAAAGCTACCTGTAAATTACAAAATGAATGTGTAACACGTTCAGGGTCGGGAATTAAATGTTTGCTTTGACTTAACATTATTCGTAGACATTTATTGAATAACTTTAATCGGCTTTTATTAAAGTGATAAAGGTAGGTTATTTACGTAGTGTAACGTTTAAAACACGTAATTGAAAAGTAATAAAAATTTACCTGTTTGAAACATAAAAAATATGTTTTTAAAAGTTGTTGGGTCCTCGGGCAAGTAGTTAACGCCATTTTCCACGGTAGCAAAGTTGACTAGTTGAATTCTATTAGAGGCGGATTTTAAATTTGATTTTTTTATCTGAAATTTTGATTAAAATGCATGGGTGTAAATGATATTTTCAATTTCTTATCGGGTGTGGCTAAAGCATTCAGTTTACAACTAATTCTATTCCATCCGTATCTCTCTCAACTTACTCTCGTCGAAAAAGATATTTGAGAAAATGATAGGCGATAAAAAACCAAATATTATTACGTATTTGTTTTCAATACATTCAGAGGTAAGCTTGTGAAAATTAATTAATATACTTTTTTTATTTTGTATGCAATAATCATACATCGTAAATTGTAAAAAAAAGGGTTTAAAGGAGTGAGTATAATATGGATCTCTATAAATATATTTTTAAAAACATTACCTTTATTTTATTTGAAAAAAAAATGCTTAAAGGAATAAAAAATATCATGATTCTTTTTGTCATATTATAATACTTTTTTGCTTTAAAATTATCGATTTAATTGCTTGCTACGAGACCACTTAGATATTGACTTTTTATAAAATACGAGAATATTGTTTTGTTTCTTGTCAACATTATAGGTATAGAATTCTGCAAATATGTACAAACTGTATATATCCAATGATAATACAATTTGAGGCTTAATGAAGATCGAGCGAAGAGTTTTTAGAGTTTTTTTATCATTTTTCTGCAGACGAAATGTAATATTTCTTTCAAATAAAACTTATCAATTGATTTATATATCTGTGTTATTTAATACGAACGTTTTTCTCTAACGTATACACTTTTTATGTCTTAGCAATGTTATCCTATATTTACTATAGTTTGATTGTTATATTTATCAATCTCATCCAAATTGTGCATTGAAAGTCTAAACACGAACAGAGTAAAAAAGTAATAAGTTAATCAAGAAAAGTTCTTTTGAAATGTCAAAGTCAGAAATATTATTGTCTTTGTTTTCATCGAGGGAATCGAAATAAAATTATCATTCATATAACGTTTCAAATAAGTTTACCCTGACATAAAAAGACAATGTGGCCTTCTCAGTAATTATCTTCAAGACCTAATGAGAGCTTTTGTTGATAACCTAAGAGTGTTTGTGTTTGTACAAAAATAGCAAAGGCAGCTTAATTATTGTTTCTTAGAGTAAGAAAACAATATTTGGCATATATAATACACATTTTATTTACCGCTACCGCATTTCTGGTCAGCAAAGGTATATCAAACCAAAATATTACTTTTTTCGCATCAAACTAAATATCGCGATAATTATTCCGAAAAGTTAAATGATATATTTACATTATCTATGAATATACAACAAAGCTTTTTTAGTTTTATATCAAATATTTCACAAAATTTTTAGAAAATTAATTATTGATAATAATAAAATATTTTTTCACGACAGTTTTAAAAAGAAGGATATTTATTTACTTTTTTGACAAATGTATAAACATTTCGAATGTGAAATTTTTTTTTTCACATCTTAATTGACAAACTTTAAAATGCATAAATAAGTTTGAATTGTTAAAACTTTTGTATGATTTCACATGTTTTGTCATTAACGACTAGGATTTCAACTTCCGGCATCTTCAGGCATCCAAAAACATGTGGAATCGTACAAAGTTTTAAACATTCAAATTTGATGTTGAAATTCCACCAAGCACCTTAAGTCGATATCATAAATTGCATAAGTAAGTAACATAATAAAATATTGTGGCTTTTTTGTTGCTGTGAGTTTTATCACTTATTTTTATGATTTTTACATATATAATATGTTACGAATGAGTTGTTACACTTTACGATTTATATTTTATACCCCAGTTTGCATCTTCGTCTGTTCTACAGTTTTCGTATTGTAAGGAATAAAGCACTAAACACCTTTTCACTGGTAACACCATCACTATCGTAAATTTTGCTTTGAGATATTTCTACCCGCTTCCGTATTTTAAAGCCATATAATTTTATGTTTATAGTTATGTTTTAGTGAGCGTTGGCAACATTTTGGTCGTAATCCGCTGTTAAGTGGACAATAAAAAATACGCACTAAATAATATATTATTATCTTTTGTCAATTTACTTTTTAAGATCTTTTTTTAAGTTCATAGTAATTGTGGAGAGTAAGCGCAGTTCGTGAGAAAAACCTAAGATGCAAATATTTTTTTGCTAGCACATTCGGCCTATGAAGAAAGTAGGCTGAATAGTGGATCAATCATTGGTGGAGCGGGAGAAGGTTCAGAATATTTTTGAAACCTTTCTTTTTGGGGTGTTTGGGTACTTCCTATGACTTTCTCTTAGGCATACTATCGGTTGACAGTTTAAGCGCCCGAAATCTATCGGGTCACATATTTTTTCGATTTACACGAGGCCAAAATGAGAATTTCATTTTTCTCCACTGTAAAAACTTTTATGATCCTGATCATTTTTTGAAATCGTAATCATGAATAGATTGTGCAGAAAAACTCAACCATGAAAATGCCAGTGAGGAAAACATTATTGTTCAACAACATTACTTCGAAATGTTAAGTCCATGGTTTTAAAAAAATGAAAGTTTTGCATATGACTCAGATTTTATTTTAATATTACTTTTAATTATAAAGTTATCACTTATATATCTATTATTAATAATTAAAGCTCTCCTTATCAGTAGAAAAATGCAAATAAAAGACAATCATTAGGTTATGTTAATAATATTGCTTTAAATTAACGTAAAAGACAAAACATAATTAAATTTAGTAAGCTTGTTAAAAGATGTTTTGATTTTATTTTAATGACTTCAAAGTAACAATATGAATTAAATATCATTGTAATATCTCCAAGAAGAATAAAAATTATAAAGTTCTTATAGTAAACACTCAATCCTCTTGGTTTTGATAATGGTATCAATACAAGAATGGTCTTGAAACAAGCTCTTACAGAATGAAGTCCTAGTAAAATGTTTCTGTATTTTTAGGTGATACTCGTTATCGGTAGTTTGTTAGGGTTACATATTATAGTTACAGTGATTTATTAGGACCATGCTGTTGTATCGATAAATGAGCGATAAGAAAGTAGTGAAATATCTTTTTGCAAACATTTTTTTACATCTTCAGAATTAATATTTATCATTTTCCTTAAACCAAGCGTGTGAGATTGAGTTTAAATAAGCATTATTTTTCAATACATCAATGTAGATTTTATTCATACTGCTGCAGTTGAATTTTTCGTTTACTTTCTACGTGTTTACATTTAAAATAATTATGATTACCATTGCAAAGTCAACATAATTCCCATTTGTATATTTTAATGATACAATTACATCTCAATATGCATCATACAAACTTCATATGAAAAATAGGACAACATAAATTTTTCTGCAAGATTTTTTTAACTTATTGCAAAACCTCTCATTTTTGGAATGAGTAGTGATATAAAAATAGGGATTCAACATAATAACTGGTAAACAAACCGATCTCACTACGTTAGGTTTTTAAGGTTATTCATTTTTTAAAAAAAGCACACATTTTTTGGTAAAATGTCTCTAATATTTGTTGAAAAAAATATTTGAAGATGAAATAAGTAAAACAATCCAAAAAATATGCTCACGCATGAGATTGTTAACTAGGATGGTAAACAGCGATATTTAATTAAATGATTTTTTAAAGTGAAAGAGAAATAAATATAATTTTACATGTAAACGTGCACGTCTCTGCAGAATAATGCTGAAATAATATTAGATTTTTTTCTGCTGAGTGCATTTTTAATATGTACTCATATCCAGTGGTTTTCAACTGATGATTCATTGAAAAGTGTCAGTTTGTTAAAAAAAACATTCGCATTTACAAAAAAAAAAAAATTTCCTGCCAAAAAATCTCCCTTTTAAAATAATTCAATATTTTAGAATGTCGTCTCACAACGTAAACAAATGTGATTATTCTATGAGTTTTAGGATATGATTCATGGATACCAAAAGCAAAATAGCATGATGAAAATTGTTGTCTTCTGATACCGCTATAGAATAAAATTATTTCAAATGTTTTCAATTTAGTTTTGAGAGAAAAAATTCTCGGATAAAGTGATAAAAATTATTGGAAAAACACGATTGCAACTTTTTTTAGATACAGATAAGCAGTAGATTATGCACTTCCTTAAAAATGTTAAAATATGTTATTAAGTGTTATATGTTTAAAATGTGTACAATAATTTTGATAACATCTCATTTATTTTTATGTATAATTAAGATTCCATATAATATTTTCATCGATATACTCCAAATGTAGCCGGTTTATGAATATAAAAAGGTTGGATAACACTGCACCGGACTTTATGGAGTAGTACTTGAGTGTAGTGTATAGGATAGCTTCGTAGATACTTCACGAAGTAGCAAAGTGCAGTCACAAAGTTCAAAGAGGGCGCTTATCCACGTCTAATTAAGAGTTTTTGAGTTTTTTACAAAACTTTTTTATTATAAAAAAACCAACTCAAATGAATAAAAAAAAATATTTACGAAAGTTTCGTTGAAATTTACGAATTCAATTTTAGAGGAAATTTTGAACACGCAGCGTCTGTTTATTTTCAAAATCGAAGCATTTTCCAGAGAATAATGGCAATGCAGAGCATCATAAAACATGAACCATTTGTTTTTCCTGAAACTTAAAACCAAAATGGAAAAAAGAATTATCTTTGTTTTTGGTCACAAAATGAATGCTGGGATTTTTTGGAATAGTTTGAAAAAATACGAATTTTTGATGTGATTCTAATTCCTTCAGTTACATCGCCATAATATTTTTTTGATTTTCAAGTGACTTTCAAATTATTTTCATAGGTGAGTTGAAAAACATGTTCGTGCATTTAATGTTATGCATTTAATATCAAAATCAAAAAAGATCGTATATCATTTTTCTCTTATAAACTTATAAAATTGCGATGGAAAGCTTTTAGAGAGCTTTCTAGAATTTTTTTATTATACTGTTGTTTTTCGAACCTCTAAAAATTAGCTTTGTGGATTCTATAAGCAATGAAGTTATGTGTTTAAATGAATATATAACTAAAGTAATAAAAGTTTGACTATAGTATGTATATCATAAACAATACATACATATTACTACTTCAATTAGATGTTCTTTATTGTATAATTTAACATTATATATATATAAATCACAATTCTTTCAAACTAAAAATATTGATTTTACTTTTAAGTTACAATAGCTGGATTCGTTGAGTGATATAGCACATTGTCAAAAAATAAGTTTATGCAACGAATTTTATATAAAAATATAAATTCCTTAATACGAGGAATGAAGGAGAAAAATAATTCAAGTCAGTCTTACACCAAAGTATGAATGACTTGGTCGACCTGATTCGGCATTTACGAAGTGAATTATAATATATGAATAATTATATAAAGCGATATATGAAGAACGAACAGATGCTCGGTAACAACTCATAGAAGCTTTCGCATTATTGTTGTCGTTTTTTACATCATACATTAATACGTAGCAAGAAAGTTTTTTTGATTTCAGAGTCGTTCCAAGCATTGAATTTTTCTAATGATACTATGCTGTGAAATTTTATCTTTGATATCGATATAAAGCCTCACTGAGTAATTATGGGTACAATTTATGGTGAATTGATTTAAAATAAACAAATGACATTATATTTCTTAATAGCCTATAATGTAGATTCAGTATTTTTAACATCTAAATTAGTTTTATGTGTATAAGCAAGCCATAATGCTTCATTTCCATATTACTCATGATTGCATTTGCCGATCCATGAATTTTAAACCTACAATCAAGTCTTTTCCGTAAAAATTTGAATTGCAAATTAATCTCGTCTCTGAAAACGTGCAGCCCTTTGTGTTGCATTGCATCAATTTTGTACTTCTATCACTTCACATTGACGTCGTCTTTCGTCACCTATTGTATTTTCGTACTAATTCACGTTAAAATTGTCATATATATTTTAAATTGATGATTTTATTTTATATTATAGCAGAGTAATTTCATTTGGTTTCTTTTTAAGTTTCCGATTTACCGATCACTCGATAACGATATCTGTAACGAATAATTCGATATTTTTATTCCACCATAGATGACATCGAGCATTCTGATAACACAGTACTTTGTTAGAATGAAAAAGGATTATTATTGATTGAATTGGCATTAACTTGGTAGAACTTCATTATAACACGGTAACAAATTTTATAAGATATAGTTTATGGGTATTTCGGCTCACGCCTATTATCATCATAGTTCTGACGAAGACATAAGCTGAAATATCTATCAACTAAATCTTTAAAAAAAAATGTAGCACTGAAATACGTTGCTAATTTTTGATCGTGTTAAGGATAATTATATTTTTAAAATACGTTGGAATTTAAAAAAATATGTTGAAACAAATAGTAAAAATATATTCAGATATCTTCGTTTCTCATTAAAAAATCAAGGTTAAATTATTAGGTAAGATATATATAATAAATTAATATGAAATAAAATTTTTTAAATTAAAATTTTAAATATGAAAAAAATAAGAAAGAAAGCGTTAAAAATGGGTATTGTTAATGAGAAAGTTTTCATAATTTAAAATGTTTTTTAAGTTTTATAAAGGTTTTTAAGCAATGCTTATTAGTATAATAAAACAACTTTATCTACAAACATTGGAGATTATTAATTTCACGCCTTGGTGTGATAGCTATGGAATGTATCAATTTATAAATATATCCTGTCAAAATATCAGCAGATGTTTTTTTCCACCACGTCACTAAAAGGTTAAAGCAATTTTTGGGTTCTGACGCAACGCTCTGACGGATCAGCTGTAAAGAAATGCTGCGTATTAAAATATTAATACAGGATGTTCAGAAGGAAAACTCACCATTTAATTTTCGCGTAATTTTTTTTTAAATGTTATTAATTGAACGTTAGTAAATACGTGTAAAAGATAATCTTACCTGAATATTTTCTGTCTATGTTTTTTCAAAAATAGCGAGATTTTGTTTCATAATTTTATTTAAATAACAAAAAAAAAATCACGAATTTCAACCGGTAGTCTTGTATCGAAAATTATAAAAACATGTAACTATAAAGTTCTCTATTAACAGTTAAATTAATGCGACGTTCATTAAAAAAGGTAAACAGTTTCTCCAGACTAAAATGCGCACAATAGAGTGACTTTTTGGTAATAGCGTAGTCTATATAAATCACAATAGAAAGTATAATCAGCGAGTTGTAATTATGGTAAAATATATTCTTTTTTGAGATACATGCTATGCTTCTGATCACCGGAACCCATATGGCTACGACAACGATTTTACAAAAACTGTCATAAAAATATATTGTTTCAAAGTCTCTAAATAAAACGCGTTAACCGAAGAAGTGATTAAAAACGAACAGCACGAAGATGTCGAATTAATTCCAAAACAACATAAGTAGAATAAAATATTGTGGAAATATTGGACTTATTTTATTTTTGTGCTGTTGTTGTTAGTTTATCATGTAAATATTTTATTGTGTTTGCTTGAAATAAACAAAACACAGACCTTTATTTTTTTAATATTATTACATGTAAAATATTTTAAAGTCTCTAGTGATTAATCTTCATTTGTTATGAGATATTAAGTGATTATGTTTAAATATACATAATATCTAATTAACAAAAAAAATAGTAGAATGCGCTTAAAATAAAAATGCTTCTGATTATTCAATAGCATTGTGATTTTATGGACAAAAACTTTCAGTAAAATCGTGTAAAATTCAACTATCGAAGTTTTTTCCAAGTTAAGCGATTTGTAGTAGATTTCTAGAAAAATAAAGACATTATTAATTTAATGAATTTATCCGAATCTTTCTTGCCCACGTGATCACAAAAATATTTTCCAATATGTTACATAATGACAACTTGGATTTCAAAATCTTATCTGTAGTTAATTGCTTTTCTCTTAAATGACAATTCGTTTATTTCTTTTCTTTAAAAAAAATATTACGCCAAATAATAGAAATTATATATAAGATACACTCATATAACTTTGATGTTAAGTAATACGTTGCTGTGAAAGAAATGTAAAAAAAAATATTATTATGCAATTCCCCACATAGAAGACGTAATAGAGATAAATCTATGATACAAATACATTTTTAACTTATCTGTCATACTGGAAAAAGATATAATATAAGAAAACAAAAATTTGTGGATAAGTTTTCCAGGCTGGTAATATGAGACATTTGACTATTGAAGTATGGAAGAAAGTTTGGTTTTGTATGAAAATAATACTAAACATTCATTACGTCATATTGATAACCTTTTTTTTGGATAATTATTACAGTTTTCGTAGTAAATGTCAATAGTTTTACACAGCGATAATACAAAAAATTGAGTGAATAAAAATGGTTCTGGAACCCTTCTCATGACAAATTGTTGGCTTAATGATTTTGAATTCAACAATGTTTTTGTTTTTTTTTTTTTTTTTTGGGATATCAAATTCATGGACCGTTAAGATCTATGACGCGTCAGCATCAGAGCTCTTCAGGTCTCCTCCATCTCTCATATATAGATTTAATTTTGTTATAATTGTTGTGTCATTGTTGACAACATTAGGTCGCAGCTGAGCCGTGGAACCCACAATGAGTGCAGCTCATGCGGACACCATACGCATTATATTCACTCACGCATACGTGTGCATACAGGCACACACACAGCCACACGCATGCATATACAATACGTAAGGAAATAAAATAGGAAAGTCATTTTCAGATGCCGAGGTTGTTCATGTTGGGATTAAGATCTGTAACAACAAACCTATGGCGGGTCATCGAGCAGAACCGCTCTCGGCCTTAGACGATTACTCGTTACTGTCTCATCATAATTATGTAGATACGAAATTGTAGGGTTATTATGTTTACCTATATCGCTGTGAAAGTTTCGAGACATTTCACGAACGAACTCTCGAATTGTAGGCATTTTCAAGTCTCTGTGTAACAGCGATTATTGCGAACGTACCACGGGGCATTACAAATTTGTCGCAATGATTTATTTTGAACAATTTGAAGTGTCTTCAGATGCTTCTGGTGAGCATAAGCCCACACTGGAGTAGCGTACACCATAATTGGTCGAGTTATAGCTGTATAGAGGAGCAGCTTGCTTTTGAGAGTAAGCTTGCTCTTCACATTGAGCATAAAGTTTAGTTTAGCTTTTACACCATAAGCTTGACGTTTTTTAATCGCGGTGTGCTCATAGAATTTTAGCCTATTGTCTAGAGTGAGTCCTAGATACTTGACAGTATTGGACCACTTGATTTCTGTATTTTGCATACGAATGCAATCGAAATTTGGTTTTCTAATGAAATCCTTTGAAAACATAACTGCAGCGCTTTTTTCGGTATTGATTTTAATTCGCCAGTTTTCACACCAGTCCGCTATGGTATCAGCCAATAGCTGGATTTGTGTGACAGCACTTTGCCGATTACGAGATTTTGATAAAATAGCAGTATCATCGGCGTACTGAGCTATAACTGCTTCGCTTTCCCCACCGCAAGGAATGTCATTGTAAAATAAAGGTACTGTTTTCATCAGTGGAATTCATTGACGCTTTTGCCTCGAGAGTACTCGATTAAACGTGTTTGAAAATCGTCGGACAATTGTGCTCAGTTTTTATACACTTTTCAGACTTTGGATTTTCACCGTAACGCTGTTAGTTACAAAGATTTATATTGAAGTAAAATATCGATACTGCGAACATAAATAACGCCTTAACGATAAAGTTGCAGCTTTATGAAACTTTTCGTGTTAATCAACTGACGTAATAGTCCACTTTGTATTACTTGAATGCTTTCGGCAAACATATATTCGTTGATCTCGAGAGGCAACTACGATTTATTTGCAATGGAGTTCTAAGTTATGTTGTAACCGTTATTTTTTCAGTAAGCACGCCAAGTTATAACGGCCGTTACTCGCCGGCCGCTTGATTAAATAGACCGTAACGAAAATGGCGCCCGCTAAGATATAACGTCGTCAATTGATGAGCGCAAGCACGCCCGTAATATCGTTTGTTTGACACTGTCTGCTCATTTCATAGAACTCGTGATTTTATATAACATAATGACCTTCTGAAAACGTGCACTGGAAACTATTGTCGAGCTTCTATAGTGCTTATGAAATGCGTCGTTGGAGAAAATGAATATTTTAACAGCTGCTCAAATGTTTAAGAAATCACTAAGAAATTACCCATCTAATAAATAAGTTCACGTATTTAGGAGATAATAAGCTCATATAAAAATCGTTACAATGAAAGTCAGCCGATGCTCATTTCCAAAAGATTGATGATGTAAAGATGACCATATGATAAAATTCTTATTTTGCTTATTATAGCAACTTCATCCTCCTAATAGGATGATCGGAAAGTAGCCTAAAAATCAGTCTTTGAATTCTAGCTATAAATCGATTGAAAAAAAAATGTACTAAAGTAAAAGTTCGAAGACTTGTATTCGTTACAATTGGTATGACAACTATGTCTTTGAATTTGAATCTATTTCTTTTTAACTTACATAATTTACGAATGTCATAATTTAGACAATGCAACAATAATATAATAATATAAATGTAATTTTTGAAAAAATAAAAACAGGTTTTCGATTACTAATTATTTAGAATAAATTTGGAAAAAAAAATTTGTAGCAACCAAAGTGTGTTTTTATGATAATTATACAAAAAAATGCTGTGATTTTTTTAGAAATTTGTTTTTCGTATACAATAAAAAAAATGTTAATCATGTTACTTGACTGGTTGTGTTGCTAAATGCCAAAGATTTTTCACTTTTTTTTGAAGGCTTTTCAAGTTCGTCAATGTTTATAAAAAGACTTATAAATTGTATTGCATGTCAGAAATTTTAAAGCTATTGTATATGAACACTTAATCTAGTGATACATGTTGATTCAAAATTAGGATTTATGAAGTGTTTTTTACTTATGAGAAAATGTACTATTCAGAACTAACGTTACGACTTTAAAATGAATAATTCGTATTTTAAGCCGTTAAAATGAAAATATATATTTTTTAGCCTTGTTATAATATGCGTAAAGATATATATTTAAATTGTGTTCAACAAAAAAGAAGTCTTAAAATGTTAAATTATATCGAGTTGGACCACATTTATCAAAGAAGTCTTAAATATTCCTACATTTAAATAATATTTAAACGCAAGTGTGCTCATATTAAAAAGTGATGAAGTTTTTTGACGTTGTCTGCATTTGAGTCAGACGTGTGGAATCATAGCCCCGTGAAGGTTGAAGGGTTATAAGTTACAAGCTTTTTTGAAGCTTTCAGAGCTATTGGAAGAAGGCTTTTTGTATGCAGCTTTGCTATCCACGGATGGTTTATTGTGAGCGTAGCAAACTTGCAATATAATTTTCCAATAGATTAAGCTATAAATTTTACTTTAAATTGAAATGGATTTTCATAAAAATTGAGAAAATCAGTTTATTGGCTGATTAAAGTCTTCTAACTTTTTTTACGAACATCTATCAAAGATCAATTCGAAATCTGATTATATTTGCGTTTTAATTTAAAATTTTCACAGTTTAAATGAAATTACATAAATTTATGTTGAAAGTAACTTTTACCGATGATATGATAGATAGCAGATGATATCTGATTTTAAATATATAAAAGTTCATCATATTTCAGAGATAAGTATTTATATGATGTTTCACTAAATTGTAAGCAGTCAAAGGATATATATATTTGGTGAATCTAATGATAGGAATCTGTAGATTAATTGGTAGTGTATATTAAATTTATAATTTTCATTTACTTTTTGGAATAATTCAATAGTCATACTAAAATAAAATCGCAGATAAAGTAAGTCAGAAAACAATACACATTAATATTTACATAATTTTGACACAATAATTAATATAATTGTTCTGAAGATTTTTGTATTGTTCTAATGACTTTCAAACAATTTTGGTATCAATTTCTACAATGTGCTATCACAATTACAATATGTAACTGATAAGTGAAACAGATCCTAGTAATCTCAAGAAATAAAAAAAAACTTTTATTAAAGCTCAAACACAACGTTTGCCTTGTTGAAAATTTTGATAAAATAATAATGTTTAATTTTAACTATGACTTAAAATTTTCAATGGGACATCAAAATTAATTTTGAAATGATTCTATTGCTTATAATTCTATTAAAGCTCTCTTTTTGATTAAGGTTTTGACTTTCAGCATATTCAGGTATTTAACGTCACTGTAAGCTGAAGTTTACTTTTTTAAAATTTATTCATTTGATAGCTACCCCAGAAACACTAGATTACACCAAACAAACGTCCAGTTTTCAAAACGATCGTAACATTATATTAACTGACTAAAAAACTGTATTATAAACATTTTATTTACTGGAAAAAATAAGTCCGCGATAATTTTTGTGTTCGCTGCATATACGCGGTATCAAGGGAGGTTTATGTTTTTGTTAAATTGAACCGAATAAAAATAATTTCTACTTTATTTGAACCGTTAGACAGATATTTTTGCCAGTAAATCCAGGGGGCTGGCATCCGATCCCACTCAACGATATGAATCTTCATGATGCGCAGGTGTAGCAGAAATTCAGCCCATAGTTATTTTATCCGGTATGTATTGTACCCGGGAGAACCGTTTTGCAAAGGTAACTGGGCCGCTGAAATAAAAGTCACGCGAACAAGTCGTTAGAGATTTTATTATTTCCGAAAATAAAAGACAATGAATTATATCTGCATAAAAAAGGCAAATCTGTTTTCTATGTTAAAAAATAAATTTGTCTCTTGAAGTTTCGCCACCCCACGTAGGGTTGTATTTTCTACACTAGTTTCAGACTCATTCGTCGTATGTATTTTGAATCCGTACACAAAGTAATACCTTCACTCAGATGAAGAAAATGTAACGCTTATTATATTACTCACTAAAAATCTGAAGCTATAGAAAGTTTTTAACCCGTTCCCTGCTGAGCCTTCTAGACGGTATAGCAAAATTTCATGTTTCAAAAATTAATTCTGAAGTGTTGTGCCAAACAAATTTAAAGTGATTATCAAGGCAAATTGGGCTACATTTTAACACAAATATTAACTTGTACATTACGGTTTTAACACTGATAATATTCTTACAGTTTTAAATATCGTCTATCAGTATACTGAAATCAGCCGTCTCAACAGTTGAGACGTTAGCAGTCTGAAGGTTTGGCTATATAAGAATGCAAAAGAAAAAATCAATATCTTCGTCAAAATTTGTAGTAAAAAATATAATAATCATCAAAAAATATGATTAAATTAGTTCTTCATAACGTTTTACTTATTTTTATGAAAATATCATCTCTAAGTGAAATTTATCACAAAGGCTTTTTTAAAAAGAGCTGCATGTAAATCTGTCGTTTAGCTGGTAGATTGGCATAATTTATGATGATTCAAACACTGAAACCGTACTGTACATAGACCCAGCAACAGCGATGTACACAAAATCCTACACAAAAAGTTAACCGGTGACGAGTTATTGTAAGATATCAAATTTTAAGAGCGTGTTTTGAAATGAAGAGGTGTTTGGAAATAACTCATCCGCCATACAACGGAATAAAAGCTTCTCAGCCCGTAAAGTTTAGATATGGCTGAGAATTGGTCGCAGTTATGAACAGGATACCTTTCATCGTTTTACCTATTCTAAGCTTTTGGATTAAACAGAGTTTTTTTGACTGCATACGTAAAATAAACAGTGATATAATTAATGAGCCGCATTATTTTATTGTTATTCTGTTGCTGAAAAATGGGAAAATCGCTTATAGTAACGAATGTAGTAGTAAGGAAGTAGTATTGTAGTAAGTAAGGAAAGTAACAGCATGCATTGCTATGCAACATATGCAATGTCACAAATCTTTAAAAGTGTAGTGCATACTCAAAATAACTAATTTCATTTATTCTGTTAAAGTGCCAAGAATCGATCATTTTATATATATATATATATATATTTGAATTCTTCACATGTGATTTGAATGCTTATTGCTGAAGTTCGTGGATATTCATTGTGGTAGATGAGAAAATTAAACTTTTCATTCACTAGTTAACAGTCTATTCTCCATATTGCGACTGCAGTGTCTGATCGATATTACGTTGAAATATTTTCCTGTTGAAAGCTTGCTATTAATGAGCTTTTCGAAGTTTACTGCAATAAACAGCCAAAATATCACATCACTTAGATTGCCCTTTTGCACTGAATACAAGCTTATAATCTGATTAATCGAATAATGCCACTGTGTCAACAATAATTTCAATAACTAGATAATCAATTTGAATTGTAAATATCATATTTTACTTCAATGTATCAAATCTTTCAATGTTAATTCTACATATAAAAGTTTTATTATTTGATTTTGGATGACGGAATGTATTGTTTTTGTTTGTGAGTTATTTGTTACATCAAGTCTTAAGTCGGTCTGTTGTGGTGGGCTGAATTTGTAGTAAAGTTTACTGACGTATGAATGTCGATTATCTTAGGAATAGAGTACGTTTGGTAAGACTTCTATTTCTGGAAATAATATTATTCTTGAGTGAATTCAATGAGGGATATTAACGGGTTGAATGAATTCTAAATATATAATTACCAAATCAAAACAATGGTAGATGAGTATATGTTTGTGTGTGTACCAATTTTGTTGAATATATATATGTACCTAATCAAAATCTAAGCACAAGTTATATATGCTTAGAATATTAAAGTAGAAGTGTTTACTTTTGAAACAATAAATTCTTCAATTCATTCTAAAGTAGTTTTATATAATATATAATTATCGACTGTCTCTCATTCATTATTTTTTTTAAAAGCGTCAATAGTAAAGTAATGGATTCAGTTTGATTGAAATGGATACTTTTTAATGATATAAAATGACATATTAATTTTATATTGACATATTAAATTTAAGAAGTAAATTTTAACTAAAATAGGCTTTAAGAATTATATTAACTTCTATTGACGCTTATTTTCAAAGTACATACATGTATTCTATTAGTTTTATTATTTTTAAAGTTCCGCAGATATTGTTTTCTGAAAATGATTTTTTTACCACATTTCATAACTAAAAGCGTAGCAAACATTTAAAAAAATATGCCAAAACAAGAAAATTAATTCCCCATTTTTTGCAAGCCTCAGATAAACAGATTACAATGCTAGAGTATCTAGATGGACAGTATCCAATGATCGTCCGGAACGCCGAGATTCCACTTTCCAGTCCCAACATTCATTGATGTAACCAGGCGTTACTTGGTATGTTCCATAATCATCGAATTCATTGTCAAACCACCTCACGCTCAATATCCAACGCAATTATACATCCCCAAATGTCAGTATACGGTTATTATACGCCATAATTCGTTACCATAGAGTAGCATTGGTAGAATAAATGCGTCAAGTAATTGGCATTTGGTTTGAATTATATATAACTGTGCCATAAAAATACGTGGATGGAATACGTTTTTTTCCGTAATTAAATTATTTCGATTGATAGTTTTAGTATTGATCACTGATTTGTACTGTAATGTATTTCGATGTTATGCAGAGCTTAATGTATAAACGAATATTGGTAAAGCGACATTTTTTTCGAATTCCGCATTTTCTTACCAAATCGCAATAGACTGCATGGCTTATTTTCCGTGATTTTAGAATGAAATGCTGTTCCTGAAAGCGGATAAAAGAAAGAGTCTTATTTACATATATCGACGTATTTACTTGTATTGCAAATCAATGTGATATCCCACATTTAAAAAAAAAATGATTGCAATATTCTTAGCATAGATTTTTAAATTGCTGGTTGAATCTATCTAAGATTGATTGAAGAGTGGAGAAAAAACTTCAAATTGTATAATATTTTAGTACACTGAATGCAACGAAAATAGTAGACATGTTTTATAAAATGAATACTTATAACATTATTGTATAAACTAGACGTAAGTAAACGTTTAACGGCTGCTACTTTAAACATAGCTCTGTTCTTAAAGCAAAATGACAATACATTTACAAACTACGAAAATTTCATTTATGAAAGCTAAATGGCGTTTAATAGTAGTCATAAAAACTTATTTGACCAATTTGTGTAAAGTTTGTTAAACTAATTTTTCAGACAATTATACTATTTTATAAAATTGTATTTTAACGAATTAAGCCCAAATTAGATTTTGGCACTGCCGCTGTAATTTTAAGAAGCTTCTAATGATAATGTACAAAATTTTGCGATTGTAAAAAAATAATAATTTACAATAACAACGGTACGATGCTATTATGTGTCACCTCCAAAACTATTTTAAATATTTATGTATTTTTAAGTGATAAAAAATGTTGAAAAAAAATTGTACGGGTACAATAATATATTGAATTAAAACTACTATTTATTTTTTGTCAATAAAATAACTACATGTTATAAAAAAAATATTTTAAGCAATCTTAATATCATCATAAAATTCGTTAAAAATGTTCGATCACCAGTGTCTATATTTCAACTAGTATGGTAGAAAATTCATAGACAACTTTTCCGCGTGGTTGTAAATCAATTCAACTTTTTCTTTGAGTTCAAGATAAACTTTGACTGGAAAACTTTTATAATATATGAATAAAAAAAACACGTGGGCAGTATCAAAAGAATTTAATGTAGTTCCATTACAAATAAATAAATAAATCACAAAAAAAGTTTACCACAAAGTTTTTTAAAGTAACGTAGAAATAATTGGGATTCGAATCTAAAAGCTAGTTCAAATTAGTATCGTATGATTTTTTTTGACATCTGTCTCGAATTGTTAATATAAAAGTACTTATTTCAGTTAAAAAAGATCTTAAAAAGACAAATTTATTTATGACGCAGTCCATCTTCATAGAATGATTATTATTTTGGTTGAGCTATCTTTTAAAATGTGTTTATTATGCAGTTGAGAGGTCTTTGACTTTGAAATAATACTTGATACATATTATTCTTACTAACTATAAATAAATAAAAATATTATGTAGACATAGCACTAAGGTGCTATGTCTACATAATATTTTTCTACCCTTAATGTATGATTCTGGTAATATGTCTACACAGGCTAAAATATTCATTTAGATACCCTTATTTTTTATAAATTTGAATTTTAGAGAAAACTTAAATTTTCTTTACGATATGTGGATGTATAGTTGTTTATTTGATATAATTAAAACAATACTTAAAGTACATACTATCATTCGATAAAGTCTTTGACCATATTGACGTATATAATCTGGAAATTTCAACTTCATGTCTTCAAGAGCTTAAAGTTTAGTTATTTGAGCTTAAACCAAACTGAATCTTGAAGCTCTCCGATGATAATAATTCAATGTCTCTGTTCTACGAAATTGTTTCGATCAAAATTAATGTTTCTCCCCTATGTTGTCTCCACTTTGTCTTGTACTTTCGGCTTGATTGATTGATCAGGTCACTCGGTGTTATTAACATTGTGTTTTCGGGAATTTATAAAACTCTTTATACCAAAGTAAAATACTTAATAATATATTTTTAAGCAAGCTCACTTCCAAGTGAAAAGAGGTGAAATAAGAAAGTTGTCAAAATAAATTAAAATTAAAAATATTCTTCCCACAAAGTAATCGCAAAGTTTATCTAAAATATTGAGAGAAATTATGAGATGAGAATTTTTAATACGTCAGTCATCTAAGCTTTTTTTATAGACTAACAAGGGTTGGGGTACGACAATTAAAATTTATTAGCCGATGGCTCTTTTTATGTTTTCCTGGAAATTAATACAAAAAAATATGAAACGTTTCGGATTTAATTCGCAATGAAAGTTTTTTTCATTTCTTTCCCGTTCCTAAAACATTGATTTATTTTAACTGAATAATAAATAGATTTCAAGATGACAAGCGGATGGATACAGCGTACTCTTGTTGACTGACATCCGTGTGATGAAGTGTTTTTAAAGTATGCCACAATAAATGGCATTATATAATAGAGAATGTTTTAATTTAAAAAAATTCTAGATTTAGTTAAGTTATTTTTATCTTATTGTTTCCAGTTTTTTATTTATACACAATGGTAAATCAATTTTCGTCAATGCAGATGTCGAAAAGTTGAAAATCTCAAAAGATTAAACGCTTTTTGAAAAATTTTCCGTAGAGAAGTTATCATAATCGATCGCTTGCTTGACATTTACTGAAAAGGTTGTATATTTATTTTTGGATCGACTCAAATACGATTTGTCAACTCCAATGTGAAAAAGTATTTTTAAAATTTTCTTCGTATGGTCAATATATATAATATATGAAATCGACTGTTTTTTAACTTACAAATCAAAACTATAGTGGAAACGGATTTGAACTTAATATGTTTTTTAAAGGTTTATAATAAACCATTAAAATTATCTTTAATATTTGAATGTAAGAAAATAAAGTAATTTTATGTCAAACAACTTAGTCTTACATGTATCAACTATTTGATATGAGAGTAAGTTTTTTACATAATTGAGTAGAAACGCCGTATCGTTGTATAAGCCATCGTTTTATTATTTTATGTTTAAACTCTCATATGAAAGTAAACTGATATTAGTTTCTGAATTAATATGAGAATAAAAAAGTAATTTTTAAAATTGTTTGAAATTGCTTAATACATAATCTGACTCGATACAAGTCTAACTATTTTCCTCATTGAAGACGGTTACAAAAATTCATTTGGCAGTCCCATGAGCGACTAGTATATATGTTTTAAAATAATTAATGAACTATTAGTTTTTGGTGTTACTATACTAATGAACACTGGGTCAAGGTAAAAGTTTTAAACGTTCTTAATAAATTCAAAAATGGGATTAATAGAAGAGGTTTTAAATAGTAAACTGACTATCATTTTCACTAACTAAGAACACAAAATAAGGAAGTGACGAATTGCAAATATATAGATAGTGTTCAAGAAACAATCTTGAAGTTTATAGCTATCATATAAAATGGTAAGCCTTGAATAAATACATATTTAAATATATTGAATGTCACATAACATCTGATGAATATTTGCCTATTATCAAACATTATAAGTTTATAAAACGCTTCTTTGTCTGAAGACAAAAGGCCATTTTTCTTTAGAAGTCCAGTATATGGTATCACTGTTTCTTGTATACTTAATGTTATACAATTTTGTATCGTTGGTTTTCCGTGCTACTTTCCGTTTTTATTCGATAGATTTTTTGGCGAAGCAATAAGATTTACTTTTCTTTGATTTCAAAGGACTCGACATCTCTCTGGAGTATTTTGTTTGAACTCTGTAGCAAGGCAAGGGATCAAAGATACAAACCTAATGAAGAAGATTAATTATCTGAGGGAGTGTACTGTTACTCACTACGAATACAAAAATGTATTTATTCTAAAATATGTAAAAACTTCATCGCTTATTTGTTTATTATTTCTACGGCACAGGAACGATCGATGGATTCAAAATATCCAGGAAGTACTCGATTTAGGACGAGTTACTTTTCCGTCACTTTCAAACCGTGTCAAAACAATCGTAAGAAACATTCAATGCAAAAAAAATATTTATGTAAATAAGTTATATTTAAAATTTACGATCTTTTAATTACTCAATTGAAATTGAAAACGCATTATCACAATATATTTATAAAAAAAAACTGTAATGGCGATATCATCACTTCTGATAAAAATTTCTGACTCCTCAAAATTATCTTTTTTTTTCAGTTATTTGGGCATAAATGATTTTAAGCTATCAGTAACTTATTGATTCTTTGGTAAAAGAAAGCTTGTTTGTGGAAATGTTGTCTTGTTTAAATGAGTATATTTCAATTGTTTCTCATCTTACGTACGAATGATATGTAAAGTTAATCAAATTATAAATTGCTGTCAATTATAATGTAGGTATGTAATGTTTTATTCATTGCAAGTCTAACCAAAAAAAAATGTTATGAGGAAAGCTATTTTCAAACAACGTATTTGACAACTAATTGAAATTTTATTTATTATTCACTTGAATCTTTCAAATATTTCAAAACAATAATTAATCGATATCATTTTTTTAAATGCGATGAACAAACACATGTGTAAAAGTAAAAGTTTTTGTTGATTTTAAAATTTAATATCAAATTTAAACGGTTTATGACTAGTAATCAACACATAGACTTCAAATATTATCATTATCACATGGGTGAAATTGGTGTTGCTAGCCTACATTTTTAAGAAATAAATTTTAAGTAAAACAAATCTGAAAAATTCACCAATTAATCAGTACATGTACATAAATTTATAGAAATGTAAAAGTAAAGCTACTGACTTTCTTGACTAATATTGTGCTTCACCGCAGGTACAAATTTAAAAAAAAAAGCATTTACAATTTCAATCGTCACATTCGTCAAAAAATATTCTGGATGTATATTGTTATATGTATAATGTAACGCAAGTTTTGAAAATTTATATAACTTACATAAATTTTCCCATGTTAAATCAAGAATTTAAATTGTAAGATCTCGTTTCCGAAACTTCCAAATATCAACCAACGAGACAAGGACCACTGATATGGGTCGTAGTCTACGTATCTCAAGGATGGGATTTTCAATGATTTAACTATTCTATTCCAGTAAGGGTTGCATGTAAGTGCCCCATACTTAATTAATTAGTTACTGTCAACCCATCACAAGTAATTTTCCGTTCTGTTTAATATTCTAGATGTCTTATTCTTGAAGTCTATTTTAGGATATTTTAACTTGCCGTGTATTTTGAAATGTGTTGTGTTTTTTTGAAATTTTGAAAATTTTAAATGTTAATAGTAATCTTGAATTATTTATTCAGTACGCCAAAATCAGTATTTTTTAAAATAAAATAAAGTAATAATTATATCTATGTTATTTTTTCACTTCAAAGTTGAAGTTTTCTTATTCATCACTGTTTATCTTTTGATCAATACTTGTAAAATTTCCAATAGCATACTCCTGTCCACACAGCCGTGTAGAAAAAATCTACCATAACGTTACTATTTGGGAACGCGACTAGATTTCAATAAAGGATAAAAATGTCATCGTCACTTAACTCAAAACTCATATTTCTCGCATTAGAATTTTAGAATTTAAAATTGTAATGACACTCTGTCTATTTTATTCTTGAAATTCTTGATACTCTATTAAATACAGTATTCGAACGTCCAAAATGTATCGTATGGACTCTTAATGAAGATATTTTAGATGCTAAATCCCTGCGTTTTTGAAGAGACCAAGAATATAAAACTGGGGTTAAGACAAGACTTATGGTTAAATGATCGTTTGTTGGATGTATTTCAGGATCGGTTAGGTAGGAGTGAGTTTTAAACATCAAAAATATTTATGCCTCCAAAAAAAATACATAGGTTGATAAAAGAATTAATTGGTAACATGTAACTATAAGGGATTCGATTACGTAAGTTCCGTGACTGACGTCAACGATGTCAATCACTGCACTATAAGCTCAGGCAATAAACATTAAATGATTTAAATAAAATTCTAATAGATTGCTCATGTAGTGATTTTAACTGAGAACTAAATTGAAGTAGACAAAATAAAAATAAAATTATTTCAAAAAAATCTAACTGAAAAAAAACTTGCTTTGAATGCCATGTAGTTAGGAGGTCTATCTTTATCTTAAAAATGTACTATAAAACAACTTAAATTGAATCAAATACAGGTGTATTTGATTCAATTTAAGTTGCTGATATTTTTAAAAAAATTACATAAAGAGCTGTTGTTAGCTATGAGTATCTGTTAAGGTAGAGGAATAAAATCACACAGAATCAAAAATTGACCCATATAATTAGCAATAGTGAAGATATCAATCTGTGTTGACTATTTAAATTTATAAGTCCAATTATAATATATATTATTATAAAAATAAAACTTTCCAATAATAAAACACGTGCGGACTGAGGTATTTTGACATTTTAAGACAGATAAATTGTTTACTGGGCTTAGAAATCCAGACCGATTAAAATCGTAATGAGAATCAATCAAAATATTAATTTTGAAAGTTTCAAGCGTTAAAACTTTAATAATTCTTACTAAATATTTCAAAGCGTGTTATAATAACTAAGGTAAGTCGCTTTGATTAGATTTTAGAAAATAAATTAGGATAAATTGGATAACACCAATCTCAGTGACAGGAGCAGATCAAGAACGCCTCAATCTAAGATACACCTATTACTTTTTCGTGTCAGTAGCGTTTTAGATTATCAAAACTATTAAAAATATTTGAAATGTTAAGTAATTTAGAATTTTCATCTTCAGTGCCATCTACCAAGTACAGGAATATTTTCAGCTTTTGTGATTTAAGGTTTATTAAGCTTGCGTGATAAGCACGCCCCATCAAACGGTTGGATAATTATTTTACTTATCAGATCAAATTGTTTTTTTTAAATCTTAGAAGTCTTTTTATTATTATTAAATCTTAGAAATTCACACTATTTTTAATAGATGTTCACAATAAGAGCTCGTGAACGGGTTTCTTTACACCCATTACAATGCGATTACCCCCATTTTTTTTAGCTGGAATACACAACGTAAAGAAATATCTTGTCTTTACCTAACCTCAGTATGGATACGTTAATCTTTTTTTTATATTGAAGAAGAATAAGTTATCTTACGAGAATTCAATTTTCATTTATAAAAACACATATTTATTTTCATACTTGATCCATTTCGTTTCAATTGCAATTATTAAGTATGGGTATTTCTATCTTGTAATTTTTAAAAATGAAAGAAATATAAATATTAATTTTCAATGTAATATTCATATGTCAAAAACCTTGCTTATGTTAAAAGACGCGCTGCTGCCAAATATTACTGGACTAGCGCTGTATGAGCTAAGGTGTTGAGTGTCATATCTTGTTGAAGTGGAATTATCTTTAAATAATAAAACACAATTTATAGTATGGTTTACACAGTGTAATTTTATTAAGAATATAACCTTTTATTTTTCGCTATTAATGTGTTTCATTATTTAAAACTAGTATAAAAATATGCTGTAAACTCATGAACAAGCGAATCGTTACCACTTCAGATTATGAACACTTCGTTTTAATAAAGTGCAAATCATTGCAATAATAATATCAGATTTCACTTAATTAGCACCAAAGTGTGTTTTGTTACGGCCACACCATGACATCATGTTTTCATACACATAATTCTGTAAAATGATAATAAATTATAAATAACATGTCACCAATTTTTGCTACGTCACTGTCCAAAGGACCTTTATGTTTCAATTGTTCTGTGGCGGCCCAGAATAATTTTAACTAGGTACTGTAATTTGCCTTGCCCTCGTTTATCAATGTCATATAATCAGACGTTAATTTGATTAACCGCCAGTCCGCTGTTAAAGTTATTGTCAACGAACACCTATTTTTGACCGTCACTAATAAAGTGTAAACTTCAAAATATTAAATGGTATTGCGTCGGAAAGTTTTCATCTCGTTTCCGAATCAATTCAATAGGGAACTATCGATTTTTGCTAAATAACAGATTTATGTAGTGTTCTTATTATCATTGTTAAATAAAATTACTTTATTGGGCTACACGATGGACTAAATATTGGACTATATACAATGATGATGAATACATTTTTAGTACTAATTTCCACAATATATTTTTCGGTCATGACCGGTTTCGCTCATCGTTGATTGCTTCTATCACACGAATTCAATAGATCTAACATATCATGAGTCTCAAAACATGTGGACTTTACAGTTTCAACAATTCAAATTGTATATAGTTATATCAAGATACATAACATTATATTTTACAACTTATACTTTAATAGCAGAGTTATAATTGCTTAGGATTGTGATTTTTATTTTCACCATAATTTAAAACGTAAACGTACATTGAGATGTTTGTTTGATTTTTTTAAATAATTTTCTGTACATTCAAAACTTTCCATCAATTATTTTTCTTAACAACTATTTGAACTTTATAGTAGGAAGACATTTTCAGATATACTTCCGGGTTTTTAAAATGTAAATCTAAGATCTTGGACATGGTTATTTTTAATATTTCTTTTCTTTCAGATGATAAACGAAAAACAAAATTTGCGTTTGTCTTGTATGACTTAAAATTTTTGAATATCCATCGTTTTTACTGAGGTCTCTGATAATGTTTATGTAGATACTGTTTTCAAAATATATTTAACAAATACTCTATTTAGTAAATTAACAATATAATAAATATGGTAATGCTACGTCTTAATTTTGAAAACTTAAAATAATTTTACTTATGATTGATATATTTAAAATTAATTTGACAGAATCAATAAAGATCCTTTTAAATTGTAATATAATATTTTTCATTACAAGAATGAAAAGTGAAAGTTTGTTCAAGCTAATTGGTTCATCGATTAATCTTAAAACTATGGAAATTAGAAATAGTCTTTTCAAGATTCTCGGTAAATAATGTATCTTTACGTGAACCTTCGATAGTAATTAATTAATTTATGCCCTCACACCAAGGCTGTTAGGTTAAACTCATCACGAAGACACAAGAAAACTTATTTTGAGAGCCAAGCACGTGATGCAAGGTGAAATTAGGAGCAGATACCGAGCACGTAGGAAGTATTACATTTACAAAAAAAATGACTATCAAGCTCGAATTTTGTGTCAAATTTAATCAACAGTGACGTATTTATTCTTTGTATTGATGTTATAAAAGTCACGAAAATTAAGATTGGCGTATTTTTTTCACTGTCAAATTGTAGCAGTGTTGGGTTTTCCTGAACCGTCATTATTTTCGTCTGCGGTGTTCACGAGCTCAAACATTTCAACGGAAACATTACATTGTAAATGCATTGATATTTGTAATATTCTATATCCGTTTCCTTCCAATTAAGCGATTCATAAGCATTAGGTTGGGGAATTATTGTAAAAATCTATATGTACTATATTCCACATTAATAGTGGATTATTCTTTGATAATTTTGTAATAATCTCGCTGATAAGATATAAATTAACTGTCCCATAAAAAGGTAGTTATAATTGATTCCCTAAAAATACGAGTAGTTAAATTCAGATCGTTTTCGAATGGAGAGTAAGCCATATAGTTTTCATATTCAACTTCTTATTCCTTTATTTTTCATACTATATGTTATGACTTCAGAATGGTGTGAGGCATTTATGATTTGTTTTATGATAATTAGTTTTCTAGGAAGTCTACTGTGCTATGTAAACTAGACCAATGCCCAATGTTTATTATTCTCTCGAAGCTTCACAAAGAATCATTCCACATTACAGTGTGAATGAAATAATATGAATTGATTTCGAAATTTCAGTCTTATAATAACAGTATTTATTCTACAGATAGCTTTAAATTGCTGAAATGAATATTCAAAGACATAAATGATAATAACCCCGACGATTTGGTAATTGGGAAATGAAAATTCATGTTTCAGAAAATTATTTTGTAAAAATTTTATTTTCAATTACTCAGTCAATGCGATATAATATATATATTATATTCAAAATGTCTGTTGCGGTAGTATGAATATTGAATTTGCTGCAAAAAAACAATCACTTATACCTTGTTAATTAAAAATATGTAATGTGTATCAACAAAGTAAAATTCCTTGGCAAATTGTTATTTTAGGGTTTCATTTCCCAGTGAATATTTGAATTCCTATTTCGATGAGATGATTTTCTAAGTAAAGAGTTTTGCAAGATAGAATGACTATACAGTTTAGCCATATAGCTCAGTGTAAGTGAAATTGTTCAAATAATTTAAACTAACTTCTTTTGACTAGTATTGATCTCTTAGGATTTAAAGATATAGGTAATGTAATCTTGTGTAGAAATCTAATGTCAAAAGCATAAGAAATTTAAAAAAATGATAAGTATATTAAATAATAATCATCTATATAAAATAAAGTCATTAACATAATGAATTTCATATGCATTTCAACACCAATTTTCCCATCATAATACATATTATTAATTTTAAATCGTTTATTATACTTAAAAAAACTATTGATTTTAAAATAAATATTATAATTTCCTTGTCTAACAGCAATTATATTTATGATTGCTTTATCTGAACCGGTAGTAATAAATTCTCCAATAGTTCTCCATGCGATTGAAAATATAGAATAAGTGGGGAAGGTTAAACGAAATGTGTGTTTTTGAACATATATCGATAAAAATATTAAAATTCAATTTAAGTTTGTACATTAGGACCCGTAACTCCGCAATTGAATATAACACTGTCATAAGAGTGTTGATTACTTGGGTTAACGAAAATAAACATAATATAGATTTTAACTGAACAAAATTAACTGACGCAGAAACAAGTTAAATAAATATGTACTTTCCAAATGTGGGCTAGCCAAACCCAAAATCACCAGCTATCCAAACATACTAAACTGGCACACGTCTTAAGTCAAAGTAACTAAATTAACAAGCCATCAAAAGAACAGTCCTAGAAAGAGAATTGTATTCATGTTAATAAAACTTAAGTGTCAATTTATCGCTCACCGCCCTACAGTAGCATTTTCCCAGCATTATTTTCTGAACGGTATTACATTTTTTGCCATATAACGTACACAAAATAAAAATAACACTTTTGGTTATATTGCTGGCTGCCCTCCGATATGTGCCGGCCATAATGTTTGTAATAACGTTCTTTGCATTATTTTTCTGTTTTACAGAGCGAAAATCTTTTCGTTTTAATATTTCAGTACGTGGCAAAATTGTATACCGCTAAATTATTATTTTATTTCTGGGATTTCGAAAATTTTATTTTTTAATAAATTTAACACATATTTAGTTTGCTACTTCATAATTTCTAAATATCACAATCACACCCACTTTTCTATTTATTTTTTTGTTGATAATGCTCGCGATGGGCGACACTGATATTGATTATTACGGAATAAAATTTAGAATTTATTAAATACAACGCTATTTTCAGGAAGTGACAGTTTTCACATTAAAAACGACATTAATTATTCGATATATTAACGAATTATTCAAGGCTGACAGACTTACTGTGCTTTTGTATCCACAATTATTAGAAATATGTCATATTTGTGAATTCAATCTTTAACATAATATATAAAAAAAACCCAAATTAGCTCTAACATTTAATATTTTATTATCATAATAAAAAAATAGGATATTATTGTTTGAATTGGCATTTACTTGGTAGAACTCCATTAAAACATGGTGAAAAAATAGCAATGTATTTTAGTTCTATAAAATTTTATAAGATATATAGTTGACAACTATTTTGGCTTACGCCTTCATTATAACTATGTTTAACCATAATATAATATATGAATTTAAAAAAAATATGGAATTAAATTATAAAACTTTAAAGAACTATAATACATTGTTATTCTTTCACCGTGTCTAAGCTAGAATGTTAGAACATAAGAAAAAACGTATTGTGTATCTTTTCTGCACCAATAAATATAGATAAGTAAATGTACATTTAAACATAGTTCTGATGAGGGGGTAAGCCGAAATAAATATCAAGTATATAATATTTATAGAACCAAAATACATTGCTAATTTTTCACCGTGACATGCTATAATATTTCTTGTTCTTAAAAATAATCAAAGGTTTGAACGACCACTTCTTGGTGGAAAGACATTCAACTGTTGATTTGTAATTCTGAGTCAAAATAAAAAAAAACAGTTTAAACTTTATTACAGTTATTATTATTTTTAGTTTTTGTTTAAGTCGTGATAACTAATAAATAATAAATATCTTACGGAAAGTTTCATATACTATGTGTTACAGTTTTTGCTTATAATAAGCATTTTATTAACAATTGTAAATAAAAAATATGCAGTGATCGTAGATGAGCGTACAGTTGTAGGAATTGACTGTTAATGGTTTCGGGTCTCGGTGCGGTAAATTCAAATAATCAATAAACGGTCCAACCATTTCGCTATATTCTGAAAAAATATGTTTAGATAACAGGCAGTGTTCATCGAACTTTTTCATTTGTGTAAGGCTCAACCAAGTGTTTATAAAACAGTTGTATTATTACAGCAGAAGCTTGACGGTATAAAAAATATATCAACATTTTTTTTAATTTCAAGAAAACGTACGAGTTTGATGCTGGTTCGGTTTAATTATTTTTTTAAAGTATCATTGCCCTAATAAAAATTCCACGCGCAATTTCACGATAATTCTGATTCATTCATTTGGTTCTATTAAAAATATAAATGGAATCTACCGCAAGCGTGCAGGGGTAGTTAAATTTTATATTACCTCAATTATACCAATCGACTTTTCATCGGTAAACCGTTACACTCTTTCCGAAACAGACAATGAACATTCGTTTGAATTTTTCACGGCAAATTTACTTGATTTTTTAATGAAAATTTCGATTCAATAAATTTTATCGATTTTATTTTTAACGAATTCGCTTCGAAGTTGTATCCAATTTTGTTTTGTTCGTTTTTTTCACTTAACTTTAGTAAAGCCAGTTTCAAAAGCGATAATTTTGTTTTGTTTTACAATGGCACAAAAAACAATAGGTGATAATTATTTATTGAAGTATTCTAGAAAATATTAACTAAGAGAACTTATCAACAAATATTTATCCGTTATTACATTTAACGTCTTTTTATTAATTTATACTTAGATATTATTCCGGTTAAGTCGTTAAGATTGTTGGTTTAAGATACGGTGCTGACGGTTTTGAGTCCCACTACGAACAATTTCATAAATTGATTTTTCAAATAATTCATGGATTCACCCAATCTAAAATATGGTATCTAGCAAAAAAGATCAGCTAATTCTACCCTGATTTTATCTGTTTATTAAGCTCTTCGAAAAAAATTCAAGACAAAAATAGTTTACGAATATTAGAGAGCGTAAAAAACTACAACCGTGTATGTTTTGATCGGCACTGCATTAAATATATCGTAAATTTTTTTTTAAATTATTTTAAATATTGTGGAAATAAATAATTGTATACTGTACGTTAGTTATTAATCGCAGTGAAATGCCTGACGGAGCTTTCATAATATATTTTGTTATATATAGTTTAAGAAGGTTTGCTTAAAGAAAATGTTCAAGCATCTCAAATTTATTACCGACATCTTTGTGATTGATTGCAAAGATTGTGTTTTAATATGCGATAAATATAAACTGAGAAAAATATTCTGAGTGATCCGCTCAACTCAATCAATATTCTCGCATAAGGCGTATATTATATAATATTTTATCATGATGAATTTCAGTAGTTTATGATTATTTGGATATTTATCTGATGAAAAAGTTGAATCTGTTATGAGAAAAAAGAAATTCCTCTTTCGCTCGATTTTTAGGGTCCTTTTATATACTTTTCTATGATATAATAAAAGAGATAAATACGGGATTGGCGTTCTATTACTAAACCCTTCAAAAATATTATGGTCTTAAAGAAAAAAATAGAAGCATTAACAAAATAATAAATTCACATAAAAATGTAAAACCACTTTTTAAAATAAAATTTTTTGCAACACGATGAAAAAATAGCGATGTATTTTAGCTCTACAAATTTAAGATATAGTTGATAGCTATATGTTGTAACAAACAAAAAAGTTGATCTATGTAATATTTTTCGTTGTTACCTTTGAACAAAAATATCCTGATTCTCAAAAATCATTGCATATTTTATGATTCTTTATTCTAAACGTTGCTGTGTTGCGGTTGTTGGTAATCCGTCGTCTTTTCATATCCGTTATCTTGTTACAAACAACTTTGTGAATCAATATGATTACACGTGTATAGAATTAATTAATATTTCGTCGAAGTTAGCTGCATACATAATAGAGTATTCATATTATAACTCAGGAGATACCTGTTGAATTTAGCTATATTGAATGAAACTATGACACATTAAAGAGTTTTGCATAGGAATTGAATTTTATGTAACAGAAATAAGTTGCGATCAATTTTAATTGGAAAGTTTCAAAAATGCTATTGATTGAATTGCCATTCACTTGGTAGAACGCCATTATAACACGGTGAAAAAATAGCAATGTATTTTAGTTCTACAAAATTATCAAAAAAAAATGGACAGTTGGAAATCAATAGACATCACTATCACAAAGGATTCTTAACTAACAAACTAATATATTGTTTAGCCCATTAATTAAACCGCTCTACGGGGGGGAAGGGGTCTGATTTGATTTCGTAATAGACCATTTCCGTGCCACAAGTAAACTTATTGTCATAGCCGCATTTTTTAAACTCATTTACAATTTTTGAAAATTTTTGTTTTATTGCGAGAAAGAAACAAGCTAGGCCGTTAAAACAGGAGAGAAGATGTATTGTGTACCTTTTCTACACAGCTATATATAGATAAGCAAATGTTAGTTTAAGCATAGTTCTGACGATGGCGTGTGCCGAAATAGCTATTAACTATATTTTTTTTTAAATAATTTTGTAGAACTAAAATACATTGCTATTTTTTTCACCGTGTTTCAAGAAATTTTTCAAAATTTTATGTCGTTTTTTAATGTTCGATTCAATTTAATAAATGATTTATTAGTACTTTTAGTATTCATCAAAATTACATTAATAAGTATGTTACTATAGTTGACAAGACTATTGAAATATAGATGTAGTAATTACATTCCAACTGACTTTCCTCGAATATAGGGTCAGCTAACATTGGCCAAAGCGTATTTCATGGAGGTATAAATGAAATCAGTGGAGTGACTAAAAGCCAAGTAATTGGATTATGAAAGTCAATAGGGGGATTATAAGTGGCCTGCAATAGTTCAATACAATTTATCTCTAGTAAATGTATTGATTAACATTTTCAATTTCATTATGAAATGATTGAAAGTAATTAATTTTAATTTGAATTTTGACGGAAAATATATTTTCATCTTACCTTTTCCATGATTTAATCTTGTCATGATCGTTTTTGTATAGGTTACACAATACTATGACTGGAAAATTTAAAGCAGTAATTTAATTATCTAGGCTTAGTATATGAAGGATTTGTAGTATGAAATAACACTGTTATTCCAGTGATAAATACATTTTATTTTGAATAGACAGGGATGGTTTTATTATTTTTGTTTATTGTATTTAACAGTGCTTTGGAACCAAATGCTGCTAGTAGTAATAATACTGATGACACTATGGAATATTAAAGGTCAATCAGTGACCAATAAGACTTCTGTAGTGGAATAAAAAAAAATACATTCGTCATGTTAATGATAAAAAGAATAATGGCATTTTAAAATATCATCGCAATGTCGATATATTCAATTTATGTTTATCGAAATGAGTGGTTAAATGGCTACTGAAAATAAACTATTCTTCTAACTAAAAAATACATGAAACACATAAGCGTCATTGTCTGCCAATGTCGCAATGTGACATAACGGTTTATGCTTTACATACAACACTTTATACGCGTTAAATATCTTGTTTTAAGTCAGTTAGTGTTTGTCATCTATTTTCACTTTTCACCTTCAAAATTAAAAAAAAAAACTTATTTGCAGTGTCATAATTGACCTTTTGTCAAAAAAGACTACTTTAAGGTGTATAAACTAGATAGATAAAAGAGTATCTACCAACATGAACTTTGATATTGAGCAATGTTAGTAATTATTATAAAAGTTCGTTTTTTGAAAGCGTATAGACAGACTGACCGAACCCATAAATCAAGACCTTTTTATTGCAATAACTCACCAACGTGACATTTATTATTGCTGTAATAGCCTATGGCGCTAAATAGGCTTCAGACACTGGCATTTAGTTAGTAGATGTCCATTTTGTAAAGTAAATTATTATACTGATTTACATACACGTGACCAATTCTAATTTAAAACGCATGAAAGTTTAACAGAAGTGATTCGACATATTCCTGCCAAGGTCTGAACAGTATTGATGTATTACATTAGAGTTTTGAAGATGCATATGTGTGAAAGATTTGAAATTAAAATAATTATTTCTAGCATTACAAATAGTAATTAAAACGTCAGAAAAGATCCAAACTCTCATATTGGATTTTTAAATCTAATATGAGATTTTAGTGATAAATTTTAGAAAAAATTGGTAAAAATACCAAAATTAGTACAATTTTTTCCGGGTTTTATTAAAGACCCATTAAAGTATACAGTTTCAAGAAATAATTTAATGTATTCATAAATTAAACCTTGATGATAATTACTTCGATTTTTTTAATACTCACAATTTATGTGACATACCAGGCTTTATTTATTCGTAGTGTTCCCAATCCCAATTGGCAATTTTTTTTTCTTTTCTAGTGATTTATAGTTTTTATTTTTATTTTGGTGTTGATATTTTAAATGCTGGTATTAAATATGTCGCTGTATTCGCCAAAATAATTTAATCTATTTAATTATGAGTAACGATGTTTGAAATAAATGCTGGTCAACCAGCTAAGGGAGTGTTTGTCAAAGAGTTTGTAGGCAATCAGGAATATTAAAAATTCTAGACATAGTAATTTATCACGCGCTGATTCATGTTCATAATAATTAATTCTTTTGATTCAGTGGCAATTTAGATTAATTTTATAGTATTGTTTCTTGAACTGATTTTTCAGACGTATTACAAAGTTGCCTATTAAGTGTCCATTATTTTTTTAAAGTTATACATACGAACCTTTATTTTGCTGGTGATTTGATCTTAGTGATTACATATAATGTTCATGTTTATCACTTTTGTCAGTTATAAAGTAACAGTTTTTATTGTCACAGAATGAAATCTTATCTGCAACGGTTTTGGTATCGGCTTATGGTGTTTATCAAAAAATTGAATATGCAGTTTGAATCGTGAGTGCCCCACAAAATTGAAACAAAGTCCCTTAGTTTTGAATCTGAAAAAAAAATACAGTCATCTTGAAACGTCAAAATTGGGATAAAATTCTATATTCAAACTGAACAACTGCCTTTTGCTGTCCCTTGCGAACAACCGCTCTGACCTGATACACCAATTATATGAACCGTCTTGGAAATAATATTCGTCTTATATTTTATCACTAACTTTTAAGGTATTACAATATCTACGCCACAAATATTTGATATTTTTAAGCCCTGTATGAAATTGATGTACGAATCGAAACAGTTTATGTATGATGTTTATTTACGGTATTTGCATTTGAAATTTCAGAAAAATAGGAGAAAACAGTTTTTATCATAAACATAGCATTTTGATACATAGAAGACGTGGCTTTTTTTACACTTCCAAGTACACCCTAAGCAGGCATTTTTTCGTGTTATTTGATTTTCAACGAACTTAAATAATAAAAAAACACAATTCATCGTGTTATGCTTATGATTCAAAAAATCAGTTAAAAAACTTTTACTGTGACTTTTATATGGGGTATGTATATTGTCAAGTTTAAAGTGTCTACTCAAGAGCGATTTTCACCAAGAAGGTGCGTAGAAAAAGAAAATATATTGACCTATTGACTTTATACGAAATATTTTTTTTTATATCTCTTTTCGGTAGAAAGAAAAATTTTGATAAATTCTATCAAATTACTTTGAACAACATACGTGAAAAGATTAAGAGCAATTCAAAATCTTAGTTTTATTTTGTTAATAAAATATTTTTTCGGAATGAGATTAAAACTATAAAGGCATATTAAATACTCTTAAGAGTGCAATCGATTATCGCCTGATTATCAATCTTTCATATTTAACGGCAATCATTAAAATTTAAGCAAAATTATTTCATACATAACTAAAATGTCGATTGAATGATTAACTTTCATAATTACACCTGCTTTTGCAAAATATTCTTAACTTAATACTTTGGCTTACATTTTGAGATATAATAAACACAATTATATTAAATTTCATATTGTTGGTTAAATAAGACAATAAATGTGTTGTTTTATTATTAAAATATTTAAAAGGTGAAAAATTGAACGTGCTTATTGTTCAGTAAGGTGAGACTCTTAAAACGGTTTAAGTCTTGATTAATGGTATGATACTATGTACTTGATTAAATCGTATGTTTATACTTTTAACTGTTCCAGTACATTTGGCATTTTTTGAAATAAATTAAATATTATGTAAATTAAAAACATTTTTTTTTTTTCAAATTTATCCAGCCGGATGTTGAATTCAAATTGTAGGAGACTATTTTTTTTGTATTTTTTTTTTGTGCTAAATTTGTCACGTGAAAACCCTTATTAATAAATAAAATCATGTTGCCATATGTGTGTCGACAACGTTATAACACACACAACAATAAATGAATCTTTTTTTTTTTTTTAATAATAAAAACACATTTCTTTTTTAGTACTTATTTCCACAATATATTTTTTGATCAGGACCGATTTCGTATATTGTGGAAATAACTGTGTTAAAAAAAAATGTGTTTTTATTATTTAAAATATCATGCCTTTTCATCAAGAAGTGACAGTTAACACCTTAAAAGTGAATAATTGAATCGATGGGTATTTGATCAGTGATCACAGTTATTTCTGTTTGAATCGATCAAATTGAACCTCTCTACCCGCAAAACGACAGAGTTGCTCATGCCTATTGTGATTTTAATTGCTTTTATTTTGCCATCTCTTTGATGGCTCTGTTTACAATTGAGTCACAGTAAACAACCTCACTGGTATTCCGGTCATACATTTAGAGATTTTTTAATTCAACCTCGTGCGCTTCCTGTGAAGTATTTTATCAGACAGATCTTTGGAAAAACGCGTGTTGTGATGTGTATTTAAAGAAAATTTAATGGTTGAATAAATATAATATTCAACAAAAATTTTCAATTGAAAAATCAATCATTACATAAAGTTCAAACAGACCGATAAATTATCTATCAAATTTTTCTCTAAAAATTTATTACTCATTTTTCTCCTACAAAATGGAGAAATTTCTTTATAAAAAGTAATCTGTGATTCTTCATGTTTTTTTTGTTTTATAAATCAAGAATTATCTTTCACTGAAATAGTTTGAAAACAGTCATCAATAATAACTTTACAGCAATATAAAAGATACAACATAAGTGTTTTTTTTAATCTTGATGACACTGTATTTTTCTTATATGTCTGAACAGAGAAAAAAATCAATACCGCAGTGTCTTAAAATAAATTTACGCTCTAAAGATATGTGAATTTTAAATGTTTCGTGTGAATCTTTTGTGCACTATTATTGTTAAAAAAAAAGTTTTCTTCAGAAAAGCTTTGTGTAAAAAACTAATTATTTTTTTAAGCTTGTTATCTTGACGAACTTTCACGTATATTATATAATTAAGTACCGTCAATATGACATATCAAAATGATTTCGGCCAGTATAATAATTTTATCATAAAGTCTAATAAAAAAATGTATTTTTTAAATTTTAATGTGTCGAGTTGATTTTATTTATTCCAATTCTGTTAGTGTGTGCATTATTTAGGCGTCACTATGACAGTTAAAAATAGATGGAAATTCCAGAAGGACCAATAGATTGTTTTTGTTTAGCATAAAACAAAAAATACAAGTGTTTTGAATAAAGAACAAGTAAACACTACATTGCAAATATTTTATTTTTCGTTATTTTCAGCCCATCGATTTAAATTGGAAGACGTTAGACTGTTTAATTATTATTCGTAATAATTCATCGTTCTTTTCTTTTAGTGATATCTTCAGATTTGTTATGCAAAATAAAAATAAGTATTTAGATCGTGATTTGCATATAAGACGCCGTAATTTTTTATATGATTGCCACTAAATTGACAAAGAAATGTTACAATAAACAAGTAATGTGTTTGGTTGTCAAATATAAATTTTATCACATAATAACGGCTTTTTATTTATACCGAAACTATAACTTCGTCTCACATTTCACGCTGGGTAAAATTATATTTAATTTTTTATGGCTATGTAACGAACTGTTTTTTTTATTTGTAGCGATCTCAGGTGACATTACAAATTCGCGTCAATTTTGCTATTGTATATTTAAATATATCCCACTAAAAATTAAATGCCTTCATTATGACCGTAATATCTAGTTTGTAAAATATTTTACTTCATTTCGACATATTTTGAATGATTATCGATATTTTTTTATAATTCTTGAACACTTTTTTGTATACCTAGTACTTTTTAACTCTTTTTATGAATAATTTTGTTTTAATTTTTATTGTTTTAAAATATAATCCGCGCGATAAGCGAAACCTGTTCTGATCATCATTATTTAAAATTGTGGAAATATTACCAAACAGAATTATGTTTAATTTTTTAAATATTATGCCTCTCCATCAAGAATGACAGTTAATATCTTAACAGGAACTATGTAATCTAACATATGTTTTCAAGAATAGTTGTCACAGTATTATACAAAGCGGGTATCTATTTTAGACCCGTTATTCTAACAAATTACTCATTGTATTCATAATGGTATAGTTAATAATCTATTTGTAAGTATTTCGGTTATAAATGTGTCACTAAAAACCATTAATATATGAAAAAAGATATATTACTGCAATAACTTAGGTATCTAGCAACGAAAAAGACGGCTACACGCGCTCGTAATTATAAGACATTACTCCTAACAATGCCAAACTGTGAGATATGAACGAAAAAAGTTATTAATAAAAACTGACTGTTTTTTCTATTTTCGGGAGCAGATAAGACTACTTTTTTTATTCAATTCGTTTCCAATGTGGAGACTATGTGTTTGCAATGGAGGGATTCTAATATAAAATTATTATATCATACGAAGACTGCTTGTTACCTTATCTAGTGATAGCGCTAAACACTTTCACTTCGCTCTATTTCTGGATAGTAATGGTGGGAGATGATTTTAGGGAAAAAAAAATTAAAATATCTAAGGAAATGCAAAATTAAATTTATCTAGGCTGCCATTAAAAGCGCGTAAAAAATGAATCATTGATAAATGAAATATATTTTAAGATAAAGATTTATTAATCTATTTACTTTGTTAGATCAAGTCGAATAAACAGTCCTATAACATAGTATATATATTTATTCTATTAGAATATTTAGGTATTTCAATGCTAGACTAAAAGATTCATTTTGCTTATTCGATATTTTTATAAACAACTGGAATTACTTGTTATTAATTATGAAGTTTTAAAAAAATAAGAAAGAGAAAATGTTGAAATAATTACGGTCAATTGGTATAGCAATATCGATCAAAGAAAAAAATATGTATATACATTCTTCAATATTTGATGGGTTCCTCGGTATAATTTTACAAAAACTCATCGGATGATTTGAAGATAATTTGAAAGAACAAACATGTGGTTTGACATTGGGCATGCAAAATTTTGCGCACTCTTATTTTTTTTATTTGATCAAAATTAATTATAATATATTTTGAGTAAAGTTATGCTTTTAGTGATGATACACCTAGACCTGGTTTTGGGAATAATAAAATAAATGTTTTTTTTTGTCATTTTACCATATTCTTATTTTATTTCAGATAAAAACATCCATGTTTTTATCTGAAATAAAATAAGAATATTGTAAAATGACAAAAAAAAAACATTTATTTCATCAAATTAGAAAAAATTAATCATTTAGAAAACCGTCGAAGCTCTATGAAATGAAAAACAAATCGATGAGAGGTACTAAGATCTTTGATTGCAGATTCACTGTTATTTAATCATTAGAATGAATACAACTTAAAGCACAATATATTATTGTAAATGTGAATGACAGTAAAATTCACAAACATTTTTCATAAATTAATGTACACTTTTTAATTTATACGCTTTTTAATTATTAAATAAACTTGTAACTACAAAGAACTAAAACAGTATGACAGCAGTACACATGGTACGCGATTAATTTTGCAGATATAACGAAGACAATTCATCCAACATATAACAGTCACAATTAAATATTGTTTATAAATAGAATGATAAAGTAAATTATTATTATTATAGAATTACAGAACGTAAAAATAATATTTAATTCAAATAGGGAATAAAAGCTAAACAATCTTTTTTCAAGGCTCGTGATGAGCAAAACCAGTCGTGACCATAAAATGTTTACTGGAAATAGAACTAAAAGTGTAGTGTTAACTATTAAAAATATGATACCATACCACCACGAAGTGACAGTTTATATCCGAAAGGATAAGAAAAATATACATATTCATGCTGTTTATTTGAAAAATTAGGAAGAAGTATGTTGATAGATTTGACCTTTCAGGATAATAAGCAAGGCTACCAACGAAAATAGTGAAACACATTTCAATACAAGCTCAATTTGGTTTATGTAATTTGTTATTTATCATGATAACGTAGCCGCTGTGTATAAATAAATATCAACCACTTTGTTCGGCCGATTAGGGCGTACTCCACAGTTTTAGATTGTTCTTATATGCAAGGTACGCCGATGAAGCAATTTTGCTGTTAATTTTGATTTATGATATTAATTTGACGACGTCCCGGTGCCGTATTCGCCTTAATTAATACCTTTCAGGTAACATGTCACTTACTAAAGAGACTAAAATAAAGTACGGCCAGTGTTCATCACATTAATTTGACATTACATCGAATTTATTTATCCACGTTCATGGAAAGGTTCAATTGGTAAAGTAATGCTGAAAAATGACAAATTTGCAAACGAATGATTGGGATTTTACATTTTTCTTTTATTTGTATAAACATATTTATTTTTGTAGATTATTCGAAGCAACTATGACCCATCGCAATATTGAAGCATACGCATTTGAAATAAAATTTAATAGTGTTATTCTTATTGATTTTTATTGTTTATTATTTTGAAAATGACTTTGTATGAGCTTTCATATATATATATATATATGTCATTTACAATATAAAACAGTTTAATCTAAATGTTCTTGCATGACTTTTAAAAAATAATTGCTTTTGACCAATTTAAAATTCACATAAACGCTGTATTTATAACTATAGTAAACAGAAGATTAACCCTTAATAGGGTGATTTAACTAAGTTAACTTTATGGTACGTGATATGTGAAAGCAACTTTTATTGAAAAGAGTGCTTAATCTATTTTAAATGATCATACTTAAGTCTAGTGAAATAAAGTTATTCGGATCATTTTAAATGTAAGATTACAATTTTATCATCCTATTAATCGAACCTGAAATATTGTGTTAAGTACCTTTTTTATTACAAGGTTACATAAGGAATAATCCAAGACAACTTTGGCATGAATGCTAAGCAAAAAATATTCTTAATAAATAACACGATAAAGTAAAGAGAATACCAAGTGATGAACGTTCTATTATATTGTATTTTTTCTTAAAAAAATGTTTATTTTCCCAAAGAAAATGGTAGGTTACTCTCGGTTGGTAATATATCATCCTTCGTTTTCGCGATATTTTTCTAAGAAGAATCGTCCAAAAAATTGTTCATTTTCACCCAGCACACTTGTTTAGCTATATAACATAATATATATATTCCGCATGAAAAACTTGCCACCGTTTACTTACTTTCTTTTTTGGGTCTCTATGTTGAACTAATATTTTTGCAGACATTTTTGTCAAATAAAAATTTGTATCCGCTTTATTTGAAGTACTGAATAAAACATTTTCAATTACACGTTTGTTTCTGTCGTTTGAAAATTTAAATTTTTTATTTTAATAGGTCGTAGTATTATATATAACTCTTAATGTTTATGCTTAATGTTTGTTTAACTCAAAAATATTTCGCATGCCTAAGCAATATATTTTAGTTTAAAAAACATTTGGTTGACAACTCTACAAATATTTATTAAATCCGTATGTCATTACGTTAAAAATAAACATATAAGTGATGTTAGCGCCCAGTATATGTTAGAAGCATAAAAAAGGTAAATTTACTACGGGCTAGATTTTTCATGAAAACATATAAATTCGGTTGTTCAATCATGCTGAATGAGAGTGATTATATAAAGGTGGGTTCAATCTTACAAGGGTTAGTATACGGTTATTTTATTTTTAAGTTACTATTGGTGTGAATAATTTAAAATATTACCCATATACATGATTTTGAATACAGCTTTATAATTGACACAAAAGTAGTATTTCAAGTGCCTTAACTGTGTTCCTTATCCATGAATAAAAAATAATCGACCTGATGTTAACCTTAGGTCTAGCAGAAAAATTAGTTGATCATTTTTAATATGGACATGGACGATGTTAAGGTGATTAAAACTAATAATATTTATTGATCACTTTTCATTGTATTATAAATATTTATTTATCTAAGGTGAAAGTGGTTTGATGAAAAACTATAAATAAAACATATTTTGTGAGCTATATTATACTCATTTATACATTACATTACTAATTTAATTGCTATATTACAAATATTTTATATATTTATGTATTTTTGATTGAATTATTTTTAAATTACTTAACATTCATATTTCATATACATTTCTCGAAAAGCGCTTTTAAATCAATCAAAACAATACGGTCCATTGCTCTAATTTCTAATTTGACTGATGCAGACGCTGGTTTGATTGAATATAATGTATTGTGAATTCAATTACGGTATGTTAGGGAAAACCAAAACGTTGTGACTTGGTTATGGTAATCAGTGATTTAAATCTGAAATAAATTAATGCAACGAATTGTAGTGTCCGCACACAAAACCAGCATCTTAAAGTGTTTACAAATTTAGTGGCTGGCTACTTTACTGTAAGGGCTTTTTCATATAAAATAAAACAGACGACTAACCCCCAGCGTGTATGTCTGTTAAACGGATATTCAATCGAAGAAATATAATTTTTTAATCGTTTGTAATACTAAATTATCTTGCTTTCACATTTTCAGAATAATCAAGACCGATTCTACTCATACCAAGCGTTATCAACTGATAAAAAGTCTTAACATGGCTATTTATATTTCAAAGCAGTTTTTTTGCTGAAGTATTTTCTTTTGATTACATATAACACGTCCAAAACAACAATACTCGTCACAGAATAAATCATATTTTTTCCTCGCAAACGTTTTTTTGTACTTTTGCTAGAAACATACAATGTATTGCCCTCTAAGTAAACCTTGTGTGTGTGTCAAATATTCACCTGTCAGGAGTTTTGGTATAAATGAACGGCAATTTTTCACGAGTTTTAGTTTCACCTTGTGCGAGCAGTCATTAGTTTTATTGTCTCTATCTACTTTTAGCTGAGGATTTTGTTTTATACGGCCGAAAAAATAATCAAACATTTTAGTCCAGGTAGGCGTAGCGTCGTAGATTCTTGCTACGATTCTACGCCACGTAGTAGTAACATATTTTTTTAAAGAGATTGAACATACGACTCGACTATTCCGCTCGGGTAAATAGATGTGTGTAAATAAACTTTATTAATATTAGATTAGTAGCATGTGCGAAAAAAAATGATTTGAATTACATATAACTACAATAAATTGACCAATAAGGGTGTTAATACAACAAGCCATATAAAATATATATAGTTTATATCTTTAATGTTATACACTGAATAATTTATATATTAGTACATACTGCATTCGAAATCGTGTGAAAAAAGTCGATTTCTCATCCGGATTCCGCTTAATTTATGATGTTACATCATTCATTTCTGAATATTAAATCGAAAGAATGAAATGATGTTGAGTTTGGTTGTTTTTTTGATCAAGTTGTTGAAGGCGTTGGGTTTCACAAATTTTTATATCTTTTATCATAATAATAAAAGGTTATTAAGCAAATGGTAATACCAATTTTATTTTTCGAATATAAATTTTTCTTTTATGACACAGATTTATTATTATAATATTATATTCACCTAATTATGTTTGATGTTTATTTTTTTTAACGAATTTTTCTTAGTAATTATGAAACATGTCATGGTTATAAGAGTAAGATTGAAAAATAATTCCTCAATATTGTGAAAAAATTTATACATATGTTATTGTTTGAAGAAGTAAATTATTTTTTCTACATTAAAAGCTTTCAAACTTATTTTTCAATAGGGCAAAGAACTTTTTTAAGGATTTTGATATAATTGATTTTTTTTGAATATATATCGCATTATAATATCTTTTTAAAGATTGGTAATATTATTTTATTAAAATGAAGTTCTATCAATTATATTCCACTTCAATCAATGTATGGAATGGTCAATTTTTAACGACATATTTGCTTAACTGACATATTGTTTGTAACGACATATTTGCTTAACTCATATTGTTTGTCTACTAAAATATTGCAGTGACTGAGATTAACATATACGAGAAGTTTGTCTAAGATACGCTTCAAAGAATCCTTGCGCTCTACAACATCTATTTTGTTATTTGGCTCCCGCTTGTAAACTTTCCACTCCAACTTTTAAATATATAATAAATTACTTCTTTTTCAAACTAGTTCTATTATTTTTAGTGGTGAAATATATTTATTAAGAGTTTTTGTCATTTTCAGATTTGACAGAGTTTTGATGTGTCTATAAAATTATAAAAATGTTATATTTTAATGGTTGCTTGTTTTTATATACGATATAACACGACTTTTTAATTGAATTTATTTGTATGGAAAAAGAGGGTTAGAAAAGAGTATGACCAGTAATAAACGCACACAGACTGGAGAAAATATAGTTTGAAATACATTTTTTTATCGGATAAAGTTTCGAGACCGTTTATTAAAACTTACGAGGCAAATAACACAGATGCTTTCACATTTGCCACAGAATTGAACAGTGGTAATTTGTTTTTTGTTGGAACATGTCAAAATGTAGTCAAGTGTTAAAACGGCAAGAATAATGCCTAAAGTTGCTTTTGAATTGCTCGCCTTGTCTTACTTTCAGATTTACGAGCTTCATTTTCAAATATTTAAAGTGGGACTACCTACATTTATTTATTTTAAACTTTTAAATGTTGAGCATATAAATTTTTGATGGCAATCATTCTTGTCCCTCCGACATAATTTCATTCGTTTTTATTCGCTTCCTCATTAGCAAGTCATAAAAATTATAAATGGGAAATTACTCAATTTTACAATTTTTACGGTCTTCTTAATTTCTTGTAGCATGATAATTAATTAGGATTATTCAATTAGTTTCTTCCTAATTAAGATCGACTTTTGACTGACGTCTTTGGCCTTTTATCTTTAATTCACTCGATACAAACACTTTTAAGTATCAGCTTTCTTCTAACAAATTTAATTTAAGTTTCATTATCTAATCGATATTTCGTAGATATAAGTTATTTTGAAAAAAAATTGTTTCTCAAAAAGTCTAGCTGTCTGACGATAATTTGTTCAGTTGTATAGATTACGTAGTAAATTACTAGTATGTTTTGTAAGAAATTGGTACAATTTTAATGTTTTCTGGCACAACATTAAATTTTATATCTATAAATATGTTATTTTAAAAATTAAAACTTTGTAAGCCTTAAAAATTGTTGGACTATTACGAATCGATCAGGTTAATCAGGGTTTTAGGTGCTGTAGAGTAGATAATTTATTGAGCTCAATTACTGAATATCAAAAACGGAAAAAGAAGAATCGCGAAGTTATAATTGAATTTAAGTACACCTAACTAATTATGTACAAAAGAAGTTAAGGAAAGTTTTCAAGCTGTATGCATTTCAAGTGGAAACTGCAATTAAATCTTCGTTTCGCAGTCTTTGAAATGGAATGAGTTTTGAATCTTTTTTTTTGTCTTGCTTAAACTTTTTTGTTCCGATATTAATTCACTTGGCAATTACTGCTCATTGTTTATTTGATACTTTTTGAAGAAAAGAGAGAAGAGAGAAGTTAAAAGGCGTCTTAAAACGAAGCTATATAAGAACATTTATTATTATTTGTGAAGACAAATTTACTAGCTGGAATTTGATAAAATAACTGCATGGAAATTTTCTTTTAAATTAATACTAGTAAAGTTTTCTTGTGGCCATTTGACTTCGCCATAAATTATTATGTCGAAAAATTGTGTCTTTCTTATCTTTAAAATATTCTTATCATAGTAACATATATACGTCAATTTATGAAGAATTTTATACTGTCTCTTTATATCGTAAAGATAAGAACCGGTCTCAGAACCAACATTGTACCTAAGCATTGCGCTATATAAATATAACTAAATATTTTATTTTTCTACCAAGAATTGACAGTTGACCTTTGTATATTTTTATTCATGTACAAAATAGTGTTACATAGTAGATTTTCTCGTTTAATGAATTGTCTTCTTGCGGAAATTTGAAAGGAGCCGTGCAAAATAGATTTGCAATTTAATAACAAGATCAGAAACAAAATTCTTTCAAATGTGTTCGTCATTGCATATTTGAATCTACAATATATTAAAAGATCGATCAATTGTCAACAAAAAATCAACAACATTACCAATATATTCCTTAAAATATTTTGAAATGGAAGCCGTTGTTTCTTGTTTATATTGTATTTTAAGCAGTTATTTTATGATATATATGAATAATTTTTAAGTCTTATAAAAGTACTGAATTGTATAACTTAAAAGCAAAAACGTTTCATAGAACGATTGAAAATATGTGTAGTAACGCTTTTTTGAATCAATAATATTACAGACGTATCTGTAAAGATAAGCATCTATAACTAAGCAAAGTTTAAAGAAAGGAAATGAAAAAATATCAAGTACCCAGTCCTTTTATATAAAAATCAAATAAATGCATCAAGTAAAGACAATTTTATTGCCTTAAATTTCCGTTCTCAAATTTTTTCTCAATGCAACATTTTGTGTTATAACTAAAATGGTTATAATGCTTTACATAATGTGATAATAGAAGAATTGTTTATAATTATCAGTAAAGCCAATTTATTGATCTTAATTATTGACCATTAATCTATGGTATGAACATTATGGTTATTTCAGAATATCAGATATAAAGGTTTCAAGAATGATGCTGAAATCTTTATTTTTTTATAATTCTTTCTCAAATAAAGTTTTAAATTTCCCAAAACGTTTAGGCTCATTACAGGCTCACACAATATACCACGGTCGATGTTATATTGCTTGATAACAACGTATCAATAGAAAAAAATGGCGCGTTAGAGACTAATCTCCTAATAATTCCTAAAGTGAATTATGTCCAATTTATTAGTCGTTATATTTTGTTATAGAGGAACACTATATATCACACTGAGAGTGAATTTAATATGTCAGAAACTCGCATTGTATTGCGTAGAAAATAATAGGCTTAGGCTAATATTTCAACGGGAAATTCCCGTGTTAAAATTATTATTTCGTTATCGTTGCAAAACTTCACTAACCAAATTAAAATTATATGCTCATGAAAATAAGCATACAGTAAGTATAGCCAGAAGCGGATCCACGCACATGGAACATTTTTCATTAAATCTAGGCGTATCAAAAAAGCCATAAAACTTGTGCGAAATTTAAATTAAATTAAAATTTCATTATGCAGCATCAAAATTATAATGCGAAAATGCTTTTTACTCATTTTTTATCTGAAATATTGTAACACAAAAAAAGTCTCAGAGTACAAATCATGATGGCGATGATTTCAATAATGGCGCTATGGTTATATTTACATGTAATATTTTTCTCAACTAAATAGAATCTCTTATTTGAAGCAACATCGTGTGAATATACCGTCATTGGTTATATGATCAAATATTTGATAATATAACAAAGACATATCAGGTTTTTTTATATAACGTTATCATATTAAGAAATTCTTTTAAGTTGATTGGTTATTACAATTCTCCGTAAAACGTCAGTTAATTTAAGATAAACTTTAAAAATGCTTACATAAAATATACTTTAAATAAGTAAAACCCAAGCTTAAAGGTAATATTGTGTGAGTATGAGCACTCAGTCGGTTACAATCAACCATACGTTTAATTCAACATTAATAATAATGTGAAGAGACTGGTTGCTTTTTGTGAGGTAACTCAAGCGTCAACCACGTTTACGAATAATTTAAATAATTTCTAGAGAAATCATCATAATAGTTAATTCTGTATTTGATGTTAATTGATCTGTCTCAATTAGGGCTCTTCAACTTCTGAATAATGAAGATCCTACTCTGAAACAAACGGGACGATGCTAATCTTTGTTCCTTACTATTACTAAAGACAAAAGTACGCTTAGTTATTTCCAAGCTCGCTTCGCGTAAATAAATCATTACAAAGAACCTGAAAGCATAATCATTCTATTAACTTTTAATGCTCATCGCTATCTTGTAGAATTTATCGTTTCTACAAGCAATTCTCTTCAATTTCTGTTATAAATTCAAGAAAATTGACTATTCAATCTCCTGCAGGTAAAAAAAATAACACTTCAATTTACTGATCATTTCAACTCTCGTAACATGAAAAAATGTGCTGTTTCTGGTTCAAATCTTAATTTACATAGTCTCAAGTTAATTTTAAGAAAATTTTGAACACTTCTGTCATTATTTTATATGTTAGCTGTTTGTGTAATTGGAGCATTAAAACATAAAGATAAAATTTTCGTTGACGTTTTGTTGTCCGAGTTTGACGTTTAATAATAGTTAATTATTTTTACAGTTGATTAGTATAAGCGTTTAATACGCCACATATTATATTGTAAAGAACTTTTTGGACATATATTCAATATAAAGTTCGATATTTTAAGGTAATTTGGAAGCAAAAAATCTTACAATAGCATCGTAAAAGAACAAGAATATAAGTGACTAACCATTTTTGATATCGTACGACATCGAATATGTTTGTTTGCCACTTTTGCCAGCAGGGTGCTGCTACAACGAACTTTGTTTTTGTGCCAAAAACTGTAAAGATAAATTACTGACCCATTGAAATACTGAGTCCTAGAGCGATTTGTGGATTTTTCCCGGTTTTTTCAACAAAGAAAGGTGAATACTTCATGACCCATATAGTGGTTATCCCCGATAAACTAATCTGAGCTTAAAAGAAAGATGTAATGTATGAAATATACTTAATCTTATTTCATCATATCTTGGTTGCCTTTTCTCTACATTTTTATCCAGTGTAATAGATACTCCGAAATTCAATCTACTTTTTGAGCGCGTATTATTTATATAATAAAAAGACGGTTAGCATTTATTTTTTTAAAACTATCTACTTTAACAACTCGAAATACATTTATTTGATATATGCAGACACAGTTTAGTATCAACTAAAATTGGTTCAATCGTATTTCCGCAAAGATTTCATCTCTCATCTATGGATAGCGAAAATTAAATATTAGATCGAGATTCTGTATCTTTTATCGTATTTACCGTCTAATTTCTTGGAACACGATACGTACTTAATATCTTAGCAATGCACTTCTTCGATATAAGGCGAAAAAATATCTATCATTATTGTATCAGCCGAAGATTTTTTCTTCGTCACCTTTCATAAACTTTCTTTCGCACAAATAAAAATAAACTAACACGGTGAAAAAATAGCAATGTATTTTAGTTCTACAAAATACATTGCTATTTTTTCACCGTGTTATAATGGAGTTCTACCAAGTGAATTCCAATTCAATCAATAAAAAATAAACTACACTTTAAATAAACATTTTTTCTAGACATATTAAATTATAAAATCTTGGATTCTTGTGGTACTGGAAAAAATCGTATCCCAACTGAAAATTTCAATTTATCAAGTCAATTTTTGGATTTGTATTCAAAAGCAAAGGTGTTTTTTTAAATGTTTCTATTCATTACATTTGAGTTCCATAGTTATCTACCTACTTTCTTAAAAAATACATCATATTCATCATTTATGTAACCAGCTGTTATTTAAATAGTATTTTTTTTGTGTAATCAATATTAAGATACTATATTCTCCAAATTAAGCGTAAGAATGACTAACTTAAGCAGGCGCTGTTTTTATTCACCAATCTGACGAAACAATTAAAACTACTGAAGCAATAAAAAGAAAATGTTTTTTTAATCAATGATTTATTATTGTTTTATAGTATATAACTATTTTCTCTAATTGGGATGACACCTTCTTTTTTTAATTGAAAATTAACATCACGCAGGTAACAAAGAGCTTAAATTATTATTGTTTCCTTCGAAAAAAACCAGTTACGCTTTCAATTTTTTCTCTCCGCGTACCTCAAGATGACTAATGCGACAATTTTTCAGGTAAAATGGACAGCCGCTATACGTACCGGCGTCACGGCGCCTCGGTTTAAACATAAAGGGACATAATTTATCACACAGATTGAAACGATGAAACAGTGACGGGTTGCCAGTGATACTTCATCAGTGCTCCGTGGCAATCTGCTGTCACGCAACATTGGGATAGACTGGTTCAAATTGAACTGATAAAATAAAATAAAATCTCAAACTTTCTTGTAATTAATTAGCAGTGCTAAAAATTATTTTGATACCCAACGTTGATAAATTCGCATTGAGTAATAAAATTGTCACGAGTATTAAGACAATGATAGTTTTATTCCTTTAAGCGCTTTATATTTTTATCGAAGAATAAGTTATAGTAGCATATTAAAAAAAACGCACAAAGCATATAAAATACTTAAACATTCATTATTTTATCCCTATTCAGAAGAAAATTATTTTTAATACTTCAGCAAATAACATTCAATATTATATTAAGTAAATTTGTTATAATATTCTCATTTGACAAAAAATAGAGCATTCGTTATTTTTTCTTTCTTTCGGCCGTTTATGATTCAGATAAACTTGTCAAAGTATAATATTTTATTTAATGCATCCATGAAACTATTTAATATAAGTGAAAATGTATTAATTTAATTTGCTATATGGAATCAAATATGTATAATCTGAAAAATGTGAAGAACTACTGTAATATCTTATCCCTACGTTTCAATATATAATATAATTTATTAATTAAACGCTTTTTGCTAAAATATGAAAAAGAGTTAGACATAATAAATTAGCTGGATTTTTTTAATATTTCAATCCCTAAATAAACCATTTTTCTTCATGATGCTATTTCTTTTGCAATATCTGTATTATCGTTTTTTTGTTGTAAAACAAGTGATTGCTCTTTTTTTAATATCATATGTGATAATTCGTTGCTGTAGAGATTAATTACACGGCCATCATATATAACTAAATTTCATTAAATAATATATACGACCGTTTCATTTGACAATGAATTAAGGATATCATGTTTCATTAATATTTAAAGCGTTTGGTGTTTGGCTTATACTAAGTAGTTAGTGACATAAATATGCTTGAATGGCAATGATGTTTTCAATTATTGGACTTATAGAAAAGAAATACTGAAAAGTTAAAGTCAGATTTCGAGAAGAAATAAACCATTAAATAGTGTGTCTGATGATAAATCTCGTAGAGAGAATTCATAATTAAGATCCTATATATTACACAAAGAGCGATTAACATACATTCGATCAGTTATTTTTTAATTCATTTTCTATTTGCTTTGGTTTAATCGTGTTTATAAAAATATTTGAGCAACTTGGAAAAACGATAATAAAATAAATATTATCATTAATTATTTATCAAATAACTACAACTAAAAAACTAATAGATATTATATTTAAAATATTTAAATTATGCCATTACTAACTAACAGTATATAAAAATTACAGTGATCAAATTTTACCTACACATTACTCATTATATTAACTGTTTTGAGTAAGCGTAAATGTTAGCGTGTATTAATTATAAATATAAATATATACACATACTAATTTGGTTAAGGTATGAAATACTTAAAAAATGGTTAAGCATCGGAAATATCCAAATGGCAAAGATTTTCGAGCTAGTTGTAAGACGTCTGAAATTTACCAGGAAAAGTTATAAAAATCTGCTACTTTCATTTTGTTTGCTCGCCAAATGTTGAAGACTGTTTTATACTCCACATACATTATGAAGCAAAATCACCATACCGGCACGGTACTCCGTTCAGACAATCACTTTCATTTTACCTTACTTTCTATGAGTACATTCGTTTAATTTTGTAAAAGAATAAATATTCTTAGGAAATACAATTTATTTTTATTTAATTACTGTAGCCTGCTCCCAACTTCTGTGTGTAAAGGTTTGAATATGAGGTTCACTTTTCAATTGCATAATTATATTTCTTTATTCGATCTTGAGTCTATGGTGTAGATTTTCAAATATTAATAAGAATTCCTCATTGAAAGTTTTTATTAATAAATTTGCTGTGAATTATTAAAAAAGATGTTTAGAGCAAATTATTGGTAGAAAGCATTGTAAATATTAAAAAAAACACAAATTCAATGAGTTCATATTCTATTTATTATATCTGGAAATGTTGGCCGTTTTTACAAAAAGTGAATGTAATTAGCTGATCTTTAAAAAAATGTTGTAATTTTCTATAACAAGTCCAAATACTCTACACAGGAAGCTAATATTTTCTTTGGTTAAAAAAAATATTTTTTCAATTAAATAAATAAAAACTCTCGGTATTATGGTAAAAACATCATACATAACGGATATATGTTATATTAATACAAAATCACTAGAATTTTAAATTTGAATTTTGCACGATGTGATAATGCATGAAGATGCCTAAAGGCGAAACCCGGGACGATGATGACAAAACATGCAGAATTGTACAAAATATAGCAATTCCAATATTTGATATTGAAATTCCATTAAGCACTTTCAGTCGATATCATAAATTACTAGAATTTTAGTTTCTTCTTTTAAAGTTTTTCGTTAAAATATTTGAAATCACCAATGTGCATATGTATCAAAAAAGATTACAGTATAACTCTATCGAACGTAAAACTATTCAGGCAAAGTATTTGCATTTCGGATGATGGACTTGAAACATCGCAAAAATATTTGCATTGATGAGAAAAATCCACGAACTCTGGGCACAGATTTTTGCGAAACGGAAATAATATGCCAAGAAATCTATTGCGTAATCGTGCTCCGAAATTCTTGCTTAAAATGAAAAAGTAAAAGTTTTTTATGCATTTGAGTTCATGAAATGAGTTATTAGATTTTTGAAAGCGGCCTGGCAATAATTATTTAAGAATATTTTATTACTCAATATACTAATAACACATACAATGAAACATTTTTCAATAATAAACTAAAATTTATATCAAAAATAAATGATTAGCTAAGTTTTTTGAAGAATCGGTTGAATTTCGGAATACCAGATATACAAGGTATTGTTTTATTGTCATTTAAAAAATATCTAATAATTTTTAGCCAATATTAAGAAAAAAACTATGTAATGCAACGAATAAATGTCACCCACAAGCCAAAAAGCACAGTGGCTATAAAAACGTCGTACTTTAGTAATTAATCAGGTAAGATTGAAAAACTAATTTCAAAGTCAGCCTAAAGTTTACTTCAACGATATAAGTCTGTTAAAACTAAGGTATTCAGATTCCTATACAAAACGGTTTAAAATGTTTTCATTCAGACATTACAAGTCAAGCTTATTAGTTTTAAGGCGACTTACCCTTTTTAAAATACGATTGATGGTGAAAAAAATCATCATTCAATAAAAGCTCCTATAAAGATACTTCACTATTAACAGTAAAAAAACATTATCCTTACTCTCTTTAAATTAGAAAGTCAAACAGTTATATGATAATATATGAAATATTGAGTTATGTATAATTTAACATTAAAATAAATTTTACGTAATATGTTCAAATATAGAATAACAAAGCTTATCCACAGAATAACTAGAAATGTATTCTGCATAATATTTTAATCTGTTTACATTAGACATGCATTATGAAATGCTTTAGATCTTCAAATAAAATTATTCAATAAACTTCTTGGCAACGGCGTCTATGGGAATTTTAGCCGTCATTGTTTGAAGAGATTTTTATGGGAAGTAATAAGGTTTTATTCGGTATTTTTTCAGATGGCGGATCAGAAATTCCAATAATTTGCTCTCAGTTCCAATAAAGGCGGTCTATGAAATAAAAGGGATAGTTTTTCATTATTCTTTTCTAGTTCAAAGTAAATCGCTTCACGGGCAAATTAATAATAAGCCTCTATTTTTTTATTCTTCGGTATTGCCGGGATGGGATACCTCACTTGGATTAGTGATATAAAAAAAATCCTTCAGAATCTTCAAACAACGTTTTTTTCGTCATAATTACATATTATATAGTGACATTTATGATAAAAATGTCGTATTAATATTATATTTTACTAACTTTACCAAAAATATTAAGTTAAATATAAAAATAGTTAAAGTAATTTATGTCAAAAGAACGAATTCAAAGTTGTTTTATAGGAGCTTGAATGTAAGCTACGTTTCTATATATGAAATGTCTTATATACAAGCAAAAAAATTCTTAAAGCTTTCCACCTTAATGCTCGTTACAATATAAATTAATAACTTTCTTGGGAGTCGTAAAAAGTTAATTACACTGCCTTTAGATTTTATGAAAATATGTACTGTATGATTATAATTATAGAATGAAACTTAAAATATACTGGCTTTTATGAATACTTAACTAAAAATAATTATCAGTGAATACTTTTAATGATCATAAAAAACAAAAGTATTTGGATACAATCTGGTTTTATTGATAGATAAAATAGTTCAAATGAATTTTTAATTGTTACAACTTTGTACGATACCACATGTTTTGTCACTAACGACCCGCGTTTCGCCTTTCGGAATCTTTAGGCATTCTATCACAATTCATTTTTGATATTGAAATTCCATCAAGCACCTTCAGTCGATTTAATAAATTATAGTTAAATGATTTTTATCTAGGTTATTATCGATAATAAAAAAGTTTTTTATAGAAGAGTTGGAACTATAAACAATTTGACATTTGCAACATAAGTTTTATTTTAATGAGAACTCTTTTATTCAGTATGGAAATTTTACATAAAAATCTCTATGAATTCTTCGAATATAGATCAAGCCGTGCATAGAAGACGCCACTAGAAATGCAAAACTTGCAAAGTAATGTTCGGAAAGTTAAACACTCACCAAAATGCGACAGACAAACTGAAAGTATTTTTGATTCTGAATCACATTCTGAAAATGACAAGAACGGGTCGGAGAATTGCTATCGCCTTCAAACAGTCGTTGGTAATATCAACAAACAAAAAATGCAAGCTTGAATATGGAGCGTCTTTCAAAGTACCTGTAAAAACATTGTTCGTGTCACAGTGAAGCAGCAACGTCCTGATTTTTTTTCGCTTAATAAAAACACTGCTTAAGTACGAGACGAGTATACCAACAGCAAACTGACTCTACATTGGATTGACTACATTTATACTTTTAGGGAATGGCGTATTACAATAATATTTGCTGTTTTTTGAGCGTAAAAGCGTCGTAGTCGCCCTTTACTTCGATACCTACCATTTTTTTCTTCTAATCAGTGTACAATACAGAATATCTTCATAGTAGGTTTATTTATAGTAGTTTTGATTTTAGCGAAGTTAGTAGTGATAAAAATAGATAAAATAAAAGTAATGAAGCCACACATTTTACACCAATATACCCGCAATAATTCTATGATTGAAATTTGTTACAAAAGCGATACCTCCTCGACTTTTTAGTATATATTAACATTGTTCTTTTTGAATAGCGTTTAAGTTTTACTTGAATGGAAGTTAAAAACATCGACAATACATGATTTAATGAACGGAGAGAGTTAACAATGAAGCATTTGACATATAAATACTGGATCAGCAATATCTTTTCGTGTCAGTATGCTTTGTAATTATAATTGACTACGCGTGGTGTCATAATGAGAAACCTTACTTTTTATTCGAAGGTTTGAGTAAGTTTGAACTGTTTTTTGAAATTGTCTATTGTTTTTTGTAAACGCATGAAATGGGTAATAAAATCCAGACACCTTATTTCAATTATCGTATAACATTCATACGTAAGTGTTTCGATTACTAAAATTGAGCCAAATTTCAATGAGAAATTATAAAAACCTCAACCCAATAATTTCTGTGTGAATATGGTTTAATGATTAAAAATATAATTTCACATTATATAGAAATCAATTTTGAAGGACATACATCGTTTATATGAACAGTGTACCAAGCATTACATATTATAACATATCATTAGAAACTGGTATATATGCATATCTTAAATAACAACTGATAAAGTTAAGCAAAACAGTTAAATATGTGATTGTAATAAAAATGACAGTCACATATTCATAAATTATTAAATGTTGCAAAGAATAAAGATCGAGCAAGTAAAAAACTTGTTTGAACTGATCGAATCAACATGGAAGATATCAAGAGAAAAAGTATATTCAGTAATTAAATGTGATCATACTTATGAAAATTAAAAACAGGAGACTAAACGTATGCCCGAAGAGCATGACATCATGTATAATTTTTATCACCCAATTGTTTTGCTGAATATTAAAAGAATTGTTTATTTATTTTGTTTAAAATAAAAATTTGCTTCATATAAAACACAAAATATAATAACGTTTATTCTAAATACTGTTTTAAGGAATATAGCTTGCAAACATTGTAGATACCTACGAATATTTCAGTCGCTAGTTATATAAAATAAACTTTGCCGAAAAAAATATGTAAAAATTCTCTTTATCTATTTAAACCACTAACGAATACACAATAAACCATCCTCGATACTATATTTTAAATTACTTTCTGTAAGATTGATTACGAAAAACTAGACTGCAATTTATCCCACGCCAAAAGCATTTACCGCAATAGTTTTTTTTTTCCTAGACAACCATTTGCTGCATGAAATTAAATGATTTTTTTGTGGAAATAAATTTAAAAAACCTATCTATAAATCTCAACATTTTTGGTTCAAATTAAGACGAAGATTTAAGTACACGAGACTTTGCTGATTTATTCCATCATGACTGGATGGCGGTTTGTAACTTTCTGTAAGTTTGAGAAATTTGGTGAGACTAATGTTGCGTTTGCAATTACTTTATAATATAGTACGTGATCGTTTAAATAAGACGCAAAAGCATACTTATTACGATTTATGTTGCAAAATACCGATGAAATAAAATTCAATTGCACGATATTAACGTTTGAATTAATTAATGATCTTGTAAAAACGTATTATTTATAAGAGTATAATATCATATCATATAGTATGCTTGACATCATTACATTCAAACTTCATTTTACTCAACTGCAAACCAAGTAATTTAATTCTTGAGAAATACCTTCCACATGAAAATTAAAACTGAATACCGAAAAGCTTATTTTCAGGTGAACCATATTATTATTTTTTCATTTTCGACGATCCAAAATACTGATGAATATATGCAAAAAAAAAATTCATATATTATTTTTTCATGCGTTTTTTTTATGTTTCTGATGCTAGAAAAAATATTGAATCTTTATTTATTGAAAGAAAGTTTCCATGAAATTCTTATTGACTACAATTCATTGTGAATATATTTTAGACATTTAATTATATATATAAATTTATTTTAAATTGATAAAAACTTAGTAATTAAATTCAATAATATCATGAATGCATTATTGGTTGAGAATCATTTTTACAATATGAGACCATAGAATAAGTTATAAGTATGACGTATATTGAATAAAATGTAACGTTTTCCATTAACAGTGAGAATTATCACAAACGAAAATTTTTTATTCATTTGAGAATACCTGCAAATATTATTATTTTAAATAATAATTGTTTTTAATACTTTAGACTGATAAAAATATAAAATAAACTAAATTATATATGCAAGTATACTACTTGCACAAAAGGTAATTAACATAATTATTTTTTCCGTTAATAACTGTAAAAAAGTTGCATTTCACGCTGTTACGTTTTACAATCAAAATCAGTGGTCTAATGAAATGGAGATATTTTTAATAGCCTATATCAATAGAGCAACATTGTTTACTATATAGCACTGAGAATCATTGCCCATAAACTATAAAACATACCAATCAAATATGTTGCATGTAGCAAAATATCATAAAATAATGTTTGATTAATTAAATTGATATTTTATTATCGAGTTGAAGGCTTAAGATATATTATTATAAGAATCGACAAACAAGGTGCGATAGGTGGAAAAATTGCTTGATTTTTTTAAAGTAGTAGTCTTAGAAAAAGTATTTTTTAGATAGAGAAATAATATATTATTCTTTAGTGGTAAATGAATGCCTTTGAGACTATTTGTTTTCCGCATATATTTGTAAAATTTAATAATCATTAATATATGGTAAAATATGGCATTTTTAAGATTATTTGCTAAATATTGTTATTGATCGGAACATTTTTATTTTAATGGCTATTAATGGTGAGAAAACAAAACTATATTAATTGTAGATTAAAGACATGCGTTAGTGAACACAGTAAAAATTAAATATGTAAAGTATTGAATTATTCATATAAACAATAACCATGCTTTGATGTTGTTTACATCTTATTTTGACATACCATGTTTTGGATCCGTCGGATCTGACGTCATCATAGAAAATGTATACGATACAAGCAGAAAGTCAAATTTATTCAATATTAATTTATATTAGAATGGGGACATTTTTTGAAAATTTCATAAATAACTAGAAGACATTTTCAACATCTTAAAAATTTTCAACAACAACAAACATTTTGTTCATATTCGAGACCAGATTTGAATTCAATACAGTTTTCATAGGTTGATTTTTCCAAAATTTAGGAAATCGTATTAAGCATGCAGTTTTGTATACCTACACAAAAAAAATATTTACTTGTGGATTTATGTCCCAATTGACTTTGTTGGCAATTTATTTTATGATAAATTGCTTATAAAGCTCAGTTCTCTATATCAAAAAGATAAATGTTTTTATAATTTTGTATTTTTGTTCAAATGAATCACTTAACAAATAATTAAATTCATAATTTATCTGCAGCTTTTAATAAAAATCAAACGTTTATTTAATTAAATATGAACACGTTGAAAGCATTGTTTTTTTAATTGAACGAGTGATAATTATCTTTATTCAGTATTTTGATAGAAGCATTTTTATTTTAATTTATTAAAATGATTTCAATTCACATAAACGTTAATTGGAAAGTTTTCTGCTTCAATTATACGATGATAAAACGCAAAATCACAAAAATTCATAATATTCTTTTTAATCTGTACGGGAATTTGTTGCTTAGTTATACCTTTTCTCTGTTAAAATTTTTTAATCACAATAATTCATAGAATAATTTTGTTTTGTCAAAAAGAAGCTAACTGTATACTTTCATTTAACTTTTTGTCTTTGGATATTTTTACATTAACTTGCTGACGGCAAAATTAAATATTCTTCATTTTAATAGATTTTTTTTAAAACTACTACTTTTAAGCAATTTACATTCACCAGTATTTTTGTGATTATTTGAAAAAAGTATAATGCCAAGCTTAAAGCCGATTGGTGAAAACTCTTATTCCATCGTATTTACCTTGTCAAATCCTAACAATTTGGCTCAGTCAAAGCAATTGTTAAATAATATTTTTTTTCAAAGGTTCTTTTTTTTGAATTTCATACATTTAGTGACTAGATATTAACTAATACTTGCAAAACAAAACTTCTGTCGTGATGTTTTATAACGTATTTTTGTGATCCATACGAAAATTGCTCGTCATTCAGTTGGTCACCCTCTTTTTTCTTTGAAGATAGTAGGAAAAGTTTATTGCTTTCATTATGTCACGTTTTATATGATACGGATAGACGGGAGGTATTTTTTAGACATTATCACACTATGTTATGAGTGGTAAACCTCGAACTGGTGATTCGCATCAGGAGTCAAAATTGTAGACCACTAAGGTAAATAAAGGAACATTTTACAAACGTAAGGTTTTATTATTATTTAAGTAATAAAATGTAGTTTATAAAATTTGTTTAAATTATTAAAAACAACTTCAAAAACAAACTTTCAAAATTCAAAAACTTTTTATTCATCTATGCTAGGTCAACTACCTTGTAATATTTATCTACCTCACACTATAAATTTATGTAGCAACCAAAAGTCGCATAAAAATCTTTGACTGTGCATAAGATTGATGTATATTTAAATTAAATTGCTAAAAGACGCCGTTTTCTACGATAATAGAAACTAATTAAACATAAAATATTTGTTTACTCTCCACAATAATACCCCAGTCTAGACATTTTTTTTAGTGTCAACAAGCTTAAAACATCACAAAAGGGGTTTCTAATTTTTACTTCTGCTGACTCAATAGTTAGCTATTATAATAATAGTTATTCAAAATAAAATTTTAAATTCAAATCTTTACAAACCAGACAGTAATGAAAACTGCTTCAATTAAATTCAAATTTTGATTCTACGCTAAGCTTAAATATTTATTATGATTGTTGAGTTTGAATATTTTAGCTTCATAATCCATAATTAAAACAAATGTTCAAAAAAAAGATCAGCAGAAAATGATTATGAAATGCAAGATTTTTTTTTGTGATAAATAGTTTGAATAAAATAATCCATGGCGTTTGGGACAATATGCAGTGTTTTTAATTCATACAAATATGTATGAAATAAATGTTTGGTAAATTATTTCGTTTAAACGAAAAGTTGTAACTATATCACATTCATTGGAGTACAATTGCTTTGAATGTCGAAGGAAATATAATAGTTGATTCGTTTGAAAATATTATATAAATATATTTTTTATAAATATTTCATCCGAAAATTAAAACAAAAATATTTTTTTGAGACTTTTTTTAATTTTTAAAAAATCAATATTGTATGGAAAAAAAATTTCATTGTGTAAATTCTTTGCGCGATTGATTAACATAGTCATATTCATAGCCATCTGTATTGTGTGTTTAAATCTACCTCATAAAATAAATGTCAGGAAAATAACTTCGACGGCTAATGCTAGAATTTCCACAACAGTTAAAAGTGAAAATATCCATACTTATGTGCGATATCATGGACTAAAATAATAATGTGGTAATAAAAGAGATTCAATGTTTTCACTTTTGATAAAATGAAAATGTTACGACGAGTTGAAAGCTTATTGCGATATCGTAAAACGCAGTTGAAATAAGTTTTTTGGGTACGATATCATTTAATTTTAAAGACCTTTTGCCCACAAGAGCTTACTATCAACACACAAATTTTATTTCAAAACAATTTCATTGTTATTAAGCTATAAAAAATAACTTTCATTTTGAACTTGCAATAAACAACAAACAGTCTGATAAAGCTGTAAATAATTCTGCAATAAAATTAAATTATTCTTATTTCAAAGAAGAAATGGACATCGCAAAGATATAATTTTATTGCGCTTAACTGAAAAAAAGTCTTATATCTTAAATCCAATGTACAATTTATTAGCCCATGTACGTTAAAATGAAAAATACTGCAGTATCTTTATAATCTTTTGTGTTTTTTTGACAGATTTGCATTTATAAATACGTAAGAAAAAAAATTGATTATTAATTTTATTGTAGTGTATCATAATGTTAAGTTTCATTCAAACGAAACATAAGCATTTGTTCTCTGATTAAAATACTATCTTTATAAAATAATAGCTCAAATATCTTACATAAAAATAAAATCCTTACAGGTATTCCCATTGGCACGGTTTCCATTTTTACGTCTTTTTATAATCCATCGTTGGTTACAATGTTTAGCATATAGCGTCCTCATTAAGGTTCCTATACAGATTTTTTCATGTAAGAAGTGATTTTTGAAGATATTGGAAATCGAAAATATACCGCCAGAACAGTACTGGTGATTAGTTTATCGCGTTCACGTTAAAAAACTCATGTCCTTAGAAAATCTATCAATTGATTTTTAAAAAAGTTTGTACCGGGGCTAGAACTAATAAGATTCGTGATTTTTCATACTGTCCATATTACAAATGAAAAATGCATTGAAAACTTAATCAAACAACATTACTTTAGCAAGTCTTGTGTGCGATGTTTTTTATTAAATACGCACTTTTTTGATCGTCTGCAAAAGGCCGAATAGTAAGCAGTACAAATAAAACTTGAATACGTTAGATATTTTATTGAATGATGACAGCTTTTCCACATAAAGCTGCTTTGCATCGAGCTTTTCTGGGACGTTCTAAAAGTCTAAGCCCTTTTCAAAGCTGAATAAACATATTGGATTTACGACAATGTAACATATAATACATTGCTAAAATGTAAGAAAGTATTTCTCCAACAATTGCATTTCCAAAGCAGCATTTTTTATTGAGGATGTTTTCAGAGTTAAAATATTTGGTTGAACCAAAAATCTTCACACAATTCACATTATTCTAAAAAAAATATTTTTAAATATTCGACAAAAATCTCTTTACATTATATTAAATATGCAGATATTCAAAAAAGAAAGAATAAAAAAACACATTTATTGTAAACTCTTCGTATTCTTTACAGATAATTTCCATGAATGCGGGATGACAATTTTTCATTTAAACATTTCCTATGACTTTCATAAAATTAAAAATAAAAAAACAGAATTAAAAATGAATACTATTTGCACCAATATCAAAAGTTCATCAATTATAGATTTTGAGCAATTGAATTACTACCGGTCTTCACAAAAGTAATATTTCATCGTAGGATTCGCACGGAATTATCGCTTAAGAGCTTTTTCGAATACGAAAGCTGTGGAGACTTAAGCCATAAGAAATTTAAATTCTTTTGCTCTACGTCATTCATCTGTAATGTGTTATATTGCTGCAATTATCTTCAACTTCACCGATAGAACTTTGTAATCGCAGCAGATGTGAGCAATGTAAAGTGAAGCCAGTTCATGTCGACAATAATATGCCTTTTTATATTTACCCACTCGCCTATGCCCAAATGCGTAAACATATAAAAATATGAACTTAAATATAAAACGTAAGCTATTATATCTAAGTGCTACAGAACACAGAAATACTTAAATTTCATAATGACTACACGTATGATTTTTTTTATTAAATTTTGTCATATATATATCTACGACATCCTTTTCCTTGCACACATAAATCGATTGTATTAAGTAATTGACTTACAGTTTTTTTCACGATTCAGTGCTAAGCTGCAGTATAAGGGATAAATAAATACTGTTTTAGGGTTGAGGAAATGATAAAAAAAACTTTGAAAAAGATTGCCATGAGATTGTTGTGGAATAAATTAATTATAATAATATATCATGCTATAATATAAAACGCAAAATATTTAAGGTATCCAAATAAAATTTTGGTGCAAGAACACAGTGTTGCAATCTATTTTACTTTTGGAATATTAAGTACAAATCCAGATAATTGGTTTCGGCAACACTGCATGACTGAAGCAAGCGCTTATCTATTTCAGGTATTTTTAGCTCTGCGGTAGATATCCACGAACTTTTTCATTGTTCAATTTAAAAAAAGCCCAGCATTTTCCGCAGGTCAAACTTCCAGGAGAGTTTTCTAATTAAAAAAGCATAATACTTTCGGGAATCGCATTTGAAATTTTGATTATTCTGTCACGGTACCCATTTTGTCTTCAATTTATAGCAATCTATGTTATAATTAGGGTAGTGTAATGTTTAATACTTTAATTTTCATATCAAACAAATTTCATTATATAATAATTTTATCTATGATATAAGTTAACTACATATAATAATAATTGCCAACGAGCAATATCTTCATATGAATATTCAATTCATTTTTGATATGGTTGGAAAAGAAAAATGCACTTATCCTTATTGATCCAAAAATATATAACATATTGCCCTATTCTATCTAACAATGAATATTTAAAATAATCATTTTTTTCACCATATTTCAGAAAGTAACAAAAACACTTCTTCATTTTAGTAAAAATAAATTGTTGTAAGTAGAAATGATTTTCAGCTCTTAAAAAAATATCACTCAAATATTACACAATATATTCTAAGCTTCTAAATTTTAGATATTATATTTATAATTGTCCAGATATCTTTATTATACTCGCTAAAATATAAATATAAGAAATATGAAAGGACTTTTTGTTGCTGAAATTATAAGCTGTCACTTCTTAGTGGAAAGGTATTTTTTTAACAAATAGTGCATAATGCTTTAATAAATTTATTTAAGTTGTAACAATTCCTGATATTTATATAATAACGTGGAAGTAGTGCTGTACGAATTGTGTTTTATTTCCTACTTTAAGTAATAAAAACTAGGAATATTACTACGAATCTTTTCAAAATTCAAATTCAATTTATTCAAATTTACATTTAAAAATTCAAGATTTATTGAAGCCCGCCAAGTCCACAAGAGTTGTCCATAAAGACGGAACGATTGGTAAATGATATTTTGTGCACAAATCTACCTTTTTTATTCATTTAAGTCAAGAACAGCGCGAGTCAAATAATAAGCAAAAGATGATATCATTATTTTTTGTATTTTTTAAAAACAATATTTTGTTCCCGGAAACCATTATTTCTATGGATGTGTTTAAAATAAACAAAGTATTATAACCAGGTATTCTTCATAAAATATCAAGCAAAGGGTTGGTGTAGTATACACTTTGAATAAAAAATACAATAATAAGCTCGTTTTTCCGCTAAACTTTTATTATCTTTCTAAGCTTGTGAGATTCCTCAGCTCACATTTAGTGCGAAAATCACGCACCGCCGGAATACCTAAATAACAATACAAGAGATTTATCCGATACAAAACTGAACAAAGATGGCTACTTGCGTTTCTGAATTTGCCACGTCATAATACGGCCGTTGTCATTTTAGTAAAGTAATTAATTAGTGCGACGTGTTTGCGGATCATCATAAATTACTGAAATTCAGTACTGAAAAGTCACGTGGGCAAAATCGTGATTAATGTTTGTGCGTTGCCTATCACGTCGCGGCCATAGGTCTTCAACAGTAGTAGTTGCCTATAGTTCAATTCTCGTGGAGTGATTAATTAAAAAAAGCATTGCTATTTTATTTATTTTTTTTATAGTATACTTTTCCTACTAACTTTTTTAAATTATAATTGTCATAGATTAGGGTCATAGAAAAATACACAGTTAAATATTAAATATTTATTTTAGAATAATTATGAACGTGATATACTCAGAAAGAAAGCAAGTAAAAATGTTTTATCATATCTGATTATTTGGGCCACCGAGAATTTTTTCGAGACCAAAAAACGTTTTATTTTTTTGTTGATAAAAAAGAATTGCCCTTGCTTATTGGCAATATTATTAAATAATGTGTGCATAGTGAAACATACCCTCTATCATTTTAGTAAAATAACAACTTTTTATATTGATAAATATACATAAAATTTGCTACGTGTGTAAATTTCCACTGGTTTTATTACACAAAAGGCTTCGATTTTCAGTATTTTCAAGAATTTTACTGTACATATGCAAAAAAGCTGGCGACACATAAATATTTATTCGAACGAAAAACGCTATTGTAAATTTAATGTTTTCATTTTGGTGGAGTATTTATTATACTTTGTCTGATAAATGGCCTCATAATGACGGTATAACAACAGGTTTTGCTCTAAAACTGTTGTCACCCAAGTTATTGACCTCTCAAAGTAAGAATTGAAAAAAGGGCGAGGGCAGGAACATTCGTAAGCTAATCATAAGCGTTAAGTTTCTCTTTTATGTGAGAGAATTGCGAAAGTATTTTATAGGCATAACAAATATACATGCCTTCATAACGGAACTTCACTGTCAGAACAGAAATCAATGCATTTATTAAAAAATCAATTTATAGATGTCTCCCTACCGGGATTTGAATTCGAGACGACCATAAATGACGCAAGCGACATAGATAACTGCACCACGAACAGTGTAGTATTAATAACATGGAGAGTATAACACGGTGAAAAAATAGCAATGAATTTTAGTTCTACAAAATTATTTCTAACAAATATAGTTGATAGCTATTTCGGCTCACGCCATCGTCAGAACTATGCTTAAACTAACATTTTCTTATCTATATATAGCTGTGCAGAAAAGGCACACAACATCTCCTCTCTCCCTTTCCAATGGCCTAGCTTGTTATTTAAACACAATGACACCAAACTTTCAAAATTCCATTCCAAATATTTATTATTATTGAAAGATCATTCAATAATATAAAAAAACAGATTCACAATTCGCTAATCACGTTATTAATGAATCACATAATATAAATTCAAACTCAGCTCCTAAATGTTTGCATCTTTGTAGTAAGGGTCGAAGAATGACGGCTTTGGAACAGCTGGAGATCAATAGACACCAATTATCACAAAGGATTCTTAACGATCAAACTTACATAATAATATCGCCACTTGTCAAGCCGTTGCACAAAGGGGTGGTCTAATTTGCTTCCTGAAGGACAACTTCCGTCCCACACACATAATCTTATTGTCATAGACACCTATTGTTTCATTTGGAATTTTGAAAGTTTAGTGTCATTGTTTTTAAATAACAAGCTAGGCCATTGGAAAGGGAGAGAGGAGATTTTGTGTGCCTTTTCTGCACAGCTATATATAGATAAGCAAATGTTAGTTTAAGCATAGTTCTGACGATGGCGTGAGCCGAAATAGCTATCAACTATATTTGTTAAAAATAATTTTGTAGAACTAAAATACATTGCTATTTTTTCACCGTGCTATAATGGAGTTCTACCAAGTGAATGCCAATTCAATCAATAAATGGAGAGTATGTTTTTCATTCACGATATTTTAACTATTTTTGAAACCCCTCACCTTTCTTGAATAGTACTACAGTAGATAAATAATTCACAGTATGAGGCATTCGTAAAAGCATTGAAATGAGTGATGAGAAATATAGAAGGCACTTTATTCAAATAAAAATAAAATCCTTTAATACCTGGCACTTTATGAAAATTACTGAACAGGTGTTTAAAACTACTATCTAATGAAAAGATTAATAACTGATGATTTATTACAGTCTCACACGAATAATCAAATTAAAGGCTGAAAAAACGTTTAAATATTTTTGGTAATGTTATTAGCAGTTAGAATTTTTAGGTAAAATTACAGCGTAGACGATGTAAATGATTAAAAATTGGTTAATTATTGATTATACATGTCGTTGGAAAAATTATACATATATATTTTTACAATGTTATATAACAATTGCAATTTATCTCTACGTCTATATGTAACGCACAGAAATACAAGCTAGCTTAACAATACCACACACTATGTAATTGTAGTCAATGTTTCATAACCACCATTTACAACACTACTGATGGGAAAAAAAGACTTAACCCCTCGCGTTCGTGGTCAGAGAAAAGCTGCGTGAAAAAAAAACACAACGATAAAAAGCATGAATATCATCGATATAATTGTGGTACGAAATGTGCTTGTAGAAAAAGAATGTGTGTATGTGTGAAATAATATCACAGTCCGGCTTCTTAATCATTTACTGTCGTCATTCAAAACAAATATTTTTTAACTCTTAACTCCTAATGAAATTTGACAGATAAAAATTTTCATTGTGAAATTTTATTTAAATGATTTTTTGAATTCATCTCTTTCGTCAGATTAAATATTTTTTCATTATTTTTATCAAATAATGAAGTCCGCTTTTATTCTGTATAATTTACTTGAAATATTATATTATAATTGAAATATTTTAATAGCACAATACTTTTCTATCCCACCGGGCAATCGATACTTTTAATCAAGAACCGTTTTATTAATTACCATCAAATTATCCATAAACATACTGTAAATTTTAATTACTGTCACAGTTTGCACAGTCGATATCAAATTTGAATTCAAAATCTGATATTATCCCGCTAACTGTTCGATACAATATTATGGCTTCCATTTTAGAATGGCTAATTAATGAATCCATTTCACCGATAATCATTCCTGCCACCCTGCAAATATTTATATTTGTCTATTGAACTGTTTCCAGCGCTAAAAATATTTGTACTAACTTTTCTAAATAATCTATCTTAAATAATGAATCTTTTGTATAAGCCATATTTTAATTGAAATCAGCAATAATGTTTACTTTATTATCTATAATGTATCAAAAGCAGATTGCAGCTTCAAATGTGTCACAATTTATTAGGAACTTATATAAAAAAAAAAATACATTCGCTAACATTCTGAAAATGTGCTGACAGAGAGAGGGTGTTGGTATTTGCCCTTCATTTAAAAAGTACAGATAAGCCACAATATTTAATGTAATTAAGACACCAATTGTGGGCGCTTGATGGAATTTCAAAATAGTATTGAAATTGGTGAGGCTCTGTATATTTCAGCATAATGTGTTACGCATAGTCCGGGTTTCACTTTTCGGTATCTTTAGACATTCAAGTATATGGATACACTCAAACTAAGAGTCAAGAAACGGTTTGTAAAATATTTAACTATAAAATATTTATCCATAAAACTACGAGTTACAATGATAACTGGATTAATTCTAATAACAACTGATTTGAAAACAGTGACGTTCGAGTTCGAAAAATCGTCTTAAAGACACTACAAATGACATGATTTTGTATATATAAGTACATATTCCCAGAAGTTAACAAGCATCAAATTTATTGCTTACATACCTACTTATGTTGAATGGATGGGTTTTGGAATTATTGTAAACAAATAATAAAAAGATTATTGTAAAAAAAAATAATTGAAAGTTTTTACTGATAGGATTAGTCTGACATTAAAACATAACAAAAACCAATTTAAGAGACTTTTTTGTTCACTAAAATTCGGTTGATAATTTAGTTTTTCACGGTTTACTTCCTAAATTGTCTGATTTTCCCATGTACCGATGCATTAATTTATCATCATTATCTATGATAATGAAATGATTTTCCTACAGCAAATATTCAGCCTGTTTCTTGATGTACTCTATAACAGTAATCAACGTTGATAATAATGAAACAATTATATTCTTGGGAGCTTTTTCTATACAAAAAAAAATTAAATGGATATAACAGTCCAAGCGGATTTCAAGTAAGCGGATTTGTGTAAATATTTCGGGGATTGTAGACAGTAAGTGTCGAACATATATCACGAAAGCTATTAACGTATCTCACCAATATTGCCTACGATAAAATTATTCAATGGCGGTGCACTGGTCGATTTCGTGTATAATGTCTAGTCCAATAAATACGCAGTGAGAAACAAATTACCATCAATATTAACGGTTTGTTCAACATTCTCATAAACAATATGTTTATGAAATATTATCATTTCGGTATTGTTATGTATGTTATCTTGGTTCATCTCAACTCTATTATTATTATAATTGCTTGCCTCTAAAACTGATATTCCATATAAAATAGAACCAACCTTGCCATACTTTTGTTTGAAACTCAATTTAGAAATATTTTAACTTAATTCTGTTAAATCTAGTTGCGTCACATGTATTACATACAGCTGTGTTCTGCTACGCGTGTCAATTGGTTCTTAAGAAGTGTAAACACTAAACAGACCTTGATTTTAAGGAAATAATAGTATATATGGATGAATTTTTATTGGAATTTATTTGTATACAAACTGGACAAAAATACTTTCATTTCTGTCCATCAATATGCTCATTTACAGTAAATGCAGTGTATTTATTTATTCTTCAGAATATAAAATTTTAAAATTTCTAATGATACACGGTGTTCACTTGGGAGTTTTATATATGATAAAACCGTATTTTAAAAATATTAATAATTTTAAATGCTTACTTCACCTGCTTTACCAATACGCACTAATTTTCTCTCAAATATCAAACCGTATAAAATAATTTCAGCTTACGATGACACGTTCGTGTAAACTGCAATGTAAAATATATATATATCGTAATTTTGAAATTTGTTAGAATTTATTCTTTTAATAATAAAACAGCGTAATGTTCCGTAACATTAAGATTATACATTTTGTTACACAGTAATTTACAGAAATGAATGAAAAAATACATTTTTTACATTTAACTATAAAAAGTCACTGTAATAGATATTCTTGAACTTTTAAATTACATCATATTCGCTCGAATAGATATCACTTGCAATTAATACGAATTAAAATAATTATCGTATTATATTGACCGGACTTATTATGTCAAAACAATGATTTTTTTTTTTTAGTTAAAAAAAACATTACTAGGCGTACTCACTTTTAAGGTGTTAACTGTAACTTCTTGACGGAAAGGCACGATATTTTATATAATAATAACACATTTTAGAGTACTTATATCCACAATATATTTATTGAGCATTATCAACTGATCTGCTCGCGATTGGCGAAGCCGGTCCTGATCAAAAAATATATTGTGGAAATAAGTACTAAAATATTTGTTTTTATTATTTAGAATACTAGGCATACTGTATGTAAGTGATCTGTATTCCTGCACTTCTTGCATCTTAAATATATGTCTCAGTTTTTCCACGTTCAAATCTAAAGCCTAGATGTCATTTTTTAAAAAGCTTACTCGGAACAAAGGCGTATTTCCACGGCGTATTATGATATCATAACCGATTCTTTGGAGCTTTGTTTTGATTTATTTCAAGAGCACTGTTTGCCTGCCATTGTTGAGTTTCAAAGGTATTTCAGCCCAACCCAATTATTCAGCTTTAAGCAGTGCTTTTTTTAACAAATGATTTAGGCGTCAAATGAAAATAAGAGGATCAAAGGAATGATAGGACTTCAGTAAAATTTTATAATTGGAAAATCTCTTTCACATAATTTATTTAGTTCAATGATTATTTATTTTAATTTATGTGTTATAAAAAAAAAATTATTATGACTGTTTTCCACCAACACTTCAGCTTAAAAGCTCAAATCATTTTATGAAAAATCTACTCAAATATATCTTTGATGTTTCCATTCTTTTTAGCCAAATTTTTATAATCGTAGCATTATTGAAAGAGCGACGAGATTTGTTTTTTAACTATCACTATGAAAATGAACATCAAAATGCCCAAGACTTTATAATGAATTTCTCTTAAAAAAACATTTTAAATTAAGACACTCGTTAGATACATCATTAATTTAATATTAACCACTGAATGTATTGTTTCATTCAGCAATTTCAGAGTTATGAAAGAATTACTTTACGGAATAAATTTGTAAATATTGTAGTATCCAGTTCGATAGTTATCGACAATATATTTATTTATTGGTGTAAAAATTATGTTTTCACAGTATTAATAAAGTAGAATAACGGTTAATTTAATGTTAGAATATATAAATATGTATTTCTCACAAACTTACTTTACAGTATTATAAAAAGAAGTAGGTATTGATTTTTGTGAAAATGCAATTGTGGGGCCGGAGATTCTCCTCGGCTTGGGAAAAATTGTAATCCCATGATTATAAACTTTTCATTTTAATTATAAAACTTCTATTTTAATTATAAAAACTGCCGCATAGTCATTTAACTCTACCCAACTGTAAAACGGTTACTACTGTATCATTATCGCAGTATTTTGTTTAGTAGTATGGAAACAAAACAAATTCTCTTAGTAAATGTATATTTATCTCGCAAATTAAGTTCAAAATGTAGAGCTATTTATTTTTAAAGTTGCCGGCTATTTTAATGTTCGTTTTTATAGTAAGGGTTAATGTTTTTTTCTTATCTCAACAAAGGAAGACCTCCGCTTCACGAGAATCTTAACGCGACTGCTAATTCGAAAGCATTAAGATAAAACACTCTTTTGCGGAAGCTTGGATAGGCATTAATCACTCTTACTGGCAACACTTAGGTACATTAGTTCACTTCGTTGTTTCAAGTTGCTTTCATAGGTTATATCTGAGAAAAGCGGAAGTTTATCAATCATTACCATTAGCATTTGATGATAACAAAGTTAGCAGCATCCAAGTAAATTTTAAGTTATAATGAGTGATTCTAAATAATACAATTTGTAATAAAATTGCAAATACAATTCCAAATGATTTAAAAATAAATTAAAAAATATCGTGTAGAATAAAAAAATCACCTGATAAAACGTTGTCTTTATTGATGAAATCACTTTATTGAGAAATCAACAAGCAATACAACCGGAACCAACAAATTATCTTTTTGTATTATATATTCCACTCTCAACCTTACGCTCTAATGATAGCTATGCTTTTCGTACGCCTAGTTATTTTATAACAGCAATTTCTATACAGATTGTTTATTTACTATTCAAAGTGTCTACTGTATTCAAAATGATTTTGGACAAAACATTTTCTATGTAAACGTGAAAGAATTCTACCTGCAATATGTTTAAGTGAAAGCTTTTACCGAGCACTAAAATATGACAAAGAGTTCACGCCCTTGATTGCATCCAAACCATTGTCATTTTCAAGTTAACTTTGTACGGGTCGATACTTCAAAAAACATGTCAAGTGTATATTACATGGAATATAAAATATATATCCATTGTGTTTAAATATTCCTATTTAATATTGTATAAATAAAAATATCAATATTTCGATTTTTTTGTTACGTTTAGTCAAATTCTAAAACTATCCAAACTCTAAGAATATTTTATAAAATATTGTATTGTATTGACTGATCATAAAATTCATGTTAAAACCCTCTATCAAAAGTCTATGTGAACTAAATTATGAAGCTCTCAATGAGAATTTACTTGTGTAACCCAGTAACTTTGACATTACAAAAAGATGTATTTTGGGGAAAATAAATGAGATGCTTATCTGATGAATGATTTATTAATATTTATTGTAGGTGATCGAAATGAATTTCAAGAAAATACGTACATATGTTTATACGAGTAAAGCAAACGTACGACAAAAGGTGTTTGCATTTGCTTTCCTGTTGTAAACTCCGTGTGAAATAAAGTAAGATTTGTGAGGAAGCTTTCCTCTGTAAGTGAAAGGTATTTTTCTTCCGAGAATTTTAGTGTCTTATCAAATGTTATTCAATTACTTTTATTGCGTGTTTCTAAGAGAAAACAATATCGTAGCAATGTTCTATTAAAATTCTTAACAGGCGTTCACAACAAAGGAAAAAGACGTTAAATATTTATAGCGGTAACAAAAAATTAAATATTCTACTCACGAGATATAGGTTACACACAAAATTCATAATTACATAATAATTAATTTACGTTTCACTCGAGCCTAGTATTAAAGTTTAAAAAAACACCCGTGTTATATTGGAGTTCTACTAAGTAAATGCCAATTCAATCAATAAAAAAACATATTTTCAAAAACACCATAAAGAATTGAAATTTTATCGTTAACCAGATGAAAAAAATAAATATATATATAGACCACCAAGTTAACAATGTATCTGTGTATTCAATGTATTTTATCAATAGCCTCTAAAGAAGTATTGCAATAACACGGTGAAAAAAATAGCAATGTATTTTAGTTCTACCATATTATTTTTTAAAAATAGTTGATAGCTATTTCGGCTCACGCCATCGTCAGACATGTGTTTAATCTAACATTTGCTTATCTATATATAGCTGTGTAGAAAAGGTGCATAATACATCTTCCTCCTGTTTTAACGGCCTAGCTTGTTGCTTTCTGTCATAAATTTTTTTTTTCAGTTTTAATTACAATTTTTGAAAAATTTATTTGTATTGCGAGAAAGCAACAAGCTAGGCCGTTAATTAAAACAGGAGAGACGATGCATTGTGCACCTCTTCTATACAGCTATATATATAGATAAGCAAACGTTGTGAGCAAACGTGAGCCGAAATAGCTATCAACTATTTTTAAAAAACAATTTTGCAGAACTAAAATATATTGCTATTTTTTTCACCGTGTTATAATGGAGTTCTACCAAGTGAACGCCAATTCAATCAATAAGTAGTGCAATTTTTATTAATCTGGTAAGCGCTATAACGAAAACACTATTTTTTTAGCTGTGGTTCATTAAATGAATAGAAAAAATATAGTTGAACTTGAGAGTGAAGTATTTATAGAACAACGTAAAGTTCGTATATGTGATATATGTAATAGGAAAATAAATATTATTTAACACTGAATATTTAAACAACGATGCGTCAAGTATCATCGAATTGCATTATTTTAATTAAATTTGTAAGAAAAATCTTTTATCAGACATTTAATATATGAAATTCCGCTCGAATACCGGACATAGTTATTCTATCTGAAAAGTGTCAAGCGCTTCTTTAATTTAATCAGAGTGCAAGAAGAGTACTTCAGAAACACTTTATTATTTTTATGTTTTTATAAACGTCTAGTTCTGGGCGCAATGTGCACGTGAACTGTTACAAGTATTAACATTCATTTAGAAAATTTACCTTAAGAAATCCTTAGCTTTGTAAAGAGAACTTTGTAGTATTTAAATTACTACAGTTTTATGGAAAATTTAAAAGCTCTCCAAGCTATGTTATATATTGGGTATAAAAAGGGATATTCTTTACGACTCTGCCTTTCCGTAGTGGGTATAAGTAAAAGCGATGTTTTATTCAGGTATTATGACATGAAAAAAATCACAAATACATAATAAGATTTTATTTTGCTCTGGTGATACAGTCCAAAGTGAAACTTTGTCGTAAAGTTCCACTGTAGTAAGCGATTCCGTTTAAGATTTATAGACCTTATGATATCACATTTATTCGGCAAATTAGAGGATTTTAATCACTTTTATTTACCTCAGAAAAAGAAAGAAGTATTATGAATTCAATGCATTGAATTCTGATTCAATAAGTGCAAAATTTACTGAATACTAATATTTTTTTTCGTAGTCAGAATTGATAAAATTTAAAGATCTTACTTATTCTCCAAGAGTGTTTCAGAGGTGGGCATCCAGATTTTTATAAATATAAAATTATTGTTTTGAAATTCAAGTTAAATAATTATTTTCATCAACAAAGACTATTCATTTCACACAAAGATTATTTCAAGAAAATCGATTATAACATATTTGTGAACCTACGTACACGTAAGTTTTTTGGGATCCATGTGATTCATAGCTTGCTTCAAAACGGTAAAGCTTGTTCAATATATAAATGAGTAAGTCATGGCAAAAAACTATTAACGTTTTTCATTTATTGGTGCAGCAATAAATATTTTGCTATAAAACTGTTATTTGTAGTCGTCGATTTAGTGGGTCGTCGACACGTAAAATCGATCTTGGGAGTTTTTTTGGGATCGTCTAGTCATAATTACAGGTAAAAAATAGATAAATTTATCTTTTGAGCAACACAGCCGACGTTTTTGAAAAGTGAGATATAATTTATTTGAATAATGTTTCCAACGCCTAAGGATATTTGGTGCTTGCGTTAATTTACGTTTTGCATTATAAAAAGATTGAATAAAAGTATGCAGTGTTTATGATTCATTTTAGTTTTCAAAATAATCTTCTTTAATTTTATCATAAATTTACAATGTAGTTATTCATATTAAGGTAACTTGTCAAGCCCATTCCCCAAAGACGCCAATAAAGCAATTCTGTAAAACGTTGGTTACAGAGCCAAACTTTATTTCTCCACAGTGAATAATTTTTATATAATAGTGAGAAAATCTCTTCCACAATCAAAGTATTTAGATTGTAATTTTAAAGACCTTTTGTGTTTTAATTGTCACTCGTTGATAAATCATGGATTCCAAAAATCTTTTGCGCTGTGAAACCTTCACCGTTTCAATTTATATACCATGGACCTCAGCATATCGTATTTTTCTAAGCTTTGTTATCTTGAAATATGTACGCAATACTGCTTACTGTAAGTTTATTTTTTTGTTGAGTGGACATCATGTTAAAGGAGATTATGTCTAATTTTAATTCATATCTTTACTGTAAAGATAATTTGAGAAGAAACTAACGTAATTAAATATTTGGATTTGAAACCAAAGAATCATAGAATTATAAAATTATTACATAAAATAAATAAATGCTGTTTGAAAGGAATCACCATGATACTCCAACATCTGGATGAGTATTTGGCTTTCTTGTCATAGACCATAGTGCAGGTTAACAGTAATGTCTTTCTCAAGCCTTCGTTGGTAAAATTTTCAAAGTTTTACCTTACGTTCTTCATTTGTACTTAATCCAAAAAGTCTAGTATAGCTATAAGTTCGCAGAGCGCTCGTCGAGCAACGGTGTAAACGTATTACATTTAAATAAAATTGTAAAAAATATGGAAACTATCAGATTAATTAAAGAATAATCTTTTTTAAAAACATAAATCTTGACTCTTGATGAAAGAAAGTGGTTCCGTTCTTATTTATATGAAATTAACATGTTATATTTAAAAATACATAGAATTGTGTCGTTATTATTAAGATATAATGCATTTTCACGAAAAAGTGACAATAAACATCTAAAATATGATAAAATTTGACTCAATTGTATTATTTAGTTTACTATAAAAACATTATCTTACAGTTGTTATCGTACATATCTGCATAGAGATTTAAATATGCATTGTAAGGAAACAAAAAAATTTAATAAAGAAAAATCTAATTTTTAAAAGTATTTAATATCGATGATGTCTACTCACAATAAATTCGTAATAATAACTCACAAAAGAGCAGGCTAACAGAAAGTGTCAAAATATTTTAATACAATAGTCTTTTATGTTATGTAACTATTTTAGTAAATATTACTTTTGAAAGTAGATGTTTAGATTAATTAGAAGTATGTAGGGTAATCGATATGAATATTATTTTCAGCTCGCTCAGACTTTAGTAAGAAATAAACAATTGAAATACATTTAATATTTAATTGGCCGTTAATTACAAAAGAGATTATTAATCGATTATTAAATATACATTTTATCTAATATGTTGCTTTTTAATTGGAAAACACCAAGATTTTAAGCTGTATAACTTTTTTCCGAGTCATTCAATAAAGTTATTCATTAACTCAATGTTGTTTTTTTTCTTTTTGTAAAAAAGCAATAAGTTTATCTATCAGAGTTTACATCCAATCTGGCTCTGAAATCCCTTAGTTACTTTCGAAACTATTACAGTGGTCTCTTCTCATTTGAATTTAAATTGCACGTTTTCTATAGACTCAATCACTATTGTATTTTGCTGTATATTTTAAAAATGTAATTAAAAAAAGTTTCCTTTATCTCCTCTCTGTTTTTTGATATTGTAATTGATTAAAATATGCTTATTTTTCTTTACTCAAGTGTCTAAAAAATATGAAAATAATAATAAAAATGTTATGAGATATTTTTATTAACGAATATTTTATTGATTTACCATAATTGTATTTGTAATTCTAAATAAGTGATTGTGAACATTTAATTTTTGTACTAATTTACCTTATTTGTATCAATATTGTATGATTTTATGTAAATTGTTTCCTAGTTCTTGAACCCATGGTTTTGTACACCTGCTACCTTTAACTCAAATTATTTTTTTATTTTGTATAAATAGACTTGTTTGTAAATTGTATTCTATCAGTTGATAATGCTCGCGATGAGCGAAACCGGTCTTGATCAAAAAATATATTGTGGAAATAAGTACTAAAAAATGTGTTTTTATTATTTAAAAAAAAATTAACTGTTTAATCTTAAACACAAGCCATATTAAAGTTGAATGCAATAGCGAATAAAATATAATACATATACTAATAAATACAGTAAGAAACTTATCTAATGAATTAATGAACATATAGTAAGTCCTGAGTATAATTTTACTAAATCATTATAGTCACTTATTTTAGTCGGATGGTTGCTACTAAATCTGAAATAAAACTTTAGGAAAGAGGTATTTCAATAAGATGTGCTCTTCATCTCGAAACTATATATAACCAAACAAATTAATAATTTAGACAGAAATCCGATGATTTAATACGGCTTGAGACAGCTCCTTTATAGGGATATTAAGGTTAATCAAAACTACCTTCTAGATTAAATTCTCTGTGCAAATACGCTTGTTTTGCTTGAATAAGCATGCACTAAAATATTTACATCTAAAGGAATCATCCTCAACTTAGTAACGAAAATTATAATATCAATTTTAATAAAATAGAATTAAGCCTGTTTTAATACAAAAATAAGCAGCTGATGAATATTTGTATTCGGGAAAAAATGAATAAAATATTGTTTTATGCTGGTATAAGAAAAAATATGGGAATTTTCGTACAAGTGAAAAAGAAAATGAGTAATGAGAAAAAGTATTTTTTCATCTATAAGTAAAAACAGGTAAAATAAAAAGGAAAAGTATGATGACTTAAGCGTTAAATTAAAATATTTTATAATTATAAATAATGATTGTAAGTATGATTACTGTCATTTTTCGATGGCTTTTCATGATATTTAAAAAAATAAAAACATCTTTTTAGCACCAACTTTCTTAATGTATTTAAATTTTTCGATTATACGATGCAGCATAATGCTCGCGATTAGCGAAACCGGTTCTAATCATAAAATATTATACATTGGGAAAATAAGTACATAAAAATGTGTTTTCATTATTTCAAATATCATGTCTTTCTACCAAGAAGATCCGGAAAACTATGTTGTTTTTTTTTGAGAAGGTCTTAATGAAGTAGGACTTAATTGAATAAAAAATTTACTAATTTTATGAATATTCTTCCAAGACGGATCATATAAACACCACACCTTCAAGATTCTCAATCGAATACCAGTCTATCTGCTTCTTCAGGTAATCTCAACAACCCGTTAGTGTATTAAGTATATCCTAAAGACTTTCATCAACGATCATTCAAGATGATATGGCTCATCCGTTAAGTAAAGGAGACAAGCGAAATGTCCGATATATTTAGGCCTTTTATTTTTTAGACGTAATAAAATGTTAGCTTACCCTAATCTGTATACACTGCACATACTTACTAAGTATCTGCTTTTGAAGCAAAAAAACATACTTAAAATGTGTTCTCCTAATTTACATTGACTCGATGAAAAACTTTAAACACAACTGTTCGCTATTTTTTTGCACATTATTCATTTATTCCTACGAATTACATAAATATAATATACCAATAAACTTATTGAAAGTGCTGCAAAAAAGCGTTTTTTATTTACGAAAGCTTTAAATTATGTATGTGAAGAGCAAATCTTTCATAAAAGAAAGATTTTCCCGAGTTTGTCACTTCACAATTTTCCAACTTCTAGAATGATACACACTCATTGATGGCGCGTGCTAATCAAGCGATCATGTTTCGATTTCCTCTTTAATATCGGAGTGTTGTTTACTTTCTATTATTATATAATTTTTCAATTCAATCATGAAATATGGATCAATATAATCAGATGGTTTTGACTGGAGTATATGATTTTTTGGATTTGAATTAAAACAGATTATGTTAAAAGAGGTAGTGCTAATATTCAGCAGAAAAACTCTTTCCATTGTTCGTTTTATTATATTTATTCATTTTTAAGAAGCAGTAAGAGTTGCTATAAACAGATTAATCTCAGATGTCTATAAGAATACAGTTATATATGTTATTAATTAATAAATTTATCTCTCAAAGGTTTTTTGAATTGTTCTTATATTTGAGCAACCAACAGTGTAAGAAAGAAACCTCAAAGCTTCTAAGTCTCATTTTCTGGCCAGGAGATGATTGTGGCGTGAATGATTTTTTATAATAAAATAGAAAATTAAAATCATAGCCAGTTGAAATTGAAATAGAAACAGAATAATATAATTTCGCATGTACTTATTTTCTCTGGGGAATCAACGAAGAGTCGGGAGTGTTGAAGTATGTTAGAACGTAGATGTAAGAACTTTTTTGTATTTATTTGGTATCTGTTATTTCTAAGGATGATAGATGATCATAATTCTCTGGAGTAATTAGAGTTTATTCACAATTTTAATTAAAAACGTTACAGTTTTAATAAAATATTTTATTGCTTTTTTTAAAAAACAAATTGCTTTAAGTGTATCGCTCTGTACATACAATGTGAATCGGTATCTTACTACAATATAATGTTTTTGACATATTCTATTTATAAGACAATCATTAAACCGTCACTTTTATATGGCGTAAGAATAAAAATATTTTTTTATCCACTTAAATTAATTGTAAAAGATGAAATTTTTGTCAAGTACAAAGTATTCTTTAAATATTATATTTTTAAAAAAGTACATTGCGTTCCATTAATATTTTTGAATAAAGTTTGCGTACAATTACGTACAATTTAATAAATTTGAATGTAAAACTTATATTTCTTTATTAAGAAATTTATATCAGTGCATTTGTGCATTTGGTTATAAATGAGATAAGTCGTATCTTTTTAATTACAAATTTTACCAAAATATTGGCAATGTCTGTTTAATTATATCAAAAATATTGATAAAGTATAGTTTCAATTTGATGTTTTATTGATTTTGAAAATATATTTCTAAAAATCTCATTCCTGGCTAGGGATAAACAATAATAAGAGTGGAGAAATATTCAAATCTAAATTCATACATTAATGTATCAATATTATTACGAAACTGTAATCAAGAAGCTCGAATTAAATTTGTTACATAATTGTTATGCATAAAAAATATTTTATTTTAATACATAAACATGTAATTTTTTAGCGTTAAATTTATAATTTTATAAGCACACCTTTCTGTCTTAATTGTAATTTTTATAATTAATTTACTCTAAGCGCGTCACTGATGATTTCATTTTTTATGTAATGCGACAGATATCTCGGCTTGTTTCATAATATACACAAATTTAAATATATTTTGTTAAAAAGAGGCAAATAATATTTAATTATTTGTTAGTGCGCTACAAATTTGATTTTCGAATAAAACAAACACAAAAAAGCAACAACTTCTGATAGTTTTGAAAAAAATTAGCGTGTTTAGTTTGAATCTATAGAAATATAATTAAATAAAAATGTTTTTCGGCTGATCAATGCATTGCCTATTGAGGAAAATATATCCAGCAATGAATTTTTCGAATTGTTTTTGAGTTATTCATTTTAAGCTTAGATATTTATTCGATGAATATTATTTGTTTATTTAATATATACAAAACATTAGTATCATTTTTTTGTTTAGAGAATGTTTTTATTATAGTTATCAATTGAACGTTAGCGTCCGTCGTAAAACCATGCATTTTTATTTCATTAGTTTAAAATATATGTACAAACAAATTATAAATAAAATTAACGTTTTAATAAAGATTTTGTGTTTAATCAAATGACTTATTTACTAATTTAAAAAATCAAGCACTGAAATAAATGTATGCAATAAATTTGACACGTAAGATTGTAATGAAATTTTACATCGATATTCAATAGATTTTCGAAGAGATGTTCAATATAATAAGAGATTGATTAAAAGAAAAGGAAACGCAACAACGGCCGTAGTTTAGTACCTCGTATTATTTTTTTCATATTTTCGAATGCAATCCATCAAAACATTAAATAAATTGGCTTCTTGTCCCAAAAGTTATGCACTACTAGTGTACACCATGAGCTTGATACAGTTTTTACTGCTAAATAAAACATATGATATTTTCAAAAACATATTTTATCGTAGATATTTCAGCAATATTGTGAGCGGCTATGAAACGAAAAACCCCATATTCTTTAAACACAGAGAACATTTGTAAGTGAAGCACCTATCTACTCATAACAGGTTTATTCAGAAATGACATTAAGTGTTACTAGTAATATGTGGCCATAACAGATAGGCATCAGTATTTTCCTAACAAATGTCTCCTTCAAAACGTTTTTGTGTTATTTTGAATAGGCTTTTATCTGGTGGTTTTTTACGAAAAAGTTTCAACAAGGTTTCCTTTATCACGGTGACGTCATCATTATATTTTTGAAGCGAAAGTTTTTTTTTCATAATAATACGTCTGTATTACAAAGCAAATTCTTCAATAATAAAAATAACATGTTTTAAATACAGCGAATATCAGAAAAATATTATTTGCTGACTTTGTAAGCAATAAATAACATTGGATCAAAAATATAATACAATAAAAAAATAACGAATTCGACTTCTAAAATGACTATAATATTTAATATATATCATCTAACGCATTAATTGTTTCGATAATTCCTAAAAGGAAAGCAATATTTATTTATATATAAAACATATTTTAAATTTCAACACTGCTTCAGATATATTATCTTATGTGTCGAATGGACTTCATTTATCGTCGGGTCTATTATATATATATATATAGTATTTTTCCGTTTAAGCTATCTAATAGAGTATTCGATCCCCTAAATAGCATGCCTTATTTTCATGAGACTAAATCAATTAAAAAAAAAGATTTGAATGTTGGACGATATCAATTAAAAAAAAGATTTCAACTATTTGTGTGTACTTCACCGAAGATTATATATTTTATATGTATACGTGTATTTTTGTAAGCGTTTATATGCATATTATATCCGTGTGTCTGTGTGTGGGTGTATAGTATGCGGAGATATGAATATAGTTATAATGTGTGCAGTGTTGACGTGAGCCGGATACTCTTTAATTGCTCAGCTCTGCAACGAATAACTTCCGTCACCAACAACATCATAATCATACACCAAATAAATCTATAAATAAGGGATGAAGAACACTTGAGGAGTGCTGATACTAATGCATATTAGATCTTAACGCTCTATCAATTTGATGTCAAAAAATATCCACAACTAATAATTATCTCCCCAATAAAACACTAAGCCATATAGAAGAATAAAAGAGGTAAGAAGAAAAACAATTAACAATAATCAATAAAAACTCGAATTAATTTAGTTTTATAAAATGGCGGTATGTAATTACATTAACCAGCAAAGTTTTAATAGATGTAATAAAATATATCCTAAAACAAGATATTTTGCCAGTTGGTAAAATAAATATACAACAGAATAGAGAAAGGATTACGTGAAACGGATTAAATATGAACTAACATGTCTTGACAGATACTTATCTTGATACATTGGTGCATATAATACATCAGGATAAAATACAGAACATAGATAAGTAGTAGGAAAAAAAATAATTACATCATAAAAAATAACATGGTGAAAAAAATAGCAATGTATTTTAGTTCTACAAAAATATTTTTTTAAATATAGTTGATAGTTATTTCGGCTCACGCCATCATCAAAACTATGCTTAAACAAACATTTGATTATCTATATATATATGTATATAGCTGTATAGAAAAAGTACACAATACATTTTATATCCTGTTTTAACGACCTAGCTTGCTATAATCTATCTTGCTCGCAATAAAACTAAAAATTGTAAATGAAACTAAAAAGGCGGCTATATCAAAAATTTTACATATAGCACGGAAATGGTCTATTACAGAAACAAAGAAGCACCCCTCAGCGGGCTAAGTAATGGTGATCCACATATATTAGTTTGTTCGTTAAGAATCTTTTGTGATAGTTATTAATAGATATCAACGAAGTATGTAAATACATTTGACATCGAACTAAGTATTTGATGTTTTTAAACTTATTGCAGTGAAGTTACTTAAGTTAATATTGATTCAATAAATAAATTGTCTGTCGATACAGAGGAAGAAAGGATTCACTTAATTAACTTCGCTATGCATTCAGTCACAGAAATATGACAATGTTTTACGAATTAAAAATTAATGAATGCAGTATTACGAGACAAAATTTGAATATAGACGTAATGTGATTGTGCCGTATGGGTATTTAACGTAAAAGAGAGAAGAATTCACGAAGTGTCGGGTTGGCAAAAAGGAAAATAAGTTTCCTGCGGGCTTTTATTCGGAAGCAGTAGCGATGATGTTGCTTCAGTTTTTTAAGCTCACTCTCTTTCAGAGCTTTTGCTGTAGGCTCTAGACGCTTGTTCATGGGCCGCGGAAGCTTTTTAAATAATGCCGACCTATCCTGTCAGGGGTCCTTCAATAAAATAAAACAACTCGGATAATTAAAGCCTTCAAATAATTATACTTTTTTCATCATGCATGAAGTAAATACCTTTCGTTCATTAAAGTTTATATGCAAAAATTTACCACCGCTTTTAATTAAAAAAAAACACAATATTTGGAAAATACAATAGTTCTAAATATTGTATTGCTATTATATAAATATAAAAATGGCCTCATCATTCCATTTCACCGTGCTTTCTGCGTTCATCATATATTTTTTTATATTACCATATATTTTCTACGCGGCAAACATTATCTCAACGTATCCTTTGAATATGCAAAATTCGATAACAAGACCTTAATGGTCATATGTTGAAAATAATTTAGGTCAGTTAAAAAGTGTCCCGTTTTAAAAAAAAAATTATCTGCAACTACGATATAAAATTGAAAAGGCTTGGTAACTCCTTCTATAAGCTTCAGAGAAATGATTAATAGATGGCGCAGCTGGTTTTAGAGGCTTCATTATGAAATAATAAATTATTAATTTAATATTACGTAAAACTTGCGGCGAGAACAAAGTCAACATTGCTTATCCTTCCCAATTTTATTAATTTTACAATTGAACTTACAATTATTCATTTAAGGAATCAGAAGCTGAAGAATAAACTTAATTATCAATGTATTTTAAATTTTCTCTTCAGATTTTATTGAATAATTACTTATATTTTTCCCATAGAAGTATCATTTATGAAATTATAATTTTTGAAGTCATAAAAATTGCAAAATTAATGTCAAATAACAGTTTCAGTATCAATCATGGTAATTATAGGCAGAGCAAAACCAATTCAATATTTTCGTATGAAATAAAATATAATTATAAAGAGGGTATTTATTTCAGCGACGGCCATCAAATCACATTTCCATTAATTTCGAAAGTTTTCTTTCTGATTTTTTCAAAGTCGTAAAATTTTCCAACTCGTGACATCTACTTTTAATTAAATGAAGCTGGAAAACTTCTTGAATAACATTAGGCGTACGCGTTGTGTGACTCTCAGAAGTTTTCCAATAATTCCATCAACAAAAATAAATTCAATAACTATTTAAACCGGTGACACAGGAAAAAATATTTTCACAAAACTCTTTATTGAATTTCATGGGGCTTTATTGTCTAAAATAATTTGTTTTATTAACAATACCAGAAGTATTTCTCCTTATGTTTGTAACATAAATTTTATAATACGATGATTCCAAAAAATATGTGCTTAGACTTACAAATAATAAGACTTATAATTAATTTTGAAATTCAAACAATTGGCTGTTGTATCCATCTGATGGATGAAAATGTTGAAAGGCTAATCCCTGGTCGTTAGTAACAGAACATGTGAAATCGTACATAGTTTAAATTAGTCGAATTTCACATTGAAATCCATTAGGCGCCTTTAATTGTCATCATTAATTATATTAATATTGACTGCTATAACGCATCTAACGAACACACGACCATTGAATATTGACGGGTGGCATTGTTGTCTGATGTGTCAAATTTGTTAAGATAGTAATGGTATTAGCAACACGCGGCTTGGTTAATACTTTATATATAATATATTATATTTTACACACAACTAAGCAATTACATTTATGGATTTTCAATTTAATAAAAATTCATATCATATCACATCGACTCGTTGTAATAGTTTTTTTTTTTTTCAAAAATAGTTTTTTATGTACTATGTAGTTGAAAAGTATGAAACTTTAAATTAATTTATTAAAATTGACTATTTTATAATTAATGTGATTCAAGGTTTACATAGCAATATTTAAATCACGAAAAATACAATAAATCGGTTTGTATGTTTATTTCGAATTTGTAATTTAAGACAAACGCCTTTGGCTAATCGATGCATAACGATAAGAAGAGAATGATTAAGAACGACGCTTTCAAATATGTCTTGCATAATATATGATGTTGTTGAACATTGCGTTTTCTCAGTACTGTTATTACTGATCAACCTTCAGATGAGCCAATGAAAATTATATTTTAATTTACCACCATAGTTTTATTTTTGCGTATGACAACAATGTTAAGTGTGTATTCTTTATTTTATATGAAAGTTATAGTCACTTATTCTCTTGTATGGTTCACGAAAATTTTAAATAGTAAAAATGTTTTTTGATTCAAATTTTTATAAGAAAAATGCTCTAGTTACTTCATATATAAAACAAAAAACTATGTATTTTCAACTAAATTTAAAGAGTTTTTTTATATGAAAGCACTTAACATAAATAAGAAAGAATTTTCATTATCAAATTCTACCTGATTAATATTACCCCAGTAAAAATTTAAGCATTTCATAAAATCAAAATTAAACTGTCTTTTTGAAACACCTTGCTTACACTAGAGATATAAATTTCCATTAAGATGATGCCAAGGTGTTTAAAATAATTTCTATTGAAATTTGGTTACACGTTTAATTCAAGAGAAAAGTTTCAGCGTAAATAAATTTGAAACCTTAAACTTTTTTGTAGTACTTTGAGCTTTTTTGTGATTTGGATAAAATAACTTTCATTATTAAAATATTTTTATCATAAATTTCAACTTATAAAATTATCAATAAAATATCAGTGATAGCTTTTTGTGTATTTTGAGAAACTCGTATACAAAATAATTATTAAATGCTGTGTAGATGATTACATATTAACACTTTATTCCAGAATGCAAGCCTCACAGAAATCATACTTGCATTTTATTATAGAACGTTTCTTCGTTGTTCGTGTAGTACATTTATTTTAATGTTATATCTGAAATAAATAACCAATTGTTAATGAATAACCATACTTATAACAATCTTTCGTTGAATTATGAAACATGTGTTTGTTGTGAAATTGCATCTGTTGGATTATTTTATTTTTCAATTCGTAATTTGAGCATAAAAAGAGTATGCTTTATTATAATACAAGTCAGTTCTTGTTTTGATTTATAAGTTAACATCGAAGAGTATATAAATTGCTATTACGATCTTTATTGAATGATTACTACACGCCCGGTAAACTTATAGTTCCATATCGCAACTTAATATTGCCCTATACCGAATAAATAACAATATGATTTCAAAAACTTGGCATAACTGTTTCATATCAATGTAAGGTAATTTAAATTTGAAAATAAATATTTTCGAAAAATCTTTCAAACTTTTTATCAAAAAAGTTTCTCTAGAGAATATGTATGGGAATTTGCTCTTTTGGAAGCAGTATGACAAACAAGACTATAGTATATCATAGGCAGCCATCTCATTCAAAACTAAAAAAATATATTTTCTTGGGAATGTCTTTTCTGGATTATTTTTAAGGCTTTGAATTTTTTAAGGCCGAATAGATACCCTGCAGATTTGAGGTGACATTATTGTTGTCGTCTCGTCAACACCAGACAGGTGGCATTAATCAATCTAAAGAAAACGGAAGGACAATAGTTTAACGTTTATATTGTTTGTCGTCGTAAATTATATCATGTAAAGAATTTATGAATAAATTTAGCAAAATTATGTAAATAATTTTTAAGTGTTAATAGCTGGGTAAAGTTCATTTTTTCATGACCACATAATTTGCACAATGCTAAAAAATAAGAAGGCCATATTTTTTGTAAAAAATTTGAGTTTCATTATTACTAGTGTCATTATGGTTAAAAAGCGATAAATTATACTTCTGGAACAAACAAAATTTAATTTTATTCAAATAATATTTTATTTCCCGCTCTAATCACAGAATATCGCATTTTGAAAGCAGAATTAGTATCGCAACCACGTATAAACTCTACTTACTGTCACGAGGTATTGTCTGAGGATGGTCCATAATTTTCTTATTCAACAAAGCGCCGTGAACTTTCTTAGCAAAAGCTCTATCCTACATGCCATAAGGCATGATAATGTTATAATAAACACATGGCTTTTGGCTGAGAATGTTTTCGGGTGGGTGCTTTAGTTCTGTATGTAGTTTTCATCTCGATATACAATGGGATATTTTCTGAAAGAGCGATGCAGATAATTGGGTCTCGGGCAGTTCATAGTAAAATTAAATGGAGCATTCACTTAAGACTAAAGCACTTTCAAAGAAAACTATCATACTCTCAGCAGAACTATTAAAGCAAATGGCGTTTACAAGGGTCAGTAATGCTTTTCAAAATGACCATTTTTATGAAAATTACTGAGTGAATATTTTCATATGAAACATATATTTTTTCTGCCAGTAACTAAATCGTACAATCGTACACGGCTCTAATGAGATCATTTTATAAAATTAACATAAATACCTTTTTCGTATTATATAGAACGACTTTCCTACAATGTAATTAGCCAAAAGATCATTTATAGACATATTCCAATGTTCACCAAGATATAGCTTTTATTTCTTTCATTCTTTCTTAAATAGTACATACATCTTACAAATAATGGAACTTAGTTAAAGTTGACATATGTATTATATAACATGTGAGTTTAGCAATTTTATAATATAAAGGAAGTATCTTAGCTAGGAAAAGAATATTTTTGATTGTACATTACGGTATTGTTGTGAGAGAAAAAATGCTTAAATTTTACATTTGCTGTTTGTTTTCAGACGTTTTTGAAATTTTATTTTCTTGAATAGATTTGATCATTAGACATAGTGAGTTAGCCTTCCAATTTTGAATGATTTAATAATGTTCTTGATATTCCCATTCTTTATATTTTGTCATATATATCAACAATCAAAAAAAAAAATATTCTTATTATCAAATAAAGTTTGATATTTTATCTCACAAAACCTAAAAATTTATATTCGGTGAGAATCTCAATGTTATCATTTGTTCTAATTCGGAAATTCTCTTTGCCATAGAAAAAGTCAACGAGTATTTCGAATTTTGGGAATAAAAATGATTATCAAAACTCGATAATTTTGGTGGTGTAAAAATCAAGCAATTAAAAGCTGAATTTTATTGAAAACTACGACGATATTACTGCATATATTTTTAGCATTGAAAAAGAATTTCTTATAAATATTGAATTTTCAGTGGAATAATAAAGTAAGGCTTAATATGTACGGCCCATCATTATTTTAATGGCGATTCTAAAATTCATAAAATACTTCAAAAACAAATTAAGTTTAAACGATAAAGCTATGTTTTTTACTACAGATTTAGCATTAATACGACTTCACTTTAAGAAATTCAATCAAATATCTCCGCATAAAAGCACTTTAATATTCTTCCGGTTATTTAAATCAAGAAGGCTTTGTAAGAAAAGCCTTCCAAAGCACTTTACTGCATCATTAGAGAATCTATTATTGACTGGTATTGTGTTTAGTTGTGTCGTGTTCGCTAAAGAATTTAAACACAAAGAAAATTTTCAAGCGATGCTACAGCCCAAGTTTTAAAAAGAAAAACGTGATTGAATTTCAAATTAAATAAAACTCCGTACAAACTAAATTTAACATTATTATTTACCATGGCCGACATAGTAAGCTCATCAGTGAAACAAAACTCACCAACTAGACACCCAGACTTTTAAGTACAAATAAGTACTTTTTGACATTCTCAGACCAGTTTTTTCTTTGATAGAATGTAAAAAGCTTGGTGCAGAACCTAACGATATTGTTAATACTTCGTAATGATTGTATTATATTAACACCAGCAACACAATACTTTTTAAAACTAGGAAGTAAAAATTACTATGTGATAGCGCAACATATCGACTTGTATTAGATCATTAATTATAATATGTATAATATAAAATAAAGAAAATGAGGAAGGCTATTTTTTAATAATAATTTGAATAATTAAAATAAACGCAACATATTTTTTTGGTACTATTTCTACAATATATATTCAATGATCAAGGCTGGTTTTGCTCATCGCGAGCGAATTGGTAATTTAATTGATGACGAGCGTATTTATACGAAATTTCGAATTAATAATTAAATAATTAACTGGTATAAATATACGTTGTTTTAATATAAATATTATGTCATTATACCAAGAAATGACATCTTAAAGGTAGTGAATGAATATTTATATAAAAGAAAATGTTTTGACTCGTAAAATATGCACAAAAAAATGTTTTTTATTACTTTTTCTATGAAACATTTCTTTTAAGCTGTTCGAATTTGATATCTGAATTTAATCTACCCGCTTTCAGTCAATATCTAAATTGATATCAAATATTGAAACGGTATTTCCAATAATGTGAATACTATAACGTGCATGTTGCAGTTCATTCGGTATTCGGCCATTCAGTCATGAAATGGCGTGATCTGGACAAAGCAAAAGACAATGGTGAGAACGATTGGATTCGCTACTGTGGTCATCTTATATATGTGAATTTATAAATATATATTTACTGCCATCTCTTGACAAACCCACGAAGACACAAATACACCATCCACCTCAGTGACAGCTTTATACAAAGAAGTTAACTTCTCAACGTTCTCAAACAAGGAATGGCCGGCATCTTTAGTGACTACAAACCACTCGTCGGCAAAATTTGTCTGAAACATATTGAAACAAGTAGCGCAGAAAAGAATGATGCCGAGAAACTCAAGAATCATATAATAAAACTTTAATAAATTATCCAACAAAAAGACGTGGGTTTAAATCTGCTCAAGGATATGTATGGCGTAAATGAAATATGAGTTAGGGGATCAAAATAGTTCGATATACTTACATGATTACCTTTGGTCACGCAACGTTGGAAATAGTAATGCTACAGTGTCTTATATTGAATAAACAATGTATTACATATAAATAACTAGTCAAGGTCTATTCTTCTTCTATCATCAACAATATGTGAAGGCTTTAATTTTTCAAAAACCTCTTTGCCTGTATCAATTATTCTTTTAAAAGTGCTCAATCAAACTTTATAAAATGAAGTCCAATTCTTTTTTCTACTAATCCATGTTATATATTTCTTCAAAATATTTAAAAATCAATAATTCTATAGAAAACATAATCGTTTGATGGCGTAGTGAAATCTGTTGACAAAGATATGAAAATATATCTACAAACACTATAAGGTTTATTTTAAATATATTTTGGTTTTGCGCCATCGCTAAAAAAATACATTTGTGATATATTTATAGGACGTTAAAGAGATGGGTACAAAAATAGATAATTTGATATTACAATCTTACAAAACGATCGAGTTTTACTAAATATTGTGTTAATGTCACAAGCTAGGCCGTTGGAACAGGAGAGAGGATGTGTTGTGTGCCTTTTCTGCACAGCTATATATAGATAAGCAAATGTTAGTTTAAGCATAGTTCTGAAGACGGCGTGAGCCGAAATAGCTATCAACTATATTTGTTAAAAATAATTTTGTAGAATTAAAATACATTGCTATTTTTTCACCGTGAGATATTTATATGATTAAAACGTAAGAATTACCGTACTCTAATTTTTTAAAAATGTGTTGTGATTCTTGAAAAATACTGGTATTTTCAACTATGTAAAATTAACGTATTTTCCTCAATTTTGAAATCGGAACAAATTTCTCAACAGGATTCGAGGGAGTATTTTTAGATTCTAAGTGATGCCGATCACTAAAAGGGTTAAGATTCTCTGCTGTATTGGTCACACATTTCTTTGTATGTCACCAAAAAAGACCGCAGCTTTGCTGTTATTTGAAAATAAAATAAAAAACATAGAACTCGTACAAGACTCAGTGCATTTTCGCTGACAAACGTAATATAAAAAATGAGATTATACAGCATATAGCGAACACAGTGCTTTGAACAGTTTGTTCGTTTTATTTATAATATTTTTTGTATATAAAATATAAAGAGTCTTTACTTTTTGGCATTTTGGCATGACTGGTTTTGCATAAAGTGAGAATTATTGACTTATTATTTGATGATTATCAAATTTTCAAATGGTAAATCTCGCACTGAGCGAAAACGGGCCAGTTCATCGTATTATAAAATTATGAAGACAGTGATTAAAATTGTGTTTTATTTATTTGAATGCTTTTCAGTTACATCTTGTTGTTGAATATATTTTATTGTTCGCCACTTCTGCAGTCACAGATTAGCCTAATTTTCTTCTTATCTGGTTAAAG